>JABWTJ010000409.1:0-600000 GCA_016801875.1 Solanum sitiens
TCATGTACTTGATGTATTGTAAGTGTGTGTACCTCATTATAGGTGGTCTTAAGGATCATTTAGGTGTGCCTAGAGAGGGTGTATGGGCGGTCTCTATTTGTCTTACTTAAGTGAGTCTTAGGATAGATTTAGTGAGGGAATTAAATGTTAACTAGTGTCTAAGGTGACATTAAGGAACTTCACTTTAACAGTGAAGGAGTTCACTGTACAGTGAAGTAGTTCACTTGAAAGTGTTCTTAAAAATGTGAATAATTGCTTAAATGATTTCTTATGTGTTCTTAAGGTGTTAAATGTTGTTCTTATGCTTATAGTATGATGTGTTAATCAAAATTCATGAAAAGCATGCTATTTAATAAATATCCCTTTTTCATGGTTATTGCATGACTTCCATACTTTGTGCATCGAATGTGCTAACCCCTTTTTTTCCCTTTTTGACTAAAGTGTAGGGAATTGGAAGTCTTCATATGCCATAAAGGATGGATAGGTTTCTAAGGGTTGAAGATGATGTATTAGTGAGTCCTCATCGATTTGAAGACAATATCCACATGTTCATTTATGTCTTAGTCTTTATTTTATGTCTTGTATGGGCTTAGTCCCAAGTATTGTGAACTCCAAAGTTTAGATGGTTCAATGAGATGTGGTAAAGGTTTAATGTTTTAATGAAAGTCTTCCGCTTGCGTATTGATTATGGAAAGAGTTCTTCGTGTGTGAAGAAATTTTTAAATTCTTACTCATTTTAGAATGTTTATTATGCAATGAATGATATGGGTGGCTCAAGTGAGAGTTAGCTTCTTGAAGTCTCATTTTCCGTGTGGCGACTCAAAGATTGTCTAACTTCTAGGGTGTACTTGTGGGTTGTTACAATTAAGAATAGATTAACATGTATTATAACTCAATTATGTTATTTCTTGATGGATTGGTCTAGTTTGTAGAGGATGACCTTTTCCCCTTAACCCTAGGTTAAGATCTTGAGTTGAATGGTGTAGTGTTGGTTCAATTGACTTGGTTATTGGTTGAACTACTATTCCATGATGTTATTGTATCAATTATGAATAGATTAAGATGAATTATAGTCCTATCATGCTAGTTCTTGAGTAATTGATCTAGGTTAGGAAACATGTCATGAATTTCACCTAAGTCTCTTATCTTAAGCTATGAACTAGTGATGAATGGTGATGTAGTGATTCAATTGGCCATGTTACCATGTTTGTTATTTTTGTGTGATGATATTACACCCTTATAGGGTTGAGTTAAGGGTTGATGGTAAGACCTTGATTATGGACTATGAAGGATACTTGGTAAGTCTTGTGATCCCTATTATTTACTTCAATTGTGGTTAGTTGAGATTGAGTGATGATGTAACATTGAAGTATATCTTGTATTAGGATTGATAGGGTTGGTATGATGTTGAATTGAAATGTCTTGACTATGGTTTTTGAGGTGTTGGCTAAGATATAAATGAAATAAGGATGGTGATAACTTACCAATGTGCCTTATCATGATGTGGATGTGTAAATGTTCTAACCTCACTTACATGAATTGTAAAGAAAGGATTATACTCAGGCAATTCTTATTGAACTATGATTATTATTATTATATAAGGGATAGAACCTATGACCTACATTAATTAATGATGATTAATAAACACTTTAAATACATTTCAAAAGGGACTCTAGCTTAGCAGCCAGTGAACTAGAGTGAGGAGTGTCCCTTCCCACATAAGGAAGGTAGGATCATTAGTGTACTCTTGAGATTGGAGACTGTAATGCATGTAGCATAAAGAGGGTCCCAACTATATCTCTTAGTTTTTGAACTATGTTTCCCCCATAGAAATACAAGCTAGTGGATCCACATAGTTGCTGTGTTCATATTTGGTACTACCTTGGCAAGTAGTCCGCCTTCATTCGGTGTAGGGTTCCATGACAACGGATTCCACATTATATCATGTGGTCTATGTCGGTTAATCCAAGATGTTCCCAAAAGGTAAAATGAACTAAAGGATTGAACTCTAACTTGGATAACCTAGAGGGGTTTAGGGATACGACCTAAAATCACCCCCTAGAAGATAGGGAGAACCCATGAGTCGTGGCAAGGCGAACTTGACCCTTTGGGGTGTTGTACAAGCCCTTTAACTATCGTTGACATGAAAAGTAGTGCGGAATTTAAAACTTTTCACGAATAACTTAATAAAAGGAAATCTTTCATAAATACTAAGAGAATCTTATCGTCACAAGCCAAGTTAAGACACGACATAATATCTTAGGTACACGGCCCTTTACATTGAAATACATAATAAGTCTTAATAATAAAACTAGAAAACATAGACTATGTCCTCGAATATATGAGGAAATACCAAATCTTGAGAGAGTAGATTTCCCAAGATTCACCTTCAAAAGCTTCCAACCTATTCTTATAGAGTATAGAAAAGTATGTGGTTAGTAAAAAACAATGTACTAAGTATGGCATATGGAAAATCATGCAAAAAAAGACACTTAGTAAAAATAATCTTTCATGCCAATGGATAAAATCATCATGATTTAAGAGTTGAAATGGTATTTGTATCATCATTTAACACATCATAAAAGAATCTCATAATTTTAGAATCAAAGAACACATTACGGTAACATCAAGAATTATTACATTGAACACATTACATGAATGGCATAGTCCAAGTAATGTGAACCCTTTTCCTTTGATGTTTCCCTAACCAAGTTATCCTAAGACTACCTAAGGTAAGACAAGAAGGGACCGCCCATACACCCCATTCAAGGAACACCAAAGCGATCCTTAATACCACATACCATAGGCTTACCTCGTATGGAAATCAAGTCCACAATCTTATCTAAACATGTGCCAAACATTCATTCATACAGACTTCATGTAAGTACCCTTCTCCAATTGGACTTATAGGTCACACTAAGTGCAATGTGAGAGTAGCATCCCATACTACTACTCCCACTTAGTTCTCCTAATGGATTTCCTTTGATAGAGCATTTACAATAACTTTAACCAGAATTACACTTAACTATGTAAAACATTACAGTGAAGTAACCAAAAACTTACAGTGAACTCCTCTAACCTTACAGTGAACCAATTTACTCCAACAGTGAACTCCCAAGTTATTGCCAAGCAGGAAGTGAACTCATTTCAGTAGAAGTTTCCTAACAGAAGTTATCCTAGGTCTCTCCAAGGTGTGACATGAAGGAAATATCTAAACACCTCCTTCATTACACACCAAGGAGATCCTTAAGACTACCCACCATGAGCTTACTCCACTCGGGAGAACAAGTCACCACTCAATCACAAGACATTAGAAGAACCCCCAACAACACACCAAAGACATCCATTTCGGAATTCATACTTAGTGCAATGAGTAGATGGTGTCCCATACCACCACCTACCCTAAGTAGAACACTGTTTTACAAGGCTTGGCACCAAGACTTCCTTTTCGGAAGGTCCTACTTAGTGCAATGGATAGATAGAGTCCCATACCACCACCTACCCTAAGTAGTACGTTCTTTTAGAAGACTTAGTTCACTCAATTCACATAAGACTCACCAAGACTCCCCTTTCGGAATGCCTACCTAGTGCAATGGATAAATAGCTTCTTATTCCATTACCTACTCTAAGTAGCACAGTCTTTTAGAAGACTTGATACTTTAATTTCTGTTGTGGAGGGTAGCTTAACTGACATAGACCAAGAGATCTAGACATGGAATCCCGATATTAACCCCTATCGGATGAGGGATCCTCACTTGCTTAGAGTAAGGTCATTCTTTTTAGCTTTTACATCCCTTTCCCAATAGCTACACCTATGCGGGCACATAGTTATGGGATAAGGAGATTGCTACTAAGTAACTCATTCTCTACTAACGAGGAGTTCTCATCTCAATAGGTACATTGGAATACAACATCTCAACTCACGAAGTGTAACCACCTCATCTTCATATCCTCTCGGTGCTAAGCATAACTCCCCACGGATTCTCAATATTATAAAATATAGGTCAAGGATAACTAGTGAACACCACATCTCAACTAACGAAGGGTATTCATCCTCCGGCCTATCTTAAAAAGCTCTTAGGACATAGTGAGGTTGCTACTAAACACTTCATCTCAACTCACGAAGAGTGTTCACCCAAGACTCCCCTTTTTACTCAATTTAGTTTCACACATTCAATTAAGTGTGTGTGTACATGTGAGCACACCTTTCAAATAAGCATCATTTCATTCACATTAACTTCTATACATGCTTTAGACCTTTATTCATCAAATCACACACTTTACATGCTTCACATAATCATATACGTCATTTAATCTAAGCCAAACATACAATTCAAGCTAAACACAATACAAGACCCATCTTCAATATTACTTCATTTCACATATTAGGCCTCCAAAGCCACACTCACAATACATATTAAATAATATCAAGTTCATCAAATAAACACCGCCACCAAGAAGGTGGACCATACCACTCAAGAGCAATCTATAATAAGAATTATAAAATATTAGCAACTCACAATTTAACCAATCCATTGTAAGACCTCGAAAATGAGATAAGGTGTCTAGATCCTAACATGTTCGTCTTAACGTTATAAGGTCCTAAAATGCCTTATTATGTCATATAGAGTAAGTGTGCAAAGTTTGAAGTGATTTGGAAGTCGAACGTCAAGGGACGTCCAAGACGTTCGACGAATAGTCGCTTATGTGCCTCATGTGTGTATGCATACCTAAGTTGTGTGAACTGAGTCAAATAAGTCTTGAAATGGTGTTAAATGATGTTTAATGTTATTGTATGAAGTTTCGTAAAGTTTGGAGGTCAAACGCCCAAGAACGTCCAAGACGTTCGAAAGATAGACCCTAAGACTTTCATCGTATGTCATGTTGGGGTCAAGGCTGTTTGGACGTTTGTAGGTGTTTGTTTTGGATTAAAATTATGTGGTAGGTCTATAACATGTTAAGGTTCGAAATCGCATTGGAAACGTCCGGGTAAGACTTCTAAAGGGCCCCACAAGAGGCCCCAAAAGAAGGACCCCAAGGCTGCCTATACACTGCCTGGGCAGTGTCCTTGACGGACCCAATGACGGACCGTTGGGCCACCAACGGACCGTCAAGTAGGTCTCGTTGAAGGAGACTTGACTTGGGCAGGTCTTCAGCCAAGAATTGGCTAAGTCTCCTGCGACGGATGGCTGCCCCGGCCCGTCATGGCCCTCGTCGCGGCTGCCTGCGAGTTGGCTGCCTGCGTGCTGCCACTTAAAGGGGTGAATGGTAAATTCACCCCACGTCCTAACCTGAATATAATAGGTTTAATTAAGTAATTTTAGGTGTATATAAGTCTTTAAAAACGTGATCAACCCATTCCCAAACCCTCTCACATATTTTAAGCCTTTCCCTCTAAAAATGTTCTCTCTAAAACCACCATTGTTGGTGAAGCTCAAGAACAAATTCAAGCTGGGTTTTTCATGGATGAATCATGAAGTTTTAGAGGTTTTTATGTAGATAAAGGTATGGTGATCCTTCATCTCTAAGTAACCTTTCACTTGGAGAGTTCTTCTCAATGTTTTCAAAGAAAGTTTATGATCAAAGTTCTTCTTCTCCAATCTAGCCATGGGTTCTTTCTCAAAACGTTTTTAATGATTAAATCATGATGAATTGAAGTTAATACAATGGTTTTAATATGTTTTCACTCCAATTGCATGATGAACCCATGTTGCTTCCAAAATTGGTTTAGCTCTTGCATGGGCTTTGTGATCTTGACTTGTTATCGATGGAATTACGATTCCCTTACGTTGAAGTGATTGTATATACTGTTAATTACATGAATTTATGTTGAATTGATGTTGAATGATACATTAGGATCAATCTATGAAGATTTGAGCATGTTTAGCGTAGTTTTCTATAGTCACTGTAACATTGGTTTTCTTGTGATCCAAAGTGAGTTTCGATTAAGTTGTGGTTCTTGTAGCTACTGTTTTAGGTTAATACCATGGTTGAATTGTGGATATAAATCATGTGTGACAAAAGTAGAGAAGGCTTGGTTTGAATTAATCTAGGTTCTTCTTGTCTATGAAGTTGTAACTTGTGATCTTGACGTTAGGTTAGTCGCTATAAGAATTGATTATGGTTAATGTCTATAGCTGCTGCCTATAATGAAATATGAGGATGAATTATACGTAATTAATACAATATGGGTCAATTCGTGATAGGTTGAATATGATTAATCTATGTAAACTTACTTTCCATGAACTCCCTATATGAAGCATGCTTGTATCGACCTAAATGGAAAATTGTAGTAGTGTCTCATCTAGATTATGATTTCATTAGCTACTGTCTTAGGGTGATATGATTCATGAAATATGACCTATAATCCATATGAATGAAATTGATTAGCTATCTATGTTCTTCTACTTTCCTAGTATGTGATATATATGTTATGGTATAATCATGTAGTGACTTGTACATGGTTTCTTATATGTTTAAAGTACATTTAGCTACTGCCATATATGTGTTTTATTGATGAATAAGGTGTATTGATCAATGATGATCAAAGGGTGAGAATTGGGTAAGAATGCTTAATTCCTTTATTCTTCTACTTCTCTATTCTTTATAGTAATGTTGATGAAGCCTTGTATGGCATTGTGTGGTATGGTCCACTTATGGTGGCGGTGTTTACTTTATTGTCATTACATATGTGTTGACCATGGCCATGAAGGCAAATTGATGAACTTATGAACATGTGCTTAAAATGATACTATTAGAAGATTATGCCTACTTTCCTATTCTAGTTGTGAATTAGGTTATGTGGCTATTGTATGGGCATGTGTATAATCATGTTATGGTATTGTATAGGTGCTGCTATTGATGTGTTAGAGTGGTTAATAACCTCTACCCACGTGTCTCTTATATGGAAGTGTAAATAGCTATAGTTAGGAGTCTTGATTATAATGTATATATAGTCTTGTCTTCTATGCTATTATGTGTTGTGTGCTATGTGCCTGGAAGTGTAATGTGGTCCAATAGGGTGGCTGACTTAAGGAGTTATTGATAGCCATTATGTGATCATGTTGGTCAATGTACACACTCTCTCACTTACATGCATATTACAAGTAGTATAAGTCATTGTGTCTAAATGAAAGGTAGTTCTCATATTCACTAGTGTCTACTACTATGCATATTAAGGTGATGTTTATGAATGTATAATTTGTATTCCCTTACTAGGATGACTTGATAGGTGTACTAGTATGGACAAGGGTATGGGACCTTGTCTATGCATTGCACATGTATATCTTGATAGGATAGTTCCTAGGTTCGGTTCTTATGCATATGAAGGATGATTATATGAACATGTTATGAATATGATATGATGAAGTATGAATGTGTATAGTGTCTTAGTAGGTTTATATGAAAGGATTGCTCATATAGTTATGCCTATAGACTTATGCATTGATATATTAACATGTGTGACATTATGTGTTATGTGAAAGGTTTGCTCACATCTATATATACACTCACACACATGGATGATCTAGTTAGGGAGAAGAGGTCTAACTAGGAGGGCCCAAGAATACTCCAAAACTAGATAGGTGCTTGAATATGCTATAAGCATATGAATGATGAATATCCTAAGACTATGTTTTTATAAACAAAAGGTAATAAAGGCTTTTCAATAAAGGGAACTTAGCTTAGCACCGAGTGAACTTGACATTGAGAGGTGTTGACTTTCCTTGGAGGAATATTCACCATTTGTCCCTTATAGAGTGTTGACTTCCCTTAGAGGAATAATCACCTATGGACCTACATATGGTGTCGACTTCCCTTAGAGGAATACTCACCTATGTACTTACATGAAGTGTTGACTTTCCTTGAGGAATATTCACTCATGTTTTCTCATGAGGTGAGGCCCCATTACCAAATGGTATATAGAGGGAATACCTATCTCTTAGTTCCATAAACTATGCTTGCCACATAGGATCTAGCAAAGTGAATTCACTTGATATGCTAGCATATATGTTAATGTTCTACCTTGGCTAGGTAGTAACACCTTCCTTTGGTGTAAGGCTCTACAACACCAAATTCCATGATTAGCACCCATGGTCTTAGTGTCGGTTAAGGCTATGGTTTACCCTAAAGGTAAAATGGACAATGGAAGTAATTGAATAGGATCCTAACTAGGAGGACTTAAGGTAAGTTACTTAGGATAGGTGGAAGTAATGAACCCATCTAGACATTGCACAAGTGACTCCTTAGGAAGTCTTAGGAAGGTACCTTAATACTTATGATTGTGTATGTGTCCTTTATATATGATATTGTAGTTTTGGTTTGACTATGATTATATGGTACTATACTTCTATGATGGCATGTGTTGTCTTGTGTAGATGCTATGTATGGTTTTCTATTATGTTCCTAAGGTGATGCATTGCACCAAGTATCCCTAAAGGATTACTTAGGAGGTTAATGAATTGAAAGAAAGAGTTAAGTGCTAAGAAAGGTGAGTTTACTGTAAAGTGACCTCTATGTGTACTTATATTCTATATGTGCTTTTCTATGATGTTTGGTCTTTGATTGTGTTACTATGAAGTAAGTGGATGATATAAATGATATTGATAAAGGTTTTATGATGATTTACTCAAAATAGCATGAAGTATGATTTCAAAGAAAATGTCCCTTTTAAATGCATGTTTTCGCATGGTTGCCATACTTAGTACATTCTTGTGCTAATCCCATTCTTCTTTACTTTTTACACAAAGTGTAGGTATTGGAATGCTTAAAGAAAGTCTATGATTGGGGAGCTTGATAGGTGATTTTCCAAGCTCAAGGAAAGGAAATCCTTAAGTTCAAGGATGTCCTACTAATGTCCTTATTGTAAAGTCTATTTAGTAATGTATAGCTTTGTATTATGTCTTAAGGGTTTTATCCTTAATGTACTCTAAAGTTGTTGAGTCTAAGATGGCAAAGGGACTTAGAGTCTAAATATGTATTATGACTTATGTTTTATATATATACGATGTGATGTTTCTAGCATATGATGTGCTATGAAAAGTTTTAAATTTTCCGCTAAATTTACTATGTCAATGCAATGAATGATATGAGAGGCTTGTCTTAGACCTCCGAGAGGTCGACGACGCCGGTTACAATCCAAGATTGTACCCTATCTTCTAGGGTATGCTTTTGGGTTGTGACAAACTTGGTATCAGAGCATGAGGTTTATAAAGCGGTTTTAGGTTCTAAAAAGTCTCATATTGCCACGTCTAGTAGAGTCTCGTATCATTGGTGGTGAGTCGCGACACATTAAATGGTATGAGAGGCTATAGGACGATAGAGTTTACCTTCTTCATCAATCTCATATCGTGCCATAGAACTTAATTCTATAAGATTTCTCTCTTATGTTTTCTTGTCCGGTGGTCTTTTAGATATGATTGCTTGGATGAGAGTTCTCTATGCTTGAGGGAGAAAAGGTGAGTTTAAAATGCTTATCCTTGTTTTATGGTTTGAATAAGTATGTGTGAAGGTGAAATTTGTCCTTATTTGATGATGTATATACTAACTAAGGCGACTTGAAGGGTTAACTAGACTTAGGTAGTGGTATGGGACTCTACCTATGTCTTGCACTAGTTTTCCTTGATGGAGACCTTAGGAGGGTAATACTATGTATGTGTATGATGATAAATGTGAATGTGCTTATGATATGATCTCTATGCTTATAAACATGTAAATAGCCTAGTGTGCTAAAGATATGGAGTTATCCATGCATGAAGGCTATAGATGAGTGGAGTATGATGCTAATTGTAGTTCTTGTTTGGGTTACTTGGTTTAGTGAAGTTATGGAGATTTACTTGATGATTGCACATGTTAACTCTATGAGGATTATGATTGGTCATCTTACTTTGCTTTATATGAAATATCTCTTATTTGATGATGTGATGCCAATTATGGCAATATATGAAATCTATGTGAAATAACATGTTATGTCGAATAATGTATGTCATGATATAGTTGAAGCATGCTAGAAGTTATAGTGGTTAAAGTGATTTCTCTTAAATTGTGTATTCCTATATGATTTTGTATGATAGTAGCCAAATATTTGGATTTGAAATTGGATTGTTTAATAACTACCTATGGAGGTATGTTATCCTATGGGTATATGTGATTAAAAGTGTGTATTGTTTTCCTTTGCATATAAATGATACTTGATGAGTTGCTAGCATAAATTGGAGTCTTTTATGGAGACTTGAATTGTAAATATAGTATGCATGCTTATGAAGAATGAGTTGGTAAAGCTTTATTTTTATAATTCCATACTTGTTCCATCAAATGTCTAAATGTTACACTTTTGGGTATTTGGAAGCATGCTCGTTATAGAGACTAGGCAACTTATTGTATCATGTTTGGAGCACTTATTAATTTGTCTTTTGATTAGGTATTGTTGAAATATGTAGAATTTATGAATATGAACATGATAAGGAATATAGAAAATAATATTTGCTTTTTGCCATTTAAATTGAAAGGATGGGAATCTTATGACATGATTAGTCGTAGAGTTATTTCTAAACTTCTTGTCGTGTTATGAACTTCCTTGTGGTTTTCTCTATTGATGTATGACCTTAGTGTCTATTGCATTGTAGTAAGACCATATGTGAATTAAATAGTATGATATTATATTATTTGTCTATTGATCATGAAGATGTGCATGATATGATTCTTTATACATGATGTTAATCTTGTTGACTATATGGAGATGGTATTAGCTGACATAAGTGTAGTTGTCTCCTCTATGCATGTTGATATAGGACTTGAATGTAAAGGATTGTGATCACATGATAAGGTTTAGAATGCCTTAGTGTTGCTAAATTGAGTTTATGAAAATTCCCTCTAAAAGTAGTAATCACTCTAAGTGATAAATGTGAAGGTTTTGTATTTGAGATCCTCTACATGTTGGGTTAAGTTGCTCTTAATTGGGTTTGCACTAAGTGGGGGATGATGTTGGAGTAATGAGATTGTAGAAATTGTCTACATTGTCCTTCTATTCTTACTTGAATTAGAAAATATGAATTCTTAGTATGCTTGTTCATGAAAATAGTCTTGCATAAAGTGTAAATTGCATGATATTTATATGATTGGTATGAATTGATTGACATCATCTTAAAGACATGGTGAATTTTCCAAGAAGCATGAAAAGAAATTTTTGTAAAATCCATGTTTTCTCTTGTTGACTTGCGTTTTAATGTTCTAATTGTGAAGTTTACCTCATGAGGTAAGACAAGGAACTTGGTAATAGTCACTTGTAGGTTAAATTGTTTAGCCTTGTAATGGAAGTTGAGTCTCTTTTACAATGAAAAATGTGAACTCTCTTTAAATTTAGTGATTTGAAGATTTGTGATGCAAAATGGTAGGCTCATTCTTGAAAAGTGAAAGCATGTTTTTGCTAAGTGTACATGTGTGTGCCTATAATTTGTGTTATTTTTCCAAAATGAGGCTTACTATAAGGGTGAGTATTATGTTAAGGAAAGAACTTGTGGAATGACTTCCTATTTTGTTGTGATGTATTTGGTGTGACTTGCCATTTAGATTTCACTAAGAAGGAAAAAATGTATACATGACTTTGCTTGAAAGTTGAAATTTCTCATTTTTAAGGAAATTGATCTTGTACTTTGTTAAGGTGTGAACTCTTGATGCATGTAAATGTGTTGAACTGCTCTTATGTGCATTGAAGTCCTTGATGTGATTAAAGAGTCCTAAGTGTCATTCGAGGACGAATGTTCCCAAGTGGGGGATATTGTAAGACCTCGAAAATGAGATAAGGTGTCTAGAGCCTAACATGTTTGTCTTAACGTTATAAGGTCCTAAAATGCCTTATTATGTCATATAGAGTCAGTGTGCAAAGTTTGAAGTGATTTGGAAGTCGAACGTCAAGGGACGTCCAAGACGTTCGACGAATAGTCGCTTATGTGCCTCATGTGTGTATGCATGCCTAAGTTGTGTGAACTGAGTCAAATAAGTCTTGAAATGGTGTTAAATGATGTTTAATGTTATTGTATGAAGTTTCGTAAAGTTTGGAGGTCAAACGCCCAAGAACGTCCAAGACGTTCGAAAGATAGACCCTAAGACTTTCATCGTATGTCATGTTGGGGTCAAGGCTGTTTGGACGTCTTGTAGGTGTTTGTTTTGGATGAAACTTATGTGTTAGGTCTATAACATGTTAAGGTTTGTAATAGCGTTGGAAAAGTCCGGGTACGACTTCTAAAGGGCCCCACAAGAGGCCCCAAAAGAAGGACCCCAAGGCTGCCTATACACTGCCTGGGCAGTGTCCTTGACGGACCCAATGACGGACCGTTGGGCCACCAACGGACCGTCAAGCAGGTCTCGTCGAAGGAGACTTGACTTGGTCAGGTCTTAAGCCAAGAATTGGCTAAGTCCCCTGCGACGGATGGCTGCCACGGCCCGTCATGGCCATGACGCCCCGTCATGGCCCTCGTCGCGGCTGCCTGCGAGTTGGCTGCCTGCGTGCTGCCACTTAAAGGGGTGAATGGTAAATTCACCCCACGTCCTAACCTGAATATAATAGGTTGAATTAAGTAATTTTAGGTGTATATAAGTCTTTAAAAACGTGATCAACCCATTCCCAAACCCTCTCACATATTTTAAGCCTTTCCCTCTAAAAATGTTCTCTCTAAAACCACCATTGTTGGTGAAGCTCAAGAACAGATTCAAGCTGGGTTTTTCATGGATGAATAATGAAGTTTTAGAGGTTTTTATGTAGATAAAGGTATGGTGATCCTTCATCTCTAAGTAACCTTTCACTTGGAGAGTTCTTCTCAATGTTTTCAAAGAAAGTTTATGATCAAAGTTCTTCTTCTCCAATCTAGCCATGGGTTCTTTCTCAAAATGTTTTTAATGATTAAATCATGATGAATCGAAGTTAATACAATGGTTTTAATGTGTTTTCACTCCAATTGCATGATGAACCCATGTTGCTTCCAAAATTGGTTTAGCTCTTGCATGGGCTTTGTGATCTTGACTTGTTATCGATGGAATTACGATTCCCTTACGTTGAAGTGATTGTATATACTTTTAATTACATGAATTTATGTTGAATTGATGTTGAATGATACATGAGGATCAATCTATGAAGATTTGAGCATGTTTAGCCTAGTTTTCTATAGTCACTGTAACATTGGTTTTCTTGTGATCCAAAGTGAGTTTCGATTAAGTTGTGGTTCTTGTAGCTACTGTTTTAGGTTAATACCATGGTTGAATTGTGGATATAAATCATGTGTGACAAAAGTAGAGAAGGCTTGGTTTGAATTAATCTAGGTTCTTCTTGTCTATGAAGTTGTAACTTGTGATCTTGACGTTAGGTTAGTCGCTATAAGAATTGATTATGGTTAATGTCTATAGCTGCTGCCTATAATGAAATATGAGGATGAATTATACGTAATTAATACAATATGGGTCAATTCGTGATAGATTGAATATGATTAATCTATGTAAACTTACTTTCCATGAACTCCCTATATGAAGCATGTTTGTATCGACCTATATGGAAAATTGTAGTAGTTTCTCATCTAGATTATGATTTCATTAGCTACTGTCTTAGGGTGATATGATTCATGAAATATGACCTATAATCCATATGAATGAAATTGATTAGCGATCTATGTTCTTCTACTTTCCTAGTATGTGATATATATGTTATGGTATAATCATGTAGTGACTTGTACATGGTTTCTTATATGTTTAAAGTACATTTAGCTACTGCCATATATGTGTTTTATTGATGAATAAGGTGTATTGATCAATGATGATCAAAGGGTGAGAATTGGGTAAGAATGCTTAATTCCTTTACTCTTCTACTTCTCTATTCTTTATAGTAATGTTGATGAAGCCTTGTATGGCATTGTGTGGTATGGTCCACTTATGGTGGCGGTGTTTACTTTATTGTCATTACATATGTTTTGACCATGGCCATGAAGGCAAATTGATGAACTTATGAACATGTGCTTAAAATGATACTATGAGAAGATTATGCCTACTTTCCTATTCTAGTTGTGAATTAGGTTATGTGGCTATTGTATGGGCATGTGTATAATCATGTTAGGGTATTGTATAGGTGCTGCTATTGATGTGTTAGAGTGGTTAATAACCTCTACCCACGTATCCCTTATATGGAAGTGTAAATAGCTAAAGTTAGGACTCTTGATTATAATGTATATATAGTCTTGTCTTCTATGCTATTATTTGTTGTGTGCTATGTGCTTGGAAGTGTAATGTGGTCCAATAGGGTGGCTGACTTAAGGAGTTATTGATAGCCATTATGTGATCATGTTGGTCAATGTACACACTCTCTCACTTACATGCATATTACAAGTAGTATAAGTCATTGTGTCTAAATGAAAGGTAGTTCTCATATTCACTAGTGTCTACTACTATGCATATTAAGGTGATGTTTATGAATGTATGATTTGTATTCCCTTACTAGGATGACTTGATAGGTGTACTAGTATGGACAAGGGTATGGGACCTTGTCTATGCATTGCACATGTATATCTTGATAGGATAGTTCCTAGGTTCGGTTCTTATGCATATGAAGGATGATTATATGAACATGTTATGAATATGATATGATGAAGTATGAATGTGTATAGTGTCTTAGTAGGTTTATATGAAAGGATTGCTCATATAGTTATGCCTATAGACTTATGCATTGATATATAAACATGTGTGACAGTATGTGTTATGTGAAAGGTTTGCTCACTTCTATATATACACTCACACACATGGATGATCTAGTTAGGGAGAAGAGGTCTAACTAGGAGGGCCCAAGAATACTCTAAAACTAGATAGGTGCTTGAATATGCTATAAGCATATGAATGATGAATATCCTAAGACTATGTTTTATAAACAAATGTAATAAAGGCTTTTTAATAAAGGGAACTTAGCTTAGCACCGAGTGAACTTGACATTGAGAGGTGTTGACTTTCCTTGGAGGAATATTCACCATTTGTCCCTTATAGAGTGTTGACTTCCCTTAGAGGAATAATCACCTATGGACCTACATATGGTGTCGACTTCCCTTAGAGGAATACTCACCTATGTACTTACATGAAGTGTTGACTTTCCTTTAGGAATATTCACTCATGTTTTCTCATGAGGTGAGGCCCCATTACCAAATGGTATATAGAGGGAATACCTATCTCTTAGTTCCATAAACTATGCTTGACACATAGGATCTAGCAAAGTGAATTCACTTGATATGCTAGCATATATGTTAATGTTCTACCTTGGCTAGGTAGTAATACCTTCCTTTGGTGTAAGGCTCTACAACACCAAATTCCATGATTTGCACCCATGGTCTTAGTGTCGTTTAAGGCTATGGTTTTCCCTAAAGGTAAAATGGACAATGGAAGTAATTGAACAGGATCCTAACTAGGAGGACTTAAGGCAAGTTACTTAGGATAGGTGGAAGTAATGAACCCATCTAGACATTGCACAAGTGACTCCTTAGGAAGTCTTAGGAAGGTACCTTAATACTTATGATTGTGTATGTGTCCTTTATGTATAATATTGTAGTTTTGGTTTGACTATGATTATATGGTACTATACTTCTATGATGGCATGTGTTGTCTTGTGTAGATGCTATGTATGGTTTTCTCTTATGTTCCTAAGGTGATGCATTGCACCAAGTATCCCTAAAGGATTACTTAGGAGGTTAATGAATTGAAAGAAAGAGTTAAGTGCTAAGAAAGGTGAGTTTACTGTGAAGTGACCTCTATGTGTACTTATATTCTATATGTGCTTTTCTATGATGTTTGGTCTTTGATTGTGTTACTATGAAGTAAGTGGATGATATAAATGATATTGATAAAGGTTTTATGATGATTTACTCAAAATAGCATGAAGTATGATTTCAAAGAAAATGTCCATTTTAAATGCATGTTTTCGCATGGTTGCCATACTTAGTACATTCTTGTGCTAATCCCATTCTTCTTTACTTTTTACACAAAGTGTAGGTATTGGAATGCTTAAAGAAGGTCTATGATTGGGGAGCTTGATAGGTGATTTCCCAAGCTCAAGAAAAGGAATCCTTAAGTTCAAGGATGTCCTACTAAAGTCTTTAAATATTGTATAGTTATGTAATGTGTCGTATGGGCCGTGTCCCTAATGTACTCTAAAGTTATTGAGTCTAAGATGGCAAAGGGACTTAGAGTCTAAATATGTATTATGACTTATGTTTTATATATATACGATGTGATGTTTCTAGCATATGATGTGCTACGAAAAGTTTTAAATTTTCCGCTAAATTTACTACGTCAATGCAATGAATGATATGAGAGGCTTGTCTTAGACCTCCGAGAGGTCGACGACGCCGGTTACAATCTAAAATTTTACCCTATATTCTAGGGTATGCTTTTGGGTTGTGACATCCATCACCACCTATAACCCATTTCTCAAAATTTCATAATAATAAGGCCATTAGGGCAGTAGCTAAACAATAATAACAACACAAGAAAACCAAAGTTCATACCCTACACAAACATGTTCACTTACCCATTTCTTAAGCTTAAAGTTTAAATTATGCATAAACATGAGTTCATTAGGGTTTTGACATTAAAATAATCAATTAGTGCTAGACTAAACACATTTGAATCATTAAATGTTTTTTACAAGAAGACGCATGCTTAAAATCAAAGATAGAAAAAAGTAGACTTTGAAAACCCTTTTTGAAATGTTTTACAAAGGACTCCTTGAATGGAAGAGGGTTCAAAGATGGATACAATACCTAAAATTCAAGAAAACCCACTAATTTTGCTGAAGAAACACGTCTAAACCAGCCCTCCTAGTTCACCTTGAGTTTTAGCTCCGATGGTGACTTATGAGAGAGTTCTAAGGGAGAGGGGTTTTGTGTTTTAGGAAGTGAACTCTAAATTAGGTCTTAGGGATTGAAACATATTAACATATCAAAATAAACCTAAAAATAACTTACTAGGTTAATAAAAGACTTGGGGTGAATTTACCAACCACCTTAAGCCAAGGAAGCCTCTTAACAGCTTCTGGCAGGCTCATAGACGAGACCTAACCAACCAACTGTTTGTCCATCAACGAACCATTTGTGCGGTATAGTTGGTTGACACATAGCTCCATTTGGATCCTTACCAACTAACCTTGCAGTTCCAATTGACGGACCAAGACGATGGGCCGTTGGTTGACCTACTGGCCGTCATTTGGTCTCGTTGGTGGACACTGCCTAGGCACTTTTGGGTCTATGTCTTGGGCCCTTCTCTTGGGCCCCTTGTGGGTAATAGGTCGTTAAACCCCTAAACATGGTCTTCTAGGTCTTAGTAAAATCTCACACCAAATTCAAGCAAAACGAACACGTAAAACTCACTCAAACACATCAAGACACACAAGAACTTTCTAAGGCACATCTTCCGAACGTCATGGACGTTCTTGGTCGATTGACCTCAAAACTTAACAAAACTTTACACACTTCCTAAGAACATCAATATTGCTCAATGTAACTTAAAAATAACTCAAGAAACTATCACGAAGCTGTAGTTCACCTTAGTTCGTTTTAGGGCGTTACATTCTCCCCCACTTGGAATACCATTCGTCCTCGAATGACACTAAAATTTCAAGAAAAACAAGGACTCACTTAGCATCACATAACACATTAAAAACATAATCAAAACATCCAAAATCAAAGCATCAACTAACAAGGATCATAAATTCACACTTTCATACACTTTGCAACATAAGCAACTTATGCCAAACTTCACAAAGTCAAAATTCATTCTTATCCTTCTTTTATGGAGGATATACATTCTCCAACATTAAAAATGCTCATATACAACACTTTTGCACATTGAAACTTCAATTAAGGCAAGACAAAAAAATATTCAAAATGAAATTTTTTTACAGTGAGTATCACTGTAACACTGCCAACATGCTTAACATTTTCAAAATTTCATTCTTTAAGCAATTTATCAAGATGACATGATCTTATGAAGTATGAAACTATACAAACTCATTTAATAACATAAAAACAACAATCATAAAGATTCAACACTTACTGGGACTATCAACTCCGGATTAGTTATCCTTCCTAGCTCCCATCCCATAGGAAGGGTTTTTCTTTGTAGCATTAGGATCTAGGGAAGCTTGATTGGCCTTTTACCTCTTGCTTTGATGTTAGGGAAGTACCTCATCTTGTGGCCTTTGCTACCACAACTAAAACAATCATCCGTTCCGGCAAGACACTTACTTAAATGTTGTTTTCCACAAGTAGGACACCTACCCCTTTCAAAAGTATGACCACCACCTTGGTAATGTTGGTTTGGAGCCCTATCCTTGTTTCCCATGGAAGAATCTTGGTGATAGAACCTCTTATTAAGTTTTTGGTGACTAGAATCATACGATCTAGGCCTCTTACCCTCTTGAGTTGTATCCCTAATTTGGGACTCCTCAATTTGTTGTGCATAAACCATGAGCCTAGAAATATCCATGTCATTAAGAAGCATTGACGTACGACACTCTTTTTCCACAAAGCTAGACACTCCCATCACAAATTTGTTCATCCTAGCCCTAGGGTTGGCTACCATTGTTGGGGCATACTTAGATAGTTGGGTGAATTTGAGAGAGTAGTCTTGCACACTCATTCCCCCTTGACGAAGGTTCATGAATTCAACCATCTTCTTCTCCCACCACTCTAGGGGAAAGAAATTGTCTAGGAAAGCCTCCTTGAATTCCGTCCAATCAATCGGACCTCTTTCTAAGGGTCTCTCACCTCTCCATTGCTCATACCACACTTGAGCCACCTCCTCCAGTTGGTAAGTGGCTAACTCCACTTTCTCCGTAGGGGTCACACCCATAGAATCTACTACTTTGAAAATCTCATCTATGAAACCTTGTGGATCCTTATCCACCTTAGTGCCATGAAAAGTAGGACGGTTCATCCTCATGAAATCCCGATTTCAAGAAGCGAGAGTACTAGCACTATGTTGGCGTCTAGCTCCTTGATTAGCTTGGCCAACATAGTGATTATTGACGACATGAGCTTGAGCCATCATGAGTTGGGTCAAGTTCATTAGGGCAGCTCTCAACTCCGCATTAGTCATATCTCGTTCAACAAAAGAAGCTTGAGGAATAGGAGGCACTTGAGTCTCTTGGGCTTCCGGAGGTATTTGAGGTTCTTGAAGAGGAACCTCCTCATTCTTTCCCTCTAGGCCATCAATAGAAAATTGGTCAACACAGGGAGGGATCCTCTCATTAGCTACACCTCCCTCCTCTCTTCTTGCGGTCGATCTCCTCGTATTCATGTCCTATAAACACAAAGAGAAGATGTTGAGAAAAGACATCTTATAGAACTCAAATCTAAGGCACGACAGTAGAATAGAGAAGAAAGTCAAACTTCTAACATCCTATAGACTCTTATCCATGTATGTGTCGCGACTCACACCAATTACCAAGATACTACTAGATGTGGCTTGTGAGACTATTAGACCCTAAACTATTTCCCATAAACTTATGCTCTGATACAAAGTCTGACACGACCCAAAAGCACCCCCTAGAATCTTGGGAGAACCCTTGAGTCGTGGCAAAGCGTACTTGACCCTTTGGGGTCTTGTACAAGCGATTTAACTATCGTTCATTACATAAGATATGAAAAGTAGTGAGGAATTTAAAGCTTTTCACGAATAACTTAATAAAAGGAAATCTTTTATAAATACTAAGAGAATCTCATCATCACCAGCCAACTTAAGACACGACATAATATATTAGGGACACGACCCATTACATTGAAAGAAAATACATAATAAGTCTTAATAATAAAACTAGGAAACATAGGCTATGTCCTTGAATATATGAGGACATACTAAATCTTGAGAGAGTAGATTTCCCAAGATTCACCTTCAAACCTTCAAAAGCTTCCAACCTATACTTATAGAGTATATAAAAGTATGGGTTAGTACAAAACAATGTACTAAATATGGCATATGCAAAATCATGCAAAGAGGGACACTTAGTAAAAATAATCTTTCATGCCATTTGATAAAATCTTCATGATTTAAGAGTTGAATTAGTATAAGTATCATCATTTAACACATAATAAAAGAATCTAATAATTTTATAATCAAAGAACACATTACAGTAACATCAAGAATTATTAAAGTAAACACATTACAGTGAATGGGATAGTCCAAGTCATTTAAACCCTTTTCCTTTGAAGTTTCCGTAACCAAGTTATCGTAAGACTACCTAAGGTAAGACAATGAGGGACAACCCATGCACCCCGTTAAAGGTACACCAAAGCGATCCTTAAGACCACCAACCATAGGCTTACCTCGTATTGCAATCAAGTCCACACTATTGGCTAAACATGTGCCAAACATTCATTCATATGGACTTCATGTAAGTACCCTTATCCAATAGAACTTATAGGTCACACTAAGTGCAATGTGAGAGTAGCATCCCATACTAGTACGCCCACTTAGTGATCCTAATAGATTCCCTTGGATTGAGCACTTTACAATAACTTAACAAAAATTACAGTGAACTATGTAAAACATTACAGAGAAGTAACCAAAAACTTACAGTGAACTCCTATAACCTTACAGTGAACCAATTGACTCCAACAATACTGAACTCCCAAGGTATTGCAAATGAGGAAGTGAACTCATTTCCATAGAAGTTTCCTAACCGAGGTTATCCTAGGTCTCTCCAAGGTATGACATGAAGGAAACGTCTAAGCACCTCCTTCAACACACACCAAGGAGATCCTTAAGACTACCCACCATGAGCTTAATCCACTCGTGAGAACAAGTCACCACTCAATCACAAGACATTAGAAGACCACCCAACAACACACCAAAGACTTCCCTTTCGGAATGCCTACTTAGTTCAATGAGTTGAAGGCGTACCATACCACCATCTACCCTAAGTAGTACATTTCTTTAGAATGTTTGGCACCAAGACTTCCCTTTTGGAAGGTCCTACATAGTGCAATGGATAGATAGCGTCCCATACCACCACCTACCCTAAGTAGTACGTTCTTTAAGAAGACTTAGTTCATTCAATTCACATAAGACTTACCAAGACTCCCCTTTCGGAATGCCTACATAGGGCAATGGATAAATACCGTCCCATTCCACTACCTACCCTAAGTAGCACACACTTTTAGATGACTTAGTACTTTCATTTCTTTTGTGGGGGTTAGCTTAACCGACATAGACCATGAAAGATATACATGGAATCCCGATATTCACCCCTATCAGACGAGGGATCCTCACTTGCCTAGAGTAAGTTCATTCTTTTTAACTTTTACATGGCTTTCCCAATATCGACACCTATGTGGGCACATAGTTAAGGGATAAGTAGATTGCTACTAAGTAACTCATTCTCTACTAACGAGGAGTATACATCTCAAGAGGTACATATGAATACAACATCTCAACTCACAAAGTGTAACCACCTCTTCTTCATATCCTCTCGGTGCTAGGAATAACTCCCCACGGATTCTTAACATTATAAACTATAGGTTAAGGATAACTAGTGAACACCACATCTCAACTCATGAAGGGTATTCATCCTCCGACCTATATTAGAAATCTCTTAGGATGTAGTGAGGTTGCTACTAAACACTTCATCTTAACTCACGAAGAGTGTTCACCCCTAGACACCCCTTTTTACTCAACTTAGTTGCATACAATTCAATTAAGTGTATGTGTACATATGATCACACCTTGAAAATAAGCACCATTTCATTCACATTAAATTCCATACATGCTTTAGACCTTCATTCATCAAATCACACACTTCACATATTTCACATAATCATATACATTATTTAGGCATAATCTAAGCCAAACATACATTTTGAGCTTCACAAAACATAATAAAAGACCCATATTCAATATCACTTAATGTCACATGTTAGGCCTTCAAAGACACACTCACAATACATACTAAATAATATCAAGTTCTTAAAATAAACAACGCCACCAAGAAGGTGGACTACACCACTCTTGAGCAATCTATAATAAGAATTACACAATATAAGCAACTCACCATTTAATCAAGACATCACCACCTATAACAAATTTCTTAATATTTTATCATATTAATTCCCTTAGGGAAGTATCTAAACCATAATAACAACACAAGAAAACCAAAGTTCATACCCTATAGAAACATGTTCACTTACCCATTTCTTAAGATAAATGTTTGAAATATGCATAAATATGAGCTCATTAGGGTTTTGACATTAAAATAATCAATTAACGCTAGAATAAATAAATTTCAGTCATTAAACACTTTTACAGGAAGACCCACTTTTAAAATCAAAGATAGAAGAAAGTAGAGTTTGAAAGCCCTTTTTCAAATATTTTAGAAAGAAATCCTTGAATGGAAGAGGGTTCAAGGATGGATACCATACCTCAAATGCAAGAAAAACCACTAATTTTTTGTGAAGAAACACATCCAAACCAGCCCTCCTAGTTCTCCTTATGTTTTAGCTCCAATGGTGACTTGAGAGAGAGTTCTAAGGGAGAGAGGTTTTGGGTTTTAGGAAGTGAACTCTAAAATTATGTCTTAGGGTTTGAAACATCTTAATATATCAAAATAACCTAAAAATAACTTCCTAGGTTCATAAAAGACTTGGGGTGAATTTACCAAACATCCCAAGCCAAGGAAGCCTCTTAACAACTTTTAGCAGCTTCACGGACGAGAGCTAACCAACGGACAGTTTGTCCATCAATGGACCGTTGGTGGGGTCTCGTTGGTTGAAACTTAGATCCATTTGGATCCTGGACAACTGAACTTGCAGTTCCAATTGACGTATCAAGACGACAGGCCGTTGGTTGACCTACTGGCCGTCGTTTCGTCTCGTTGGTGGACACTTCCTAGGCAGTTTTGGGTCCATATCTAGGACCCCTTGTGGGTTGTAGGTGGGGTCGTATACATACATTAAACCCCTAAACATGGTCGTGTAGGTATTAGGAACATCTCCCAAAATATTTAAGCAAAACCAACGCATAAAACTCACTCAAACACATCAAGACACACAAGTACTTTCTAAGGCACACCTTCCGAATGTCATGGACGTTCTTGGTCGATTGACCTCCAAACTTAAACAAACTTTACACGATGCCTAAGGAAATCAATATAACTCAGTTTAACTTAAAACTAACTCATGAAACCATCACGAAGATCTAGTTCACCTTAGTTCATTTTACGGCGTTATATTTAGCTTAGTCTAGGTAGGGGTATGCTAAACATTGCACTAGTTAACCGTGAAGGAAGTCTTAGAAGGATGTTATTATATATGAATATGCTTATAATTGAATATGTTATGTATATGATGATCTTGTACATTGATAATACTAAATGATGGTTTGTTTCACTTGTGAACATAATGATATATACTCTTTAATGACATTCTATGTGAAGTTTGATATTAGTCATGGTTCTTGTTGGGTTGGTTGATTGGGTAAGTGTGACAACCCGAAAACGACTATGCTAAGTAAGGCCTAAACGTACATAGAATGCCTAGGTTAGACCGGGTTCACACGGATTGATGCGCGTTGAACCAGACCTCTGAACCTATGCACCAGCCAAGCCAACCAACTTGGTGAGTTAGTTGAGCTAGGCAGGGTTGGTTCCAGCCATGTTGGGTACCCGAATACTAGGATTCACCCGGATGAGTCTTAACCAGACTTAGAGGGTTAGTCCTAGGTTTTAAGGGTTCTAGGGGTATAAAGGTAATTTTGGGGCTAGGGGTAGCATAGTAATTACCCTAGGCTTATATTTAAATAATTAAATAAGGTTATTAATTAGTCAAAATGGATCAAATCTCGGTGGTGAAACCCGAGTTTGACCGGACCTCCACACTCGGGTTCGAGCCGAGTTGAGGCATTAGGGGGCATGAATTAAAGGATTAAAAATTAGAGAAAATAAGGAGGGGCATTATAATAACTTAATATATAATTAGAATCTGATTTTTTACCATTTAAATTGTGTTGAATAAGTCAACAACAATTCCCACAAAAGGGGTGCACGACTCCCACTAGGAGTGTGCTTCATGCCCACTCTTAATTCTTTTTATTACTCCTAAAGACATTTCAGCTTTACCTCACAATTCAAAAATAGAAAATAAACGTAATCTCATTGTTCTAAATTCTTGGATGCATCCATCAAAAAACAAAAGGAAGAATTCGTACGCCTAAGTGTTTGAAGTAAAGAACTTCACTTGGGAACAAGAATCAAAGATCGGAAGAAAGGTTTGTGGGTGGGTGGGGACGTGTGGTTGTGGATGGTTTTCAAGGTTGAAAAGGTATGGGTTTTCTTCTATCTTGGTCCCTTTCCCAAGAGTCCCCTAAGGTTTAGTTTAAGTCGAATCGAAAAACTAAGGTTGTCCACCGTTGCATGCCCCTGTCATTAGATCCTATGAACGAATTGATGCATGCGTTGGTATGACTTTTGGTAATGATTTTAGGAATGATTGTGATTGTGTTGTGTGTTTTGGGCTGTTTATGATTTATAATGTACGTCCGAATGTTGAATGTCATATGTGCACAAAACATGTTGTTGTTCCGTAATGGTATTGTTACGGTTCACTTGAAGAAAATGGTGAATCATGTGTTATGTAATGTTATGTGTTTAACATGCAAAAAGAAATTGTGATGTTCATGAACAAGAAAGTGAAAGTAAAGTCCTTAATGAATTGGTTAAAAGTATATGTAAAACTATGAGTTAAACGCCTAGGCTAAATGTAAGAAAGTGAATTAAAATTATATGTTAATTGAACATAGTTTCGGCTAGTCTCTAGTATAAATGAAGAGAAATAGATGCTGCCATTTAGGGTGGATTTCGAGACCTTAAGGTCCTAATACTAAGAGAAGATGCCTTAAATTAAAAGAAAAGAAAATAGGGTGAGAGAGGGGATTCGAACTCGGCTCATTGGATGAAGCCTTAAATTAAAAGAAAATGAAAATAGTGTGAGGGAGGGGGGATTCAAACTCGGCTCCTTGGCCAAGGGTGTGAGATACATAAATCTCACACAAAAATAAAATAATAGAAAGATTGAGGCCACTGGGATTCGATCACAGATCCTCTTGGCCGAATGAATGAAGTTACCTAGCACTCTAAGTAATTAAAAATAAAATGATGCCAAAGGGATTCGAACATGGGTCCCCTTGACTGAAATTGTGAGACACATTATAATGAAATAAAATGCAGACACTAGGGATCGAACTTGGGTCCCTTGGCCGAATGTGTAAAATGCATAAGTCTTACACAACATATACTTAGATTGTCATGAAACACTTAGTCAATTATGAGTAACCCGAAATGGGTAATACCATGAGTTAATGGTAAGATTAATAAATGAACATTCGCGTAATGATGTGAGTAAATATATTATACTATGATGCTAATGAAACTAGTGAAAACATGATAAGAGGCTAAGATGAATGGAGAGACAAGTCTCAACCAAGCCTAAGTAAAGGTCACCAAAAGTACTCACCTAAGAGAGTGTTGAATATGAAGAGAGAAGACTCAATCACATTATATATGTAAGTGTAAGGACAATTCACACTTACTACGTAAAGAAGAGATGAGAAATCATCTAATGATCTATGAATACCTCATGCTAAGAAGCAAGCTTCGCTGATGTATGAGTTGAATGTAAATAGGAACTTTAAACTAAGCACCGATAGGCTAGCTATGAGTGGTGATGCCTTCCTTCGGGAAGGGCGGAGGTTCACATAAATCTCATGAGATGAGACTGTCCACCAAGGTGGGTATGTCCACATAGAGAACTAGCTTGGTTCGAACCCATAAAGCTAGCATGTTTTGGTTTCACTTTGGCCAGTGACTCCACCTCTTTTCGGTGTGGGGAAGACACCAGATTTCATGATTCTCACATGATCTATGTCGGTTAAGGTTGGAATTTCCTCAAAGTATTAAGGACAATGAAATAAATGATACCGAAGGTGTTTGTGCAAGACAATCAAGAGGTGAAACCGTATTCAAGTCATGACATTAGGTCATTCTTGGTCATTGCACTTCATGATCCCGATGAGAGTCTTAGACTTCATCCTGGGTATAGCTGGTGTTCACATCAGCCTATGAATGAATGAAATGAATAATGTAAAGTAAAAATGAATGAATGAAGCAGGTTCTGTGTTTGCTAAAGGAGACCCTCGGGTTGAGATCCCATATGTTGGGCCCTCACTTGAGATGTCTTAATGCTCCGTCCATGATTCCAAGGTCTCATGGATATGAAATGTATACTATATGAAACATGAAATGTATATTATGTGAACCTATGTGTGTATGATGTGTGACATATTCATGGTATGACCTTCCAATTATGAAATAGTAAAAGTCAAGAGACTTGACCTTCTAAGATAACATGTTGATTAGGAAAATCCATTCTTGTTCATGCATTACCGTTATGTGTTGTTTCATGTACCCAGACTTATTCAAGTGTGTATAAATTCCATACAATATTACTATTTAAGGTGTAGTCTCAGGTGGACGTTGAGGGTATCATTGCAGCTGTTCGGACTCAGAGATTTCATCCGGACTTGGTAGGTCCTCATGCATTCGAGGATGCATGCCTTTATATTTCTTGCTTAGTAGTAGGTTTGAACTAGTGGGGTATGTTCCACTAGTGTTTCTTTCCTATTTTATTCATACACTTGTAATGATGCCGTTTTGGCAAGTATTACTTATGACATGAGATTCCATTTCTTTCAAGTTGCATGATCTTATAATTAGATGGTTGAGGTATGAGCAATGAACTTCCTTACAAATATGTGTTTATATGAAGTCTATGTATACTTCAACTATAAAAAAAAAGTTTTAAATTTTCTTCTAAAATTAACCGTATGAATGTGATGAATGCAAGAAGAGGCTTTCTACGACCTTTGAGAGGTCAACAACGCCGGTTGCAATTCGGATTCCAGAATCTGGGTCGTGACAAACTTGGTATCAGAGCACTAGGTTAAATATCCAAGACATCAGGCTCATATCAACCACGTTAAGTAGTTTCTAAGTTATGGTAGTGAAGTGCACCACTATCATGAATTAGAGACTGCATAATGTTTAGAAAATTTTCCCTTCTTCTACTCTCTATCGTGCTATGTGGAATTGTTACATGATTTTGTCATTAAGAATCTAACTCTCTTCTTGTATCTATGTGTAGATAGGGAATACGAGGAGAAATGAAGGAAGGAGGGTAGGTGAGGCACCTGCTAGAGGAAATCAAGTTCCTCCTAAAGCCCAGTTGTTGCTGATCAGGTGCCTGTTAATCCAGCTGGGTTGACAGATGGAGAAGTGAGGAATGCCTTGCTACAGATGGCACATGCCATCACTACTCAGGCTCAAGCCATCACGGCTCAAGCAGCGAGAGAGGGTGCTCCCAGAGAGAATCCTCATGCTAGCACCATGGCTAGCAAGCTGAGGGACTTCACCAGAATGAAACCCCCCAGTTTACTATGGATCAAAGACCCATGAAGATCCCCAGTAGTTCGTGGATGAGGTCCACAAGATCTTTTGTGCCGTGGGAGTATATAAGGAGGCGCAGGCTGAGTTGACTGCATATCAACTCAAGGATGTGGCACAGATTTGGTACCGGATGTGGGCTGATAACCGAGCATGTGGAGATGTTCCCATCACTTGGGATGTTCTCAAGACTGCCTTTCTAGAGAGATTCTTCCCTAGAGAGCAACGAGAAGCTAAGGTTGAAGAGTTCATCAACCTGAGACATGGAGGTATCTTAGTCAAGGAGTATTCCTTGAAATTCGTTAAACTCTCAAAGTATGCTTCTTCTCTGGTGGCAAATAACAGGGATGGAATGAGCAGGTTTGTGACTGGCGTGTCGGAGGATCTAGTGGAAGATTGTCGGGCGGCCATGTTGCATGATAGCATGGATCTGGGCAGGTTGATGGTGCATGCTCAGCAAGTGAAGGATAGTCACCATAAAAAGAGAGTTTATGAAAGCAAGAAGCCTAGGACTGCGGATTAGGCTGGTCCTAGCTCGAGCAGGGGCTCATTTGGAGTCTAGAACAGACCTAAGTTTAAGAGACATTCAGGTAATTCCGCTTCTTCAGTAAATGCGAATGCCAAAGTGAACGAGTCTGGCCCCAGAAAGGGCAATGATCAGAACGTCCAGCGAAAAAGCAAGATTTGTGGTAAATGTGGACGTCCCCATGGAGGTTAATGTTTAATAGGTACTAACACCTGGGTGTGGCAAGACTGGACACATGGTCCGAGATTGTCCTTAGACGTTGGATAAGGCCAAGGCAGATGCTCAGTCTCGGTCAAACGCTAATGTTGCAGCCGAACCTCCTAAGAGGAACCGATTTGATGCACTGAAAGGTAGAGAAGAGCAAGAGAAGTCAGCTGATGTTGTCACGGGTACGTTGCATGTCTTTACTTTCCCTGTGTAAGCATTGTTAGATCCAGGATCCACTCTATCATTTGTTACTCCTTTGATAGCTAGTAGATTTGATGTGCTTCCTAACGTCCTGCATGAGCCGATTCTAGTAAGTACCCCCATAGGAGACGGCATTAGAGCAGAAAGAGTGTATAAAAATTGCCCAATTCAAATACTTGATAGAGTCACTCATGCTGATCTTGTGGAATTATCCATGCTCAATTTTGATATAATCTTGGGTATGGATTGGATCCATAAGTGTTATGCCACAATAGATTGTCGAAAGAGGGTAGTGAGGTTTCAGTTTCCAAATAAGTTAGAGCGGGAATGGGAAGGGCATGGTTCAAGTCCAGTTGGCCAAATTGTTTCACACTTAGAGGCCAATAAGATGATAGCTAAGGGGTATTTGTACCACTTAGTTAGAGTCAACGACTTAGATCAAGAAGTTCCTTCCATAGACTCAGTATCAATAGTGAATGAGTTCCTAGATGTCTTTCCGGAGGATTTACCAGGAATCCCTCCTGAATGTGAGATTGACTTTGGTGTTGATTTAGATCCCAACACCAAGACAATTTCTATTCCCCCGTATAGGATGGCACAAGGTGAACTTAAAGAGATGAAGTTGCAGTTAAGAGATCTACTTGATAAGGGCTTCATCCAGCCGAGCATATCCCCATGGGGTGCTCTAGTCTTGTTCATAAAGAAAAAGGATGGAACCTTTAGAATGTGCATCGATTATCGGCAACTCAACAAAGTCACTATACAGAATAACTACCCTCTTCCCAGAATTGACGATTTATTTGACCAACTCCAAGGTTCAAGTTTCTTTTCCAAGATTGACCTTCGGTCAGGCTATCATCAACTTAGAGTGAGGCGAGAAGACGTTCTTAAGATGACTTTTTGTACTAGATATGGGCACTATGAATTTCTGGTCATGTCATTCGGTCTCACTAACGCACCGACCGCGTTTATGGACCTTATGAATAGAGTTTTCCATGAGTACCTTGATTCCTTCGTCATAGTATTCATAGATGGCATTCTTATATACTCTAAGTCTAGAGAAGAGCATGAGATACACTTGAGAAAGACATTGAAGGAACTTAAAGAACATCAGCTTTATGCAAAATTCAGCAAATGTGAATTCTGGTTGAGATTAGTGACCTTTCTTGGTCATGTTGTGACCGACCAAGGTGTAGAAGTTGATCCTAAAAAGGTTGAGGCAGTGAAGAAATGGCCGACACCCCTTACTCCTACTAATATTTGCAGTTTTTTGGGTTTGGCCAATTACTATCGCAGGTTTGTGGAAGGCTTTTCCACTATTACTGCTCCATTGACAGGCTTGACGAAGAAGAAGGCGAAGTTTGAGTGGTATGAAAAATGTGAGAAGATCTTCCAAGAGCTCAAAGACCGACTCACTTCAGCCCCGGTTCTCACATTGCCAAGGAGTGGTGCAGGATATGTGGTGTACCATGATGCTTCCCGAGTAGGTTTGGGATGTGTTCTTATGTAGAATGGAAAGGTGATTTCATATGCATCGAGACAGTTGATGATCCACGAGAAGAACTATCCTACTCATGATCTTGAGTTAGCTATTGTGGTGTTTGCATTAAAACTTTGGAGACATTATTTATATGGTGTACATGTTGATGTATATACTGACCATAAAAGTTTGTAGCATGTTTTTACATAGAGGGAGTTGAACCTTCGTCAGAAGAGGTGGCTAGAACTGCTCAAAGATTATGATATGAGTGTTTATTATCACTCGGGTAAGGCCAATGTAGTGGCTGATGTGTTGAGCATGGGCATCATGTCTCATATTGATTAAAAGAAGAAGGAGCTGGTTAAAGAGGTACACCAATTGTCTAGATTGGGTGTACGGCTGGCAGATGCACCAAGTGGGGGTGTTTCGGTTCACTCAAGTTTCAAATCCTCATTTGTTGTAGATGTTAAAGCCAATCAGCATCTCGACCCAGTACTCATGGATTTGAAGGACTCAGTATTGAGTTAGTTGAATGACTGATTTTCCCTAGGAGGGGATGGTGTACTCAGGTACCAAAACAGGTTATGTGTGCCCAATGTTGAAAAGTTGAGGTCTAATATTTTGGCAGAAGCTCATGGTTCCAGGTATTCCATTCATCCAGGTGCCACCAAGATGTACCATAACCTTAAAGAGGTCTATTGGTGGGAAGGCATGAAGAGAGATATCTCTAAATTCATGGAGGAGTGTCCAAATTGCCAACATGTTAAGGAAGAACACCTTATGCCTAGGGTCTCACTCAGACGATTGAGATTCCAACATGGAAGTGGGAGGATATTAATATGGATTTTTTGGTTGGTCTGCCAAAGACTAGAAAACTACATGATTCTATTTGGGTTATTGTTGAAAGAATGACCAAGTACGCTCACTTCATACCAGTAAAGTCTATTTACAAAGCTGAAGATTAGGCCAAGCTTTATATTGATGATATAGTGAGATGGCACGGGATTCCTCTGTCTATCATCTCGGCTAGGGGAGGCCAATTTACTTCTCATTCTTGGAGATCTTTCCAAAAGGGATTGGGCACACAGGTGAAGCTTAGTACTACTTTTTATCCGCAGACGGATGGACAAGCAGAGCGTACCATCCAGACCCTTGAAGACATGCTGAGAGCATGTGTTATTGACTTCAAGGGGAGTTGGGATGATCATTTGCCGATGATAGAGTTCTCTTACAATAACATCTACCATTCCAGTATTGGGATGGCACCTTTTGAAGCACTATATGGACGAAGATGTAGGTCTCCGGTTGGGTGGTTTGAGGTAGGAGAATCTGCCATCCTTGGTCCTGAGATTGTACATGAGGCTATGGAGAAGGTGAAGACGATCAGAGATAGGTTGGGTACTGCTTACAGTCGTCAAAATCCTATGCAGACAACAGAAAGAGAGCTCTAGAGTTTGAGGTAGGTGATCAGGTCTACTTGAAGATATTACCCATAAAAGGGGTGATGAGGTTTGGTAAGAAAGTTAAGCTGAGTCCGAGGTATATAGGCCCTTATGAGGTCTTGCAGCGAGTAGGAAATGTTGCCTACGAATTGAAGTTACCTCAAGATTTGGCTTCTGTTCATCCAGTGTTTCATGTTTCAATGCTTAGGAAGTGTCTAGGCGATCCAGCATCCATCCTTCCTGTTGAGGGGTTAGGAGTTGATGAGAGTCTTTCTTATGAAGAGGTTCTAATCGTAATTTTAGATCGTCAAGTGAAACGACTGAGGAACGAGGAGATTGCCACCGTGAAAGTTCTATGGCGGAACCACCTTGTTGGGGGAGCAACGTGGGAGGCCGAGGCTGACATGTGATCTCGCTATCCTCTTAAGGTTAGATATTATTTTCCTGAAGTCTGATTCATGTTTAAGAAACTCTAAGTTATAAGTGTTGTAGTCAACTTGGTGTAATAGGTCACTAATCATATGTTTTGAAATAACACTATATGAGTTAAAACGAAGTTATGTTTGCGATCTATGTTGCTGTTTTTGTGTAGCATAGGCATGTTTTCTGTGTTGCATGAATTGTGTTGTGCATTAAGTTAAGTGGAATTGAGAAGGAAATTCCTCAATCTCAAGAATGAAGCCTTAGATAAGCTTGCATGATATGCACCACCCAAATAAGTGTGGATCAAATCATCCCAAAAGAGAAATGTTTAAGTATGATGAAGTAAATTTCGAAAATCACCCTCTTTGTTTAAATGATATGTAGGGGTATAAAGGTAATTTTGGGGCTAGGGGTAGTATAGTAATTACCCTAGGCTGATATTTAATAAATTAAATAAGGTTATTAATTAGTCAAAATGGGTAAAATCTCGGTGGTCAAACCCGAGTTTGACCGGACCTCCACACTCGGGTTCGAGCCGAGTTGGAGGCATTAGGGGGCACGAATTAAAGGATTACAAATTAGAGAAAATAAGGAGGGGCATTATAATAACTTAATATATAATTATAATCTGATTTTTTTACCATTTAAATGGTGTTGAATAAGTCAACAACAATTCCCACAAAAGGGGCGCACGACTCCCACTAGGAGTGTGCTTCATGCCCACTCTTAATTCTTTATCTTACTCCTAAAGACATTTTCAGCTTTACCTCACAATTCAAAAACAGAAAATAAACGTAAACTCATTGTTCTAAAAGAATTCGTATGCCTAAGTGTTTTAAGTAAAGAACTTCACTTGGGAACAAGAATCGAAGCTCGGAAGAAAGGTTTGTGTGTGGGTGGGGACGTGTGGTTGTGGATGGTTGTCAAAGCTGAAAAGTTATGGGTTTTCTTCTCTCTTGGTCCCTTTCCTAAGAGTCCCCTAAGGTTCAGTTTAAGTCCAATCAAAAAACTAAGGTTGTCCCCCGTTGCATGCCCCTGTCATTAGATCCTATGAACGAATTGATGCATGCGTTGGTATGACTTCTGGTAGATGATTTTAGGACTGATTGTGATTGTGTGCAATGTGTGTTTTGGGCTGTTTATGATTTGTTATGTACGTCCGAATGTTGAATGTCATATGTGCACAAAACATGTTGTTGTTCCGTAAAAATTATATGTTAATTGAACATAGTTTCGGCTAGTCTCTAGTATAAATGAAGAGAAATAGATGCTGCCATTTAGGGTGGATCTCGAGACCTTAAGGTCCTAATACTAAGAGAAGAATCCTTAAATTAAAAGAAAAGAAAATAGGGTGAGAGAGGGGATTCGAACCCGGCTCATTGAAAGAAGCCTTAAATTAAAAGAAAAAGAAAATAGTGTGAGGGAGGGGGGATTCGAACTCGGCTCATTGGCCAAGGGTGTGAGAAACATAAATCTCATACCAAAATAAAATAATAAAAAAATTGAGGCCACTGGGATTCGATCCCAGATCCTCTTGGCCGAATGAATGAAGTTACCTAGCACTCTAAATAATTAAAAATAAAATGTTGCCCAAGGGATTCGAACATGGGTCCCCTTGACCAAAATTGTGAGACACATTATAATGAAATAAAATGCAGCCACTAGGGATCGAACTTGGGTTCCTTGGCTGAATGTGTAAAATGCATAAGTCTTACACAACATATACTTAGATTGTCATGAAACACTTAGTCAATTATGAGTAACCCGAAATGGGTAATACCATGAGTTAATGGTAAGATTAATAAATGAACATTCACGTAATGAGGTGAGTAATTATATTATACTATGATGCTAATGAAAATAGTGACAACATGATAAGAGTCTAAGATGAATGGACAGACAAGTCTCAACCAAGCCTATGTAAAGGTCACCAAAAGTACTCACCTAAGAAAGTGTTGAATATGAAGAGACAAGTCTCAATCACATTCTATATGTATGTGTAAGGACAATTCACAATTAATACGTAAAGAAGAGATGAGAAATTATCTAATGAGCTATGAATACCTCATGCTAAGAAGCAAGCTTCGATGATGTATGTGTTGAATGTAAATAGAACTTTAAACTAAGAACCGATAGGCTAGCTATGAGTGGTGATGCCTTCCTTAGAGCAGGGCGGAGGTTCACATAAATCTCATGAGATGAGACTGTCCACCAAGGTGGGTATGGGTCTCCCTAAATCTCCTAGTCTTTGAACTATGTTGCCCACATAGAGAACTAGCTTGGTTCGAACCCATAAAGCTAGCATGTTTTGGTTTCACTTTGGCCAGTGACTCCACCTCTTTTCGGTGTGGGAAAGACACCGGATTTCATGATTCTCACATGATATATGTCGGTTAAGGTTGGAATTTTCTCAAATTAAAGACAATGAAATGAATGATATTGAAGGTGTTTGTGCAAGACAATAAAGAGGTGAAACCGAATTCAAGTCATGACATTAGGTCATTCTTGGTCATTGCACTTCATGATCCCGATGAGAGTCTTATTAAACTTCATCCTAGGTATAGCTGGTGTTCACATCAGCCTATGAATGAATGAAATGAATAATGTGAAGTACAAATGAATGAATGAAGCAGGCTTTGTGTTTGCTAAAGGAGACCCTCGGATTGAGATCCCATATGTTGGTCCCTCACTTGAGATGTCTTAATGCTACGTCCATGATTCCAAGGTCTCATGGATATGAAATGTATACTAAATGAAACATGAAATGTATATTATGTGAACCTATGTGTGTATGATGTGTGACATATTCATGGTATGACCTTCCTATTACGAAATAGTCAAAGTCAAGAGATTTGACCTTCTAAGAAAGCATGTTGATTAAGAAGAGCCATTATTGTTCATGCATTACCGTTATGTGTTGTTGCATGTACCATACTTAGTACAAGTATTCCATACAATATTTCTATTTTAGGTGTAGGCTCACGTGGACGTTGAGGGTATCATTGCAACTGTTCGGACTCAGAGATTTCATTCGGACTTTGTAGGTCCTCATGCATTCGAGGATGCCTGCCTTTATATTTCTTGCTTAGAAGTAGGTTTGAACTAGTGGGGTATGTTCCACTAGTGTTTCTTTCCTATTTTATTCAGACGCTTGTAATGATGCCGTTTTGGCAAGTATTAGTTATGACATGAGATTCCATTTCTTTAAAGTTGAATGATCTTATAATTAGATGGTTGATGTATGATCAATGATCTTCCTTACAAATATGAGTTTATATGAAGTCTATGTATACTTCAACTATAAACAAAAAGTCTTAAATTTTCCGCTAAAATTAACCGTATGAATGTGATGAATGAAAGAAGAGGCTTGTCTGCGACTTCTAATAGGTCAACGACGCCGGTTGCAATTCGGATTCCAAAATCCGGGTCGTGACAGTAAGGTTATGGGGCTTTGCTTGGTCATTGCACTGGTTGACTTAATAAGGGTTCACGAGTAATTGTCTTGCTTTTGTTATGTTGTAATGAACTCTTGTCAATGGTTGTTGCTACTATAACTTGATGATAGAATTTTCTTGACTAAGTGTTCAATTATGTGATGTGCATGATGGCATAACTAGCCTTAGTATCGTTGGTCTTGTGATGTACATGCTTTTGACTTAAGGAATATGTCTTATTGGTTGGTATGGTCTTCTTGAATATGCATAAGGCTTTCTAAATGTAAATTAGCACGTTTTAATGAATTGTCGTTTTTAGCATGATTTTATGATATATGTGTATATGGTGTTATACTTAGTAAAAGTGGTGTACTAACCCCATTTACTCCCTTTTCCCTAACATTTTAGGTTCCGGTTGTTGAAGGGCTTTTACACGACATTGGAGGAAGACTTGGATCTCATTCTTCAGAGTTGGGTAGGTCCTCACTTTTCGAGGGAAATGACAATATCAAGCTTATGAATTTGTTTTAGTTTTAGGACTCTTATGTTCTTTCCTTATCATTTTATTACGAATTGTATAGCCTATATTTGGTTTTATTACGTTGATGTATGGGCTAGGCCTAAATTGTGATACTCTTGTTAGATGGTTATGAGATGAGACATCCATTTGAGATTATGTTATACCTTATATATCTATGTTCAATAAAAGTGGAAGACTATGCAATCTTCCTATACGAAGGGTCGATGTATGCTCGATATAAATATTATGTGTATGTATAGGTCTATGTAAACCTGTAATGAAAAGTTTTAAATTTTCCGTCTTTTTGACCTATGAAATGTAATGATGTAAACTAATAGGCTAGTCTTAGTCCTCAAAGAGGACGCCACAGCCGGTTACGTCTAGCGGGTGCTCCCCGGATGTGAAAAGCTTGGTATCAGAGCATGAGGTTGAATATATTCTAGTCGATGTCTCTCTCAACCACGTCTATGTAGATTCTTACTCATAATTGTGAAGTGCGCCACACTAATGGATAGGAACCTATGTGATGTTTAGGAAACTTTCAATTTCTTGGTAGTCCAATATCGTGCCTCTAGAGTTTAACTCTACATGCTTGTAGCATCTAATCCTTTTAATTTGATTATAGGAAATGAATACTCGAAGGAACGCGGCATGAAGACTTGTGGAAGAGATTGCAAATGCGGGAGTTCCTCACGTAGTGATCAAGTCCCTATTCTTGAGGAAGAAGTTAATGATGACCAAGCTCCGGTCAATCCTCCTCCTTTGACTGATGGTGACATAAGGGTTGCCCTTATTCACATGGACCAATCCATTACTACACAAGCACAATCCGCCACAACTCAAACCCAAGGCATGACGGACCAAGCTAATAGGGAGGTTGTACCCCGAGCAAACGAATAAGTTTGCACCATGGCCTCTCGTTTGAGGCATTTCACTAGAATGAATCCTCCTACTTTCTATGGGTTCAAGGTTGAAGAAGACCCCCAAGAGTTCATTGATGAAATCTACAAGATTCTTTATTCTATGGGGTTGACTATTAGTGATAAGGTCGAGTTAGCCACTAATCAACTCAAAGATGTGGCCCAAACTTAGTACGTCCAATGGAGAGATAATAGGCCTCTAAGGGGTGGACCGGTGACTTGGGAGGTTTTCAAGAAGGTTTTTCTTGATCGGTTCTTTCCTAGGGAGAAGAGGGATGCCAAAGTGGTTTGTGATCCTAGGGATGAAATAAGCCGCTTCGTGACAGGAGTGTAAGATGACTTGCAAGAAGAGTGTCATTCAGCCATGCTACATGACAATATGAACATCTCTCATCTCATGATTCGTGCACAACAAGTGAAAGAGGCAAGGGATAAGAGGAAGAGTAGAGATTTCAAGAGGGCATGATCTTTTGAAGGTGGTTCTTCAAAGGGTAGGCTTGATATGCAAGACAAGCCTAAGTTCAAGAAGAGGTTTTCTAGTCAAGTTAATAGCAAGTTCCCTAAGGATCGTGATGATAGTTTGTCTAACCGTAAGCCTCAAAAGGGAAGAGATACTAGCTCACCAAACAAGAATCCAACTTATGGAAAGTATGGCAAGAATCATTATGGTGATTGTCTTAAGGGAACGGATAATTGTTTTGGTTGTGGTAAAAGGGGGCACAAAGTTCGAGATTTCCCTAATGTGAAGGGGCAAGACAGGGAGAGTGGACAAGCATGTGGTTTTAATGATGCTCCAAAGAAGAACCTCTTTTATGCGCTCCCCTCTAGAGGTGAGCAAGAAACTTCTCCCGATTTGGTGAACGGTATGTTCAAAGTATTTTCTATTGATGTATATGACTTACTTGATCCCGGTGCTACTTTGTAATTTGTCACTCCTCTAGTATCTATAAATTTTGACATTTTGCCCAATATCTTGAGTGAACCTTTTATGTTGTCTACCCCAGTAGATGTGTCGGTTTTTGCAAAAAGGGTGTATATAAATCGTTCTATAATGTTGCCCAATTGTCACGATCGGAGTCTAGACCCCAGACGAGACCGGCATCGTTGACCTCTCAGAGGTCGCAGACAAGCCTACATACGTCATCGTTACTTCATCTAGGTTAATTTTTAGCGGAAAATTTGAACTTATTGTTACTTAACATTCATATAAGACATTCTACTTAAACTCATAAACGTTTACAATCAACCATCTAATATTAAGCTCATCAAATGAAAGAAATAGTTCCATACTGCATTAAGTGTGTACTTGCCAAAATGGCACCAATACAATGTCTGAAATAAGATGAGAAAGAAATGGTAGTGGAACATACTCCACTAACTCAAACCTATATCTAATCTAGAATATAATGGGCAAGCGTCCTCGAAAGCATGAGGGCCTACCAAATTCGGATGAATGCTCTACGTCCGAATAGCTCCAACGTTGTACTGTAAGCTCTAGCGTACACCTGTGCCTGTACCTAAAAGTAGATATTGTATGGGATTAGTACACACATGTACTAAGTATGGGTATATGTAATCACACACCAAGGACATGCATGAGTAAGAATAGCTCTTTCCTAACAACATGATTTATGGAAAGTCAAGTCAATGGACTTGCCAAATTTGGATTAGGAAAGTCAATGGACTTGCCAAATTTGGATTAGGAAACTCAGTGGACTTGCCAAACTTGGATCAGGAAAGTCATGCCATGAAAGTAACATATATCAACATACTTATCATTTTCCAAACAACACTTAACATATTGCACATATCATATCACGTAGTTCATATCATTATTTCATATGCCATGAGACCTTGGAATCATGGACTTGACATTAGGACTTCCCAAAATGAGGGCTCAACATATGGGACCTCAACTAGGGAGACTTCTTTAGCAAACACAAAGTCTGCTTCATTCATTCATACGTACTTCATTTTCATTCATTCATATACTAGTGCAATCACTAGTCATACCTAGGATGTAGTTTAAGACTCTCATCTGGTTTACTGTGCAATGACCAAGAATAACCTAGTGTCATTACTTGAGTCTAGCTCACCTCTTGATTATCCTATCCTAACACCTCTGGTATCTTTCATTTCATTATGTGCATTCATTGAGGCTGGCCTCATTCTTTTTTTGGGAACTTTAACCTTAACCGACATAGATCATGTGAGCATCATGAAATCCAGTGTGTCATCCCCAAACTGAAAAGAGGTGGAATCACCGGCCAAGGTGAACCAAAACATGCTAGCGTATATAGGGAATTGAACCCTGCTAGATCCCTATATTGGCAGTATAGGTTCAAAGACTAGGAGATATAAGGAGACCCATACCCGGCATGCCGGAAAGTCTCATCTCATGAGAGTTACGTGAACCTTCGCCCTTCCCGAAAGAAGGCATCACCGCTCATAGCTAGCCTATCGGTGCTCAGTATAAAGTTCCATTACATTCAACTCATACGTCATGGAAGCTGGCTTCTAGTATGAGGACATCATAGCCTAATAGATGATTTCTCATCTCATCATTAGTATTAAGTATACATTAATCTCAATACTTTCATTAGAGGGTTCATAGGGACTAGTCTCTTCATTAGCTTTACACTCTCATAGGTGAGTACGTTTTGGTAATATTTACTTAGGCTCATTTGAGATTGCTCTCATCTTTCACATTAGCCTCTTATCATATTGTCACCTCATTCATTAACTTTAACACATTTGCTTTTCATAATTACTCACCCCTTCACGTGAATGTTCATTTCATCATATGCCAATGCACTTGGCCATTTAGTGTGTTTCACACTCTTACTTAACCCTTCTAGGGATACATCATTTCATCACATACATCTTAGGTTCACTTAATTTTAAACGTATGCTAGACTTATGAGTCCACACATACAAGCCATGAGGCTTCATTCATAGTTTGTCTAAGTGATTCATGTTTATCCAAGATTATGTGGAACAAGACTTATGCATCTTGTAGATATGCCAAGATATTGATTTCGATCTTTAGAGGCAACATTCATTAAATATTTACTTACGTATGACTTATGTGTCAATATGGAATTGGGCAAGGGAACCCGATTTCAAATCCCTTGGATAACACTTAATCTTATTTTAAACTTGGTGATTGCATTTTTTCAGATTTGGGGGACCCTAGTTCGATCTCCATCAGCCCCATAATATTTCCTTTCTTTTTCTCCTCTATTTTTCGTCCAAGGCAAGGAGGTTGTGGGATCAATCGTCCATAAGCTCATTCTTTTTATCTTAATTTATCTTTTAAATTTCTCACCTATCCAAGAGGTTGTGTTCAATCCCCATTCACCTCATTTTATATTTCTCCTTTATTTTCCTCCTAACTCTCTCATCTATTGAAGAGGTTGTGGGTTCAATCCCCACTCCCCACATTTATTTTTCTCCTTTATTTTTCTCCTAACTCTCTCATCCATTTAAAAGGTTGGGGGTTCAATCCCCACTCTCCACATTTATTTTTCTCATTTATTTGTCTCCTAACTCTCTCATCCGTTCAAGAGGTTGGGGGTTCAATCTCCACTCTCCACATTTATTTTTCCTTTCATTTTTTTCATGAAATTTTTATATAATTTACATTTGGTGAGGTCTTGGGTTCCATTCCCAACGACCACATAATTTAAAAAAAAATTAAAACATAGTCATTTTTCTCACCTCTTGGCCGAGACTTCAAATTTCCAGCAAGCTGGAAGTTTGGTCTCTCCCAATCCATTTTTCTCTCATTCTTTTGTTGATTTTTTTGTAGCATTTTGAGTGACATTCTGTCAGCCACCTTAACCCTCTATGAACATCACGTTTTCAGCATTTTTACACACGCAAAACACAACATTTAACATACAAACTTCAGGCAGCAAACATAGTCAAATTATCAGCACACATAGGCTCAAAACAGTCCACTTAATACACTTTTCTGGAATATATTTTTCATCCTTTATATGATTTCCTTCCACACATTCAATATATAATCACAACCAGACCTAACATTATCTACCAGAAGACATACCAACGCATGCTTTGAATCGTTCAAAGGATCTAATGATAGGGGCATGCAACGGGAACAACCTTAGTCTTTCAATTGCGATTTAGACTGAACCTTAAGGGTCTCTTGGTAAAGGGACCAAGGGAGAAGAAAATCCATACCTTAATGTCATTAAACACTTGTTTCAATGCTGCCTGTTCCCACAACACCACTGCCTCACCACCAAAATCCCAAACACAATCCGTCGAGAAGAATCTTGTTGATTTTCGTTTTTAGCTTAGCTTTTCGTTTGAGCTTTTGTGTGTAAGTTCTTCAAGAGTGAAGAACTATTATTTTAAGTTCTTTTAATGATAAAAAACGTGAGAATGAGAGCAACAGACGTGAGAATGAGAGGATTAGGATTAGGATTAGGAGAGTTAGGTGGAGTCTAAGTCAAACTAGGACTCCTCATTATTTATTAATTTTATTATTATTATTTTTTTAATTAAAAATCTGATTTTTCCCTTACTTAAATCAGCTTTTTAAATATTAATTAATTCAACTAATACACTTAATAAAATTAAATCACTTTAATCCTTGCTTCAACCAAGGCTCGAACCCGGGTGGAGCTAGATTTTGCTTAAAGGGTCAATTTCGGTCACCTATACCCAAATTGCCCCTTAACCATATTAATTAATTAATTAATTAATTAGGTAATTACAATACTACCGTTAGCCTGGAAAATACCATTTTACCCCTAGACCCTCCAAACTTAAGATTACCCCTTTTTAAGTCTGGTTAAGACTCATCCGGGTAAATCTTCATATTCGGGTGCCCTTCATGGCTGCACCCAACCTTTACTAGCTCAACTAACTCACCAAGTTGGTTGGCTTAGCTGTTTGAAGGGTTCAGAGGTCTGGTTCTACGCGCATCAATCCGTGTGAACCCAGTCTAATCGTAGGCATTCTAGACACATTAAGCATTACTTAGCATAGCCATTTTTAGGGTTGTTACATTATCCCCCCCTTAGGAACATTCATCCCCGAATGACACTACACATCATTTTAAAATAAAGAGGGTGATTTTCGAAGATATCTTAACATACTTGAGACTTTACTCTTTGTGAATTTCTGTTTCACACTTACTCTGGATAATGCATATTATTCAAGCTTATCTGAAGCTTGAGATTGAGGAAATTACTTCTCAATCGCACTTAACTTGATGCACCTCACAACTCCTGCAACACAAAAATCATGTCCACGCTATACAAAAACAGCAACATGACATGCAAAAATGAATTCATTTTAACTCACATAGTGCAATTATAACTCATACGATTATGGATTTACAACACCAAGTCGACTATTGCACTAAAACTTAGAGTTTCTTAAACAAAACCAGCCTTAGGAGGAGTATATCTAACCCCTTAGATAACATCTTGTTGGCCTTAAGATTTGAAATTATATGGCTTTGTTGGATTGATCCACGCCCTGCCCATTTATACCCTATCTCATTTGGCAACTGAAACCTCACTACCCTGGTTTGATAGTCTATGGTAGCATAACACTTATGGAGAAAATCCATACCTAAGCTATTCAATGCTTTTTATTGGTTAATATCTAATTCACATATTAGTAGGTTGGTGCACATCCTTGAAACCTACTAGCAGCTTCGCATTAATAGACTAAGGAACTCCTTCCTAATCTAGTCTCATCAAAGCATACAACATAATTAAACACATAAGTCAGCAACCAACATGATGACTACAACATATTAACTTCATACTAGTGCATAAAACCATACACATGAAAAACTAATTTAGGCTACGCACTCGAGACATCACCAGAGGTGTCTTCCCCTACACCCCTAGACTTGAGTGAGAAGAATCGTTGCCTCCTTGGAGCCTCTTCACTTGGACCAATCGGGTGAACTTTCTCCTTCCCTTTTTCTCGACCTCTCATATACGGACAATCCTTCATCATGTGACCCGGTTTTCCACAACTATAACAAGCGTTAGAGCCCCTCCTACACTCTCCTCCATGAAGTTTGCCACACTTCCTACAAGGTGGCCTCTCCTGAGGTGTATCTACTTCAGTGTTTCTCTTAACTCTGGGCTCGAAATCCCTATTATAGTGACCCTTGGATGAACTTAACTCCCCTTGGTGGGAGAGTCCCCTGATTTCAGTACTACTCTTCCTTGAAAAATTCTTCTCAACTTGCCTTGACCAGTTCCCTGCTCTAGTATGCTTCCTTCTCCTGTTTTCTTCCACTTGTTGGACACGGACCATAAGCCTGGAAAAGTCCATGCTCGCACGCAACATTGTTTCCCTACACTCCTCCTCGATATTCTCAGAAATCTTAGATGCAGTGTAAATGGGAGGATTCATCCTCGTGAAGTCCTTTAACCTGCTAGCTATGGTGATGGCATGTGGGTTCTTCCTGGGAACACCTTGTTGCTCTGCGTGGGCTGTCATAGTTTGAGCTTGTAAGGTGATGGCTTGGGCCATCTGTACCAGGGTTATCCTCACTTCTCCATCTGTCAACTTAGCTGGGTTAACATGCATCTCTATTCCAGTAGCTGGGGCCTGGGGAGGAACTTGGTTGCCCCCAGCAGCTGCTTCTCCTCTTCTCCGACCAGCGTTCCTCCTTGTGTTCATTTTTTGAAAAAGTAGAAATGATGTTAGATACGCTCGAAACACCAAGGAATCAGGCATTAGAGAAGGCACGATAAGATCATAAGAAGGGAAATTTTCCTATGCATAATGCAGTCTCTAATTCAGGATAGTGGTGCACTTCACTACCATGACTTAGAAACTACTCAATGTGGTTGATGTGAACTTATTATCCTAGGAATTTAACGTAGTGCTCTGATACCAACTTCGTCACGACCGGAGTCTAGACCCCAGACGAGATCGGCATCGTTGACCTCTCAGAGGTTGCAGACAAGCCTACATACGTCATCCTTACTTCATCTAGGTTAATTTTTAGCGGAAAATTTGAACTTTTTGTTACTTAACATTCATATAAGACATTCTACTTAAACTCATAAACGTTCACAATCAACCATCTAATATTAAGATCATCAAATGAAAGAAATAGTTCCATACTGCATTAAGTGTATACTTGCCAAAATGGCACCAATACAATGTCCGAAATAAGATGAGAAAGAAACGCTAGTGGAACATACTACACTAACTCAAACCTATATCTAAGCTAGAATATAATGGGCAAGCGTCCTCGAAAGCATGAGGACCTACCTAATCCGAATGATTGCTCCACGTCCGGATAGCTGCAACATCGTACTGTAACCTCTAGCGTCCACCTGTCCCTGCACCTAAAAGTAGATATTATATGGGATTAGTACACACTTGTACTAAGTATGGGTATATGCAAGCACATTCCAAGGACATGCATGAGTAAGAATAGCTCTTTCCTAACAACATGATTTATGGAAAGCCAAGTCAGTGGACTTGCCAAATTTGGATTAGGAAAGTCAATGGACTTGCCAAATTTGGATTAGGAGAGTTAGTGGACTTGCCAAATTTGGATTAGGAAAGTCATGCCATGAGAGTAACATACATCATCATACTTATCATTTTGCAAACAGCACATAACATATTGCACATATCATATCACGTAGTTTATATCATTCTTTTATATGCCATGAGACCTTGGAATCATGAACTTGACATTAGGACTTCCCAAAATGAGGGCTCAACATATGGGACCTCAACTAGGGAGCCTTCTTCAGCAAACACAAAGTCTGCTTCATTCATACATACGTACTTCATTTTCATTCATTCATATACTAGTGCAATCACTAGTCATACCTAGGATGTAATTTAAGACTCTCATCGGGTTTGCTGTACAATGACCAAGAATATCCTAGTGTCATTACTTGAGTCTAGCTCACCTCTTGATTATCCTATCCTAACACCTTTGGTATAGTTTATTTCATTATGTGCATTCGTTGAGGCTGGCCTCATTCTTTCTTTGGGAACTTTAACCTTAACCGACATAGATCATGTGAGCATCATGAAATCCAGTGTGTCATCCCCACACTGAAAAGAGATGGAATCTCCGGCCAAGGTGAACCAAAACATGCTAGCGTATATAGGGAATTGAACCCTGCTAGATCCCTATATTGGCAGTATAGGTTCAAAGACTAGGAGATATAAGGAGACCCATACCCGGCATGCCGGACAGTCTCATCTCATGAGAGTTACGTGAACCTCCGCCCTTCCCAAAAGAAGGCATCGCCGCTCATAGCTAGTCTATTGGTGCTCAGTATAAAGTTTCATTTCATTCAACTCATACGTCATGGAAGCTGGATTCTAATATGAGGACATCATAGCTCAATAGATGATTTCTCATCTCATCATTAGTATTAAGTATACAATATTCTCAATACTTTCATTAGAGTGTTCATAGAGACTGGTCTCTTCATTAACTTTACACTCTCATAGGTGAGTACGTTTTGCTAACATTTACTTAGGCTCATTTAAGATTGATCTCATCTTTCACATTAGCCTCTTATCATATTGTCACCTCATTCATTAACTTTAACACATTTACTTTTCATAATTACTCACACCTTCACGTGAATGTTCATTTCATCATATGCCAATGCACTTGGCCATTTAGTGTGTTTCACACTCTTACTTAACCCTTCTAGGGATACATCATTTCATCACATACATCTTAGGTTCACTTACTTTTAAATGTATGCTAGACTTATGATTCCACACATACAAGCCATGAGATTTCATTCATAGTTTGTCTAAGTGATTCATGTTTACCCAAGATTATGTGGTACAAGACTTATGCATCTTGTAGATATGCCAAGATATTGATTTCGATCTTTAGAGGCAACATTCATTAAATATTTACTTACATATGACTTATGTGTCAATACGGAATTGGTAAAGGGAACCCGATTTCAAATCCCTTGGATAACACTTAATCTTATTTTAAACTTGGTGATTGCATTTTTCAGATTTGGGGGACCCTAGTTCGATCCCCATCATCCCCATAATATTTCCTTTCTTTTTCTCCTCTATTTTTCGTCCAAGGCAAGGAGGTTGTGGGATCAATCCCCCACAAGCTCATTCTTTTTCTCTTAATTTATCTTTTAACTTTCTCACCTATCCAAGAGGTTGTGGGTTCAATCCCCATCACCTCATTTTATATTTATCCTTTATTTTCCTCCTAACTCTCTTATCTATTCAAGAGGTTGTGGGTTCAATACCCACTCTCCACATTTATTTTTCTCCTTTATTTTTCTCCTAACTCTCTCATCCATTCAAGAGGTTGGGGGTTCAATCCCCACTCTCCACATTTATTTTTCTCCTTTATTTTCTCCGAACTCTCTCATCCATTCAATAGGTTGGGGGTTCAATCCCCACTCTCCACATTTATTTTTCTCCTTTTTTCTCCTAACTCTCTCATCCATTCAAGAGATTGGGTGTTCAATCCCCACTCTCCAAATTTATTTTTCCTTTCATTTTTTTCATGAAATTTTTGTATAATTTACATTTGGTGAGGTCTTGGGTTCCATTCCCAACGACCACATAATTTAAAAAAAAATTAAAACATAGTCATTTTTCTCACCTCTTGGCCGAGACTTCAAATTTCCAGCAAGCTGGAAATTTGTTCTCTCCCAATCTATTTTTCTCTCATTCTTTTGTTGATTTTTTTGTAGCATTTTGAGTGACATTCAGTAAGCCACCTTAATCTGTTATGAACATCACGTTTTCAGCATTTTTAGACACGCAAAACACAATATTTAACATACAAACTTCAGGTAGCAAACATAGTCAAATTTTTCAGCGCACACATGCTCAAAATAGTCCACTTAATACACTTTTCCGGAATAAATTTTTCATCCTTTACATGATTTCCTACCACACATTCAACACATAATCACAACCAAACCTAACATTATCAACCAAAAGACATACCAACGCATGCTTTGAATCGTTCAAAGGATCTAATGACAGGGGCATGCAACGGGAACAACCTTAGTCTTTTAATCGCGATTTAGACTGAACCTTAAGGGTCTCTTGGGAAAGGGACTAAGAGAGAAGAAAACACATACCTTAATGTCATTCAACACTTGTTTCAATGCTGCCAATTCCCACGACACCACTGCCTCACCACCAAAATCCCAAACACAATCCGTCGAGAAGAATGTTGTTGATTTTCGTTTTTAGCTTAGCTTTTCGTTTGAGCTTTTGTGTGTAAGTTCTTCAAGAGTGAAGAATTATTATTTTCAGTTCTTTTAATGATAAAAAACGTGAGAATGAGAGTGAGAGACGTGAGAATGAGAGGATTAGGATTAGGATTAGGATTAGGAGAGTTAGGTGGAGACTAAGTCAAACTAGGACTCCTCATTATTTATTAATTTTATTAATATTATTTGTATATTAAAAATCTGATTTTTCCCTTACATAAATCAGATTTTTAAATATTAATTAATTCAACTAATTCACTTAATAAAATTAAATAAATTTAATCCTTGCTTCCACCAAGGCTCGAACTCGGGTGGAGCTAGATTTTGCTTAAAGGGTCAATTTCGGTCACCTCTACCCAAATTGCCCCTTAACCATATTAATTAATTAATTAGGGTAATTACAATACTATCCTTAGCCTGGAAAATACCATTTTACCCCTAGACCCTCCAAACTTAAGATTACCCCTTTTTATGTCCGGTTAAAACTCATCCGGGTAAATCTTCATATTCGGGTGCCCTACATGGCTGGACCCAACCTTTCCTAGCTCAACTAACTCACCAAGTTTGTTGTCTTGGCTGTTGCAAGGGTTCAGAGGTCTGGTTCTATGCGCATCAATCCGTGTGAACCCAGTCTAATCGTAGGCATTCTAGACACATTAAGCATTACTTAGCATAGCTATTTTTAGGGTTGTTACACCAATAGTGTTGCTTATGTGAAGAACTAGTAGAACTTGATATGATTTATTTTGATATCTATTGAGTATGGATTGGTTGCATGCTTTCATTGCCTCTATAGATTGTAGAACGAGGGTGGTGAAGTTTAAATTTCCAAATGAACCCATTTTTGAATGGAAGAAGGGAAATTCAATTCCTAGAGGTTGTATCATTTCTTGTTTGAAAGCTTGTATGAAGATCTCTAAAGGTTCTTTATACTATATAGTAAGAGTCCAAGATTTAGAATCCAAAATTCATCCCATTTAGTCAGTCCCCGTAGTGAGGGAATTTCCAGAGGTCTTTCTTAATGATCTTCCCGGTATTCCTCCCAAACAGGAAATTGATTTTGGTATCGACTTGTTATGGGATACACATTCCATCTCAATTCCTCCTTATCGGATGACTCCGGCTGAATTGAAAGAGTTGAAGGCTCAAATAAAAGATTTACTAGACAAGGGTTTCATTCGACCTAGTATTTCTCCATGGGGTGCACCGGTTTTGTTTGTGAAGAAGAAGGATGGGTCCCTTAGAATGTGCATCGATTATCGCCAACTCAATAAAGTTATTTTTAAGAACAAGTATCCTCTCCCTTGGATTGATGACTTGTTTGATAAACTCCAAGGGGTAAGCTACTGTCACATCCCGAGACCACACCCTAGAAGTTAGGGCACAATCTTGGATTATAACCGGTGTACTCGACCTCTCGAAGGTCTTATACAAGCTCTTTCATATCATTCATTGCATATACATAGTGAAAAGTTGTGCGAAATTAAAACTTTTCACAAAACATATCATAGTCTTTAAAACCTCTTTCATATAAAAGTAATAGGAAATACTAAGTCTCAATCTCATCATATTAGACACAAGAGTACTTGGGACACGGCACATACGAATTAGAAAATATAGAACTACTAAGTCTATTACAATACTTCATTAAAGAACATACTTCAACTTCTCTTGAACGATGCTACGGTCCAAGTCTTGCTTGCCAAACGTTCCTCACCTACCAGGAACTATATAGATAGATAAAAGCATGGATTAGTACAACCACATGTACTGAGTATGGCATAATGCATAAAAATCATAAAAACAGATATTTATTGGAAATATGCATCTTTTCATTTAAATATCATAATATCATCATAAGAACAATATTTAACAACTTATAATCATATAAGAAAACATTTAAAACAATTATCACATTTTTAGAACTCACCTTACAGTGAACTCAATTCATTGTACAAGGAAGTACCTCACTGTTATAGTGAATTCTTCTAATTTCGTTTTAAACATATTCTAGCATGTAGTGTTCTCACTAAATCTATCCTAAGATTCACTTAAGTCACACAAAGAGAGACCGCCCATACACCCTCTCTAAATGTGCCTAAACGATCCTTAAGATTGCTTATAATGAGTCACATACACACTTACAAAGCATCATAAACATCAATGTAAGATTCTTCTACCAAAGGTGATTCTAAGTCTCACTTGAGTGAGTTGTGAAGCAACCTCCCATACAATCCCTTACACACACACTCAAGAGATCCTATAGACTCCCTAGGATAGAATCATTCTCACTAAGCACACCAACACATCGATGATATGACATTCTCCTTCCAAAGGCTATCAAAATACTTACTTAAGTAAATCAAGAAGATAACGTTCATGATTGACCTCTTCAAGATTACCTAAGTAATCCTTATGACTACCTAAGGCTTAAATCATGTCCACAAAATCAACCAACTTTCCTAACTAGAGTCATTCTCAAGACTTCCCTAGGTAAGACATGAAGAGATCATCCTATATGCCCTCTTCACACTTTAACTAAGGAATCCTTAAGTCACTTTAGATTACGTAACTCATTCATTCATATACTTCATAACATACTCCATAACATAAGTCATTAGTTCATTAGTTCATTAAGAGACTCATACATCACTTAAAGGACATTAAAATAATGGTCTTGGACAAGACCTAGGGACTCTCACTAACACCTTTAAAGCCTATTGTGCAATGTCTTGATAGCGTCCCATACCACCACCTAAACCTCATAGAACTTCTCTAATGCTAATGTGTATCCCGTATGATGAGAATAGGCAATAACCGACATAGACCATGGTAGCAAAACACGGAATCCTAAGTTCTATCCTACTCTTATGAGGTTGTTCTACTTGCCAATGGTAGAACTTAGACACATCCCATGTAGGCACATGGTTAAGGAAATATGAAGGGCATGCTTTGTAATCTAGTCTCATACTTTAACAAGAACTACTTCCCTTATCATACTCACTCGGTTCTAGCCTTCGTTCTCATAGATTTAATCACACTAAGGTTCATACAAAAGGGTTCCATATAAAGTTTATAACCCAACTACATTTACCCTACAAAAGCAAGGTCCACTAGGGTTATCTCACTATGGCGACAAGAAGCTCATCATGACTTTACTAAGGATTGATATGATGCCGTTCCGTCCAATCAACCTTAAGTCCATCATACATTATATGAAGGATACCATTACGACTTTCGACTTCAAATTTCATAACCTTACCACTAGGTTCAGGGTTTCACATAAAGGCCCCTCTTGTCATCATTCAAGGTCTCACCTAACTTTCATTCTTTCAAGACTAAGACTCTTTAGCTTTCTAAGTCAAGATATGACATATTCATATTCATACAAATATCAAGTAAGGGACACAAGTCTACCTAAACAAGACACAACATACTTCACTTTAGCACATATAACATACTTTCTTTAAACACTTAGTAATGACCCTTAACATCATTTATTAAACATATTACTTACCTTAACATCATCAACATAATCATATAGACTCATATAGCCAAGTTAGGAACTACCATATATCAACTCTAAGACTACACACTTAACACATAGTCGTAGCATAACATGATTCCCTATATAGCATCAATAGACTAACACATACATTCACATGTAAGTAGATATGATCATACATCACCTAATCAACTACACAAATATGCATATAACTTCAAGTAGTTGCCGACAAGGACATGATCATCAATATACTTAAAATAACGCCGACAAGGCCACATCAATTCACATAACACCGCCACATAAGTGGATCAAACCAATAACAACATAATTGAAGTTTATTAAAATTAAATAAAGTAAAATAGGTCAGCGTACCACTACTCCATCATCAACACTTAAATCCAATGCCAAATCACCCAATTCAACATCACAGGGCCCTTACCCATGGCCATGAACATCAATTTAATGCATAAACTATAATACTCAATGAAATTTAAACCAATTCAATATATATTCAACAATCTAAGACCAATTAGATAACAATTGAATACAATTCTTATATCATTTGAAAGCCCATAAGAAACTACACATGAATTCATACACATCAAGACAATATCATTTAACCCATAAAGTAGTCAAAACTAGGTTTCATCAATTACATGGGTTCATAGTCTAATTGAGTTAAAATCACCTTAATAACCACAATTCAATCACTAAACAATGATTAAAAACCATTAATGCAAGAACCCATGGTAGATTATGAAATAAGTCAATTCATCTTTTGAAAAATTAGGAAACATCTTTAAAGTTGGGCTCCTTCATGAAACAAGTTTCAAGGATCAAAAACCATACCTCAATGAAGCTAATTCTTCAATTTGATGAATAATCTCCACTCAATTCATCACACCAAGCTCTTCCTTGACTTTGGACTTCAATGGGTCTTTGGGAATTCTAAGGGATTTTGGGGTTTTGATTTTGAAGAATGAAATCTTCTAAGTGTTAATGACTTATAAACACCTTTAAAATGCCCAATATACCCCTTAGGAGCCGCCAAACTCTATAGATGGAATTGGGGTAAATTTACAAGTTCACCCCGTGACTTAAAGTGAACCTGCGTGCAGGCCACAGTGACCATCGACGGTTGCCCATCGATGGGGCGTAGGTCCACTTACGGGTCGTCCTGGCATCCATAGATGGGTTCAGAGATTTGGAAATGGGACCTTAGATCCCCAGGCTAATTCCCAATCGACGCCCACAACCTACGGGGTGTCGACCAGGCCACTAGCCGTCAATTGCCATCCGTAGGTGGATTGCCTTGGGCAGTTTTGGCCACTAACATGGGTCCTTCCTCAAGGACCCTTGGATGGTCCTTGGGGATGTTTGCCCATACGTTTCCAACCCAAAAATTCTCGTATATGATTTACCATCTCTCACATGATTTTCATCCAAGACGAACACGTAAAACTCGACGAAACATGCCTAGGCACACAAGGTCATTACAAGGCACATCTTTCGAACGTCATGAACGTTCTTGGACGTTTGACCTCCAAACTTCACAAAACTTTACACACTGATTTTATACATCATATTAACTCATTTAAGGACTTTAAAACCTCATGAATCACACATAAACACATAGAACCACATACGAGACACAAAGGTGACTTAGTCGTCGAACGTCTTGGTAGTCCCTTTATGTTTGACTTCCAATGCACCTAATACTTTAGATACTGACTATATAACACTAAATAGACCATTTTAGGACCTTATACAACCATGAAAACCATGTTAGTCTCTATTTACCTTAAGTCATTTTTGAGGTCTTACAATCTCTCCCACTTGGACAACATTCGCCCTCGAATTACACTTGACACTCTCCGAACACTTCCAAGAATAGGGAATCAACTAGAAGCTCATGACCAAACCATCCAACACCTTATCAAGGAGAAAACATCAATTTCACATAATCAAGAGATTCACAATACAAGAAGAAACTAAAAGACAATTTTATAACTCATTATGCTACAAAACTCACAAGATTCATTCCAATTAGCAAAAACTCATTTTATATTCATTATTATACTCATACACATCAGTTCTAACCACATTAAAAAAATATCAGACCAAATAATCAATTAGTCAATTTCGCAAAAATTTTATAGTGAGCAGTTTCCAAGCTACAGTGATTTTAACAAACTTTTCAATAATGCAACTTTTATGCAATTCATGATATAGACATGCTAATATGCAAGGTAACTCCTATAACAACTTTTACAAAATGATCATGGCTTCATAAAACACACAATGGAAGAAGTTAATGAAATTCAGTTTCAACCAAACTCCTAGACATCATGCACATGCTACAAACTAGCACATCTATCTAGCCATACTCCCCCACTTAGAATGAACTCATATCTCAACAAGAGAAATAAGAATTACCAACATCATAATCACTCTCATCTGGTTTCTCTCCTCTAGTCCGGAGTGCATAGAAACACCTCTTTGTTGGAGCATCTTCCTTTGGAACACTAGCGGCAGCTTGCTTACCCTCTCTCCCTCTAGAAGAAATCATAGGAAAATCTCTCACTTTGTGAACATCTTTTCCACATCCAAAACAACTCCCGGTACCCACTAGACACTCACTGTAGTGTTTCTTGCCATATTTGGCACATGTAGGTTTGCCATTTTGAGAACTACCTGCTTTCTCAATCTTGAACTTAGCACTCCTAGATTCTTATTGAGTGTTAACCCTCTTTTTGGACTTATGTTTCCCTTGATCACTTGCACCACCCCTTTTCAAGTTTTTAGCCATCCTCCTAAGTTTAGACTCTTTAATAGATTGTGCATACACCATGAGTCTTGCTAAGGTAATATCATCATGTAGCATAGTCGTACGACATTCTTGCCTCACTAAGTCGGCTACACCCGTCACAAAATGACTCATTTCATCCCTTGGATTAGACACTAGGGATGGTGCATATCTAGACAAAGTTGAGAACTTCAAAGAGTATTCCTCAACACTCATATTGCCTTGCTTGATATTGATAAACTCCTCTACTTTTACCTCCCTCGTCTCACGGGGAAAGTACTTACCAAGAAAAGCTTCCTTAAAGTCTTCCCACTTAATAGGATCCGACTCCACCGGCCTATTATCCTTCCATTGAGTGTACCATATTTGAGAAACATCTCTCAATTGATATGAAGCCAACTCCGCCTTCTCCCTAGATTTAACCCACATATCACTCAATACCTTGTACACACCATCAAGGAACTCTTGGGGATCCTCATCTACCTTAGAGCCAAGAAAGATTGGAGGATTTATCCTCACAAAGTCTCTCAACCTAGATGTCATAGTGCTCTCCACAACCCTAGGCACCATACTCAAATTCACTTGAGTAGTTACGGCTCGGGCTAAAACAATCAAAGTCTCTCTAATATCTTGATTAGTCAATTCCAGGGGAACCACCGGAACCTCATCACCTTCTTCCACATTAGGGACATGATCACCTTGAGGAGGTACTTGAGCACCTTGAGCACATTGGAAACCTTGCCCATCTTGAAGAACTTGCTCAACTTGCTCAATTTGAGGAGGAATATCCTCATTCAACCTCTCCTCTTCCAACCTTCTAGCGGCCATCTTTCTAGTATTCATCTCCTAAAACACAAGGAAACACATTAAGAAGGATACTCATAACATTTACTCTACCGCACAACATAGGAGTAGAAAAGAATGGAAACTCTATCGTCATATAGCCTCTCGCCCATAGATGTGTCGCGACTCACACCGATGGTTAAGACTCTGCTAGAAGTGACTTGATGAGACTTTTTGATTCCTAAGACTACTTTCACCAACCTATGCGCTGATACCAAGCTTTGTCACATCCGAGACCACACCCTAGAAGTTAGGGCACAATCTCGGATTGTAACTGGCGTACTCGACCTCTCGGAGGTCTTATACAAACCATTTCATATCATTCATTGCATATACATAGTGAAAAGTAGTGCGGAATTAAAACTTTTCACGAAACTTATCATTGTCTTTGAAAACTCTTTCATATAAAAGTAATAGGAAATACTAAGTCTCAATCTCATCATCTTAGACAAAAGAGTACTTGGGACACAGCCCATACAAATTAGAAAATATAGAACTACTAAGTCTATTACAATACTTCATTAAAGAAACATAAAACACATATATGCCCTCGAGTCAAATGAGGACATACTTCAACTTCTCTTGAACAATGTTACGGTCCAAGTCTTGCTTGATAAACGCTCCTCACCTACCAGGAACTATATAGATAGATAAAAGCATGGATTAGTACAACCACATATACTAACTATGGCATAATGCATAAAAATCATGAAAATGGACATTTATTTGAAATATGCATCTTTTCATTTAAATACCATAATATCATCATAAGAACAACATTTAACAACTTAGAATCATATAAGAAAACATTTAAAACAATTATCACATTTTTAAAACTCACTTTACAGTGAACTCAATTCACTGTACAGGGAAGTACCCCACTGTTACAGTAAATTCTTCTAATTTCATTTTAAACATCTTCTAAGACCATTATTTGAATATCCTTTATGTGATGTATGTCTTCTAAATGAACTAATGAACTAATGACTTAATGATAACGACCATGTAAATGAATAAGTACCTAATCTAAGGTGACTTAGGGATTCCTTAGTTAAAGTGTGAAGAGGGCATAAAGGATGATCTCTTCATGTCTTATCTTTGGAAGTCTTGAGAATGACTCTAGTTAGGGAAGTTGCTTGATATGTTTGACATGATCTAAACCTAGGAAGTCTTAAGGATTATTTAGGTAGCCTTGAAATGAATGTATGTGTGTTCTCTTTTATGAGTACTTGAGTATGTCTTTTGATAGCCTTGGTAGGGGAGATTGTCATATCTTGTATGTCTTGTATGCTGATGTATTGTAGGTGTGTATGTGTCTCATTATGAGAAAGCTAGAGAATCGTTTAGGCACATCTAGAGAGGGTGTATGGGCGGTCTCTCATTGTGTAACTTAAGTGAATCTTAGTATGGCTTTGATGAGAAGGATACATGTTAGAAGGTGTTCAAAAGAGAGGATTTGGACTTCACTGTAATAGTGAAGTGACTTCACTGTACAATGAAGTGAACTCACTGTAATGTGAGTCTTAAAATATGATAATTCATTTTAAGTATTTTCTAATGTGATTCTAAGTTGTTAAATGTTATTCTTATGATGATATTATGATGTTTTAAAGAAAAGATGCATATTTCCAATAAAGTCCGTTTTCATAATTTTATGCATAATGTCATACTTAGTACATGTGGTTGTACTAATTCCATGCTTTATTTTCTATATATTGTTCTCGGTAGGTGAAGAGATTTGGGAGGAAGACTTGGACAAGGAGGTCTTTCAAGAAGAGTTGAAGTATGTCCTCACTTGACTCTAGGGCATATATGTCATTTTATGTTGCTTTCATGAAGTTTTGTAATTGACTATATAGTAGTATGTTTTAAATTTCGTATGGGCCGTGTCCCAAGTATTATCGTGTCTTAAGATGATGAATCGAGACTTAGTGTTTTCCTATTTATACATATATGAAAGAGTTTAAGACTTCTATATTGTTTTTATGAAAAGTTTTAAATCCGCACTACTTTTCATTATGTATATGCAATGAATGATATGATAGGCTTGTATCATACCTCCGAGAGGTGGAATACGCCGGTCGCAATCCAAGATTGCACCCTAACTTCTAGGGTGTGTTTTCGGGATGTGACAAGCTTGGTATCAGAGCATAGGTTAATGAAAGTAGTCTTAGGTATCAAAAATTCTCGAAAAGTCACATCTAGTAGAGTCTCGACCAGCGGTGTGAGTCGCGACAAATCTATGGGCGAGAGGCTATAGGACGATAGTGTTTCCCTTCATTTCAACTCCTATGTTCGTGCGGTAGAGTAATGTTATGAGTATCCTTCTAAATGTGTTTCCTTGTGTTTCTAGGAGATGAATACTAGAAGGATGGCCGCTAGAAGGATGGAAGAGGGAAGGGTTAATAAGGAAGCTCCTCCTCAAGTTTAGCAAGTCGAGCAAGAGCTTCAAGATGGGCAAGGTGTCCAAGGTGCTCAAGGTGATCAAGTGCCTCCTCAAGGTGATTATGCCCCTAATATGGGAGGAGGTGATGAGGTGCCGGAGTTGTCTAATAGGGTGATTGGAGAGGCTTTGCTTGCCTTAGCCCGAGCCGTAATGGCTCAAGCTAAATTTAACATGGTGCGTAGGGTTAATGCTATGGAGAGCACTATGTCATCTAGATTGAGAGACTTTGTGAGGTTGAATCCTCTAATCTTTCTTGGATCTAAGGTGAATGAAGATCCCCAAGAATTTCTTGATGGAGTGTACAAGGTTTTGAGTTCTATGGGGGTTACATCTAGGGAGAAGGCGGAGTTGGCTTCTTAACAATTGAGATATATGTCTCAAATTTGGTACACTCTATGGAAGGACAATAGGCTGGTGGAGTCGGGTCCTATTGAGTGGGAAGAATTCAAGGAAGCCTTTCTTGGTAAGTACTTTCCCCGTGAGAGGATAGATGTTAAGGTATAAGAATTTATCAATCTCAACCAAGGCAATATGAGTGTTGAGGAATACTCTTTGAAATTCTCAACTTTGTCAGGGTATGCACCTTCCTTATTGTCTAATCCAAGGGATGAAATGAGTCGCTTTGTGACGGGTGTAGCCGATTTAGTTAGGGAGGAATGTCGTATGGCTATGTTGCATGATGATATGACTTTGGCTAGACTCATGGTGTATGCACAATCAATTGAATAGTATAAACATAGAAGGATATCAAGGAACTTGAAAAGGAGTGTTGCTAGTGACCAAGTGCAACCTAGGTTCAAAAAGAGGGCGCAAACTCAAGATGGACCTAGTGTTCCTAAGAAGAAGTTTGAGAAAGGAGGTGTTTCTAGCAATGACAAACCTACATGTGCCACTTGTGGTAAGAAACATCTTGGTGAATGTCTATTGGGTACCGCTAGTTGCTTTGGATGTGCAAAAGATGGGCACAAAGTCAGAGATTGCCCAAACATTGCTTCAAGGAAGGAAGGTAAGAAGATTGAGACTTGTGTTCCAAAGGAAGATGCTCCAACTAGGAGGAGTTTCTATGCACTCCAGACTAGAGGTGAGAAGCTGGATTAGAGTGATGATGATATTGGTAAGTCCTTGTTTCTTTTATTATAGTATGACTTCCTTCTAAGTGGGGGAGTATGGTTAGAATTGTGCTAGAAGTTGTTACAAGCATGATGTTTAGGAGTTTGGTTGAAATTGAATTTTATTAACTTCTTGCATTGCGTGTTTTATTGAGTTATGAGCATGTTGTAAAAGGTGTTTATATGATGTTACCCTGCATATTAGCATGTCTATATCATGAATTGCTTAAGATTGCATTTTTTAAAAAATTTTTGCCTAAATTCACTGTAGTAATAACAATGTTCATTGTGTAATTTTTTAAAAAGTGACTAATTGATTATTTGGTCTAAAATTGTTGTTATGTGGTTAGAACTGATTTGTATGAGTATATTAATGAATATAAAAATGTGTTTTTGCTTGTTGGAATGAAGAATGTGAGTTTTGTAGCGTAATGAGTTATAGAATTGTATTCTAATTTCTTGTTGTGTTGTGAATGTCTTGAACTTGTGAAATTGATTTTTCTCATTGATTGTGAGTTATATGGTTTGATTATGTGCTTTTAATTTGATTCTATAATCTTGGAAATATTCGGAGAGTGGCAAGTGTCATTCGAGGACGAATGTTGTCCAAGTGGGGGAGAATGTAAGATGCCGAAAATGACTTAGGTTATCTAGAGCCTAACATGTTGGTAATGGTGGTCTAAGGTCCTTAAAGTGTCTATAATGTTGTGTTGAGATAGTAGCTAAAGTATTAGGTGCATTGGAAGTCAAACGTCATGGGTCAACCAAGACGTTCGATGACTAAGTCACCTAAGTGTCTCATGTGAGGTCCTATGTGTTTATGTGTACGTAATGAGTTTCTAAGGTCTTAAATTACTCTAATATGATGTTTATAGGTAGTGTATCAAGTTTCGTGAAGTTTGGAGCTCAAACGCTCAAGAACGTCCATGACGTTTGAAAGTTGTGCCTAGGAGTGACCTTGTGTGTCTAAGCATGTTTCGTTGAGTTTTACGTGTTCGTTTTGAGTGAAATTAAAGTGAGAGGTGCTAAATTTGTATACGTTTATGTTTGTTTTGGAAACGTCCAGGCAAACATCCCCAAGAACCAACCAAGGGTCCTTGAGGAAGGACCCAAACTTAGTGTAAAGACTGTCCCAGGCAGGCCCCAAACGACGGAGGCATCGACGGCTCGTGGCCCAATCGATGCCCCGTCAATGGGTGTAGTTGGTTTAGAATTGGTCTTGGATTAGTAGGGAACCTTGGTAAGTCTTTGACCCAACCAACAGAAGGACAGGATGGTCCGTTTGTGGACAAACGGTCCGTCGACTACCTTCCGTCTTTGAAGCCATGTCCCTGCGCAGGTCACTGTTAAGTGAGGGGTGAAATGGGAATTTCACCCCACTTCCAAATAAAAACTTTGGCAGTTACTAAGGGGTATATTGGGTATTCTAAAGGTGTTTGTAAGTCATTAACACTTAGAAGATTTCATTCTTCAAAATCAAAACCCCAAAATCCCTTAAGAATTCTCAAAGACTCCATTCAAGTCCAAAGTCAAGAAAGAGCTTGGTGTGACGTTTTGAGTGGAGATTATTCATCAAAGATAAGAATTAGCTTCATTGAGGTATGACTTTTGATTCTTGAAACTCGTTTCATCAAGGAGCCCAACTTTCAAAGAGGTTGTCTAAAGTTTTCAAATGATGAATTGACCTTTTTCATGATCTACCATGGGTTCTTGCATTAATGGTTTTCAAACGTCTATTATGGATTAGGTTGATGTTGTATTGATGATTTTAACCTAAATTACCTATGAACCCATGAAATTGATGAACCTAAGATTTTGACTAAATTATGGGTTACTTGATATTGGCTTAATGTTGATGAATTCATGTGTAGTTTCTTATGGGCTTTCTATTGATGTAAGAATTGTATTCAATTGTTATCAAATTGGTATTGGATTGTTTAATCTATGTTGAATTGGTTTAGATTTCATTGATTTCTCTAATTGTGTATTGACTTGGTGTTCATGGCCATGGGTAAGGGCCTTATGATGTTGAATTGGGTGATTTCGTGTTGGCTTGAAGTGTTGATGATGAAGTGGTGGTACGCTTCCCTATTTATTATTATTCAATGTTAATTATACTTCAATTATGTTATTATTGGTTTGGTCCACCTTTGGTGGCGGTGCTATGTGAATTGATGTGGCCTTGTCGGCGTTACTTTCTAGTATATTGATGATCATGGCCTTGTCGGCACTACTTGAACTTATATGTCTATTTGTGTAGTTGATTTGATGATGTATGATCATATATACCTATATGTGAAAATATGTGTTAGACTATTGATACCATCTTGTTAATCATGTTATGCTTTGACTATGTGTTAAGTGTATAGTCTTAGAGTTGATACATGATTGTTCCTAATTTTGTTAGATGAGTCTAAAATGGTTAAGTTGATAATGTTAAAGTAATGAATAGGTTGACCAAATAAGGTTAAGGTTCATTCCTTAGTGTCTAACGAAATATAGGCTATATGTGTTAAATGGAAGTATGTTGTGTCTTGTTTAGGAAGACTTGTGTCCCTTACTTGATGCTTATGTGAATATGTGATATCTTGACTTAGGAACCTAAAGGGTCTTAGTATTGAATAAATGAATATAGGTGAGACCTTTAATGATGATAAGAGGGTCATCTATGTAGAACCTTGAACCAAGTGGTAAGGTTATGAATTGTGAAGTAGTAAGTCGTAAAGGTATCCTTCATGTAATGAATGATGGACTTAAGGTTGATTGGCTGGAATGACATCATATAATACCTTAGGAAAGTCATGATGAGCTTCTTGTCTCCATAGTGAGATAGCCCTTATGGACCTTGCTTTGGTAGGGTAAACTTAATTGGGTCATGAACTTGATATGGGACCCATTTGCATGAACCTTAATGTGAATTGATCAATGAGAACTATGCCTATCACCGAGTGAGTATGGTAAAGGGAAGTAGTTCTAGTTAAGTATGAGACTAGAATACAAAGTATGACCTTCATATTCATTAACCATGTGCCTACATGGGATCTCTATATTCTACCATTGGAAAGTAGAACACCTCATCCAAGTAGGATAGAACTTCGGATTCCATGCTTTGCTACCATGGTGTATGTCGGTTATTGCATATTCTCATAATATGGGAAACCTATTAGCATTAGAGAAGTTCTATGAAGTTTAGGTGGTGGTATGGGACGCTACTTAGACATTGCACAATAGGCTTTGAAGATGTTAATGAGAGTCCCTAGGTCTTGTCTAAGACCATTATTTGAATGTCCTTTATGTGATGTATGTCTTCTAAATGAACTAATGAACTAATGACTTAATGATAACGAGCATGTAAATGAATAAGTACCTAATCTGAAGTGACTTAAGGATTCCTTAGTTAAAGTGTGAAGAGGGCATAATAGATGATCTCTTCATGTCTTATCATTGGAAGTCTTTAGAATGACTCTAGTTAGGGAAGTTACTTGATATATTTGACATGATCTAAACCTAGGAAGCCTTATGGATTATTTAGGTAGCCTTCAAGTGAATGTATGGGCGTTCTCTTCTAGGAGTACTTGAGTAAGTCTTTTGATAGCCATGGTAGGGGAGATTGTCATATCTTGTATGTATTGTAGGTGTGTATGTGTCTCATTATTAGCAAGCTTGAGGATCGTTTAGGCATATCTAGAGAGGGTGTATGGTCGGTCTATCTTTCTGTGACTTAAGTGAATCTTAGGATGTCTTTGATGAGAAGGCTACATGTTAGAAGGTGTTCAAAAGAGAGGATTTGGACTTCACTGTAACAGTGAAGTGAACTTACTGTAATGTGAGTCTTAAAATGTGATAATTAGTTTTAAGTATTTTCTTATGTGATTCTAAGTTGTTAAATTATTCTTATTATTATATTATGATGTTTTAAATAAAAGATGCATATTTCCAATAAAGTCCGTTTTCATGATTTTATACATAATGTCATACTTAGTACATTTGGTTGTTCTAATTCCATGCTTTATTTTCTATCTATAGTTCTTGGTACGTGAAGAGCTTTGGGAAGAAGTCTTGGAAAAGGAGGTCGTTCAAGAAGAGTTGAAGTATATCCTCACTTTACTCGAGGGCATATATGTCATTTTATGTTGCTTTCATGAAGTTTTGTAATTGACTATATAGTAGTATGTTTTAAATTTCATATGGGCCGTGTCCCAAGTATTATCGTGTCTTAAGATGATGAATCGAGACTTAGTGTTTTCCTATTTATACATATATGAAAGCATTTAAGACTTCTATATTGTTTTTATGAAAAGTTTTAAATCCGCACTACTTTTCATTATGTATATGCAATGAATGATATGATAGGCTTGTATCAGACCTTCGAGAGGTGGAATACGCCGGTCGCAATCCAAGATTGCACCTTAACTTCTAGGGTGTGGTTTCGGAATGTGACAAGCTTGGTATCAAAGCTTAGGTTAATGAAAGTAGTCTTAGGTATCAAAAATTCTCGAAAAGTCACATCTAGTAGAGTCTCGACCAGCGGTGTGAGTCGCGACACATCTATGGGCGAGAGGCTATAGGACGATAGTGTTTCCCTTCATTTCTACTCCTATGTTCGTGCGGTAGAGTAATGTTATGAGTATCCTTCTAAATGTGTTTCCTTGTGTTTCTAGGAGATGAATACTAGAAGGATGGCCGCTAGAAGGATGGAAGAGGGAAGGGTTAATAAGGAAGCTCCCCCTCAAGTTTAGCAAGTCGAGCAAGAGCTTCAAGATGGGCAAGGTGTCCAAGGTGCTCAAGTGCCTCCTCAAGGTGATTATGCCCCTAATGGGGAGGAGGTGATGAGGTGCCGGAGTTGTCTAATAGGGTGATAGGAGAGGCTTTGCTTGCTTTAGACCGAGCCGTAACGGCTCAAGCTAAATTTAACATGGTGCGTAGGGTTAATGCTATGGAGAGCACTATGTTATCTAGATTGAGAGACTTTGTGAGGTTGAATCCTCCAATCTTTCTTGGATCTAAGGTGAATGAAGATCCCCAAGAATTTCTTGATGGTGTGTACAAGGTTTTGAGTGCTATGGGGGTTACTTCTAAGGAGAAGGCGGAGTTGGCTTCTTATCAATTGAGATATGTGTCTCAAATTTTATAAACTCAGTGGAAGGACAATAGGTTGGTTGAGTCGGGTCCTATTGACTGGGAAGAATTCAAGGAAGATTTTCTTGGTAAGTACTTTCCCCGTGAGAGGAGAGATGTTAAGGTAGAAGAATTTATCAATCTCAAGCAAGGCAATATGAGTGTTGAGGAATACTCTTTGAAATTCTCAACTGTCTAGGTATGCACCTTCCCTAGTGTCTAATCCAAGGGATGAAATGAGTGGCTTTGTGACGGGTGTAGCCCATTTAGTGTGGGAGGAATGCCGTACGACTATGTTGCATGATGATATGACTTTGGCTAGACTCATGGTGTATGCACAATCAATTGAATAGTATAAACTTAGGAGGATATCAAGGAACTTGAAAAGGAGTGTTGCTAGTGACCAAGTGCAACCTAGGTTCAAAAAGAGGGCTCAAACTCAAGATGGACCTAGTGTTCCTAAGAAGAAGTTTGAGAAAGGAGGTGTTTCTAGCAATGACAAACCTACATGTGCCACTTGTGGTAAGAAACATCTTGGTGAGTGTCTATTGGGTACCGGTAGTTGCTTTGGATGTGCAAAAGATGGGCACAAAGTGAGAGATTGCCCAAACATTGCTTCAAGGAAAGAAGGTAAGAAGATTGAGACTTCTGTTCCAAAGCAAGATGCTCCAACTAGGAGGCATTTCTATGCACTCCAGACTAGAGGTGAGAAGCCGGATCAGAGTGATGATGATATTGGTAAGTCCTTGTTTCTTTTGTTATAGTATGACTTCCTTCTAAGTGGTGGAGTATGGTTAGAATTATGCTAGAAGTTGTTACAAGCATGATGTTTAGGAGTTTGGTTGAAATTGAATTTCATTAACTTCTTGCATTGCGTGTTTTATTGAGTTATGAGCATGTTGTAAAAGGTGTTTATATGATGTTACCCTGCATATTAGCATGTCTATATCATGAATTGCTTAAGATTGCATTTTTTAAAAAAATTTGCCTAAATTCACTGTAGTAATAACAATGTTCATTGTGTAATTTTTTAAAAAGTGACTAATTGATTCTTTGGTCTAAAATTGTTGTTATGTGGTTAGAACTGTTTTTTATGAGTATATTAATGAATATAAAAATGAGTTTTTGCTAGTTGGAATGAAAAATGTGAGTTTTGTAGCATAATGAGTTATAGAATTGTATTTTAGTTTCTTGTTGTGTTGTGAATGTCTTGAACTTGTGAAATTGATCTTTCTCATTGATTGTCAGTTATATGGTTTTATTATGTGCTTTTAAGTTGATTCTCTAATCTTGGAAATGTTCGGAGAGTGGCAAGTGTCATTCGAGGACGAATGTTGTCCAATGGGGGAGAATGTAAGACCCCGAAAATGACTTAGGTTATCTAGAGCCTAACATGTTGGTAATGGTGGTCTAAGGTCCTTAAAGTTTCTATAATGTTGTGTTGAGACATTAGATAAAGTATTAGGTGCATTGGAAGTCAAACGTCAAGGGTCAACCAAGACGTTCGACGACTAAGTCACCTAAGTGTCTCATGTGAGGGCCTATCTGTTTATGTGTACCTTATGAGTTTATAAGGTATTAAATGAGTGTAATATGATGTTTATAGGTAGTGTGTCAAGTTTCGTGAAGTTTGGAGCTCAAACGCTCAAGAACGTCCATGACGTTCGAAAAATGTGCCTAGGAGTGACCATGTATGTCTAAGCATGTTTCATCGAGTTTTACGTGTTTGTTTTGAGTGAAATTAAAGTGAGAGGTCTTAAATTTGTAGACGTTCATGTTTGGGTTGGAAACGTCCAGGCAAACATCCCCAAGGACCAACCAAGGGTCCTTGAGGAAAGACCAAAACTTAGTGTAGAGACTGTCCCAGGCAGTCCCCAAACGATGGAGGAATCGATGGATCGTGGCCCAATCGACGCCCCATCAATGGGTGTAGTCGGTGGATACTCTCTCTTGGGTGAGGAGGTAACCTTGGTAAGTCTCTGACCCAACCAACAGAAGGACAGGATGGTCCGTTTGTGGACAAACGGTCCGTCGACTGCCTTTCGTTTGTGAAGCCATGTCCCTGCGCAGGTCACTGTTAAATGAGGGGTGAAATGTGAATTTCACCCCACTTCGAAATAAAACCTTTTGCAGTTACTAAGTGGTATATTGGGTATTTTAAAGGTGTTTATAAGTCATTAACACTTACAAGATTTCATTCTTCAAAATCAGAACCCCAAAATCCCTTAAGAATTCCCAAAGACACCATTGAAGACCAAAGTCAAGGAAGAGCTTGGTGTGACGTTTTGAGTGGAGATTCTTCATCAAAGTGAAGAATTAGCTTCTTTGAGGTATGACTTTTGATCCTTGAAACTCGTTTCATCAAGGAGCCCAACTTTCAAAGAGGTTGTCTAAAGTTTTCATATGATGAATTGACCTTTTTCATGATCTACCATGGGTTTTTGCATTAATGGTTTTCAAACGTCTATTATGGATTAGGTTGATGTTGTATTGATGATTTTAACCTAAATTACCTATCAACCCATGAAATTGATGAACCTAAGATTTTGACTAAATTATGGGTTACTTGATATTGGCTTAATGTTGATGAATTCATGTGTAGTTTCTTATGGGCTTTCTATTGATGTAAGAATTGTATTCAATTGTTATCAAATTGGTATTGGATTGTTTAATATATGTTTAATTGGTTTAGATTTCATTGATTTCTATAATTGTGTACTGACTTGGTGTTCATGGCCATGGGTAAGGACCTTATGATGTTGAATTGGGTGATTTGGTATTGGCTTGAAGTGTTGATGATGAAGTGGTGGTACGCTGCCCTATTTCTTCTTATTCAATGTTAATTATACTTCAATTATGTTATGATTGGTTTGGTCCACCTTTGGTGGCGGTGCTATGTGAATTGATGTGGCCTTGTCGGGCTTACTTTCTAGTATATTGATGATCATGGCCTTGTCGGCACTACTTGAACTTATATGTTTATTTGTGTAGTTGATTTGATGATGTATTATCATATCTACCTATATGTGAAAGTATGTGTTAGACTATTCATACCATCTAGTTAATCATGTTATGCTTTGACTATGTGTTAAGTGTATAGTCTTAGAGTTGATACATGATTGTTCCTAATTTGGTTAGATGAGTCTAAAAAGGTTAAGGTTCATTCCTTAATGTCTAAAGAAAGATAGGCTATATGTGTTAAATGGCAGTATGTTGTGTATTGTTTAGGTAGACTTGTGTCCCTTACTTGATGTTTATGTGAATATGTGATGTCTTGACTTAGGAACCTAAAGGGTCTTAGTCTTGAATAAATGAATATAGGTGAGACCTTGAATGATGATAAGAGGGTCATTTATGTGGAACCTTGAACCAAGTGGTAAGGTTATGAATTGTGAAGTAGTAAGCCGTGAAGGTATCCTTCATGTAATGAATGATGGACTTAAGATTGATTGGCTGGAATGACATCATATCATACCTTAGGAAAGTCATGATGAGCTTCTTGTATCCATAGTGAGATATCCCTAATGGACCTTGATTTGGTAGGGTAAATTTATTTGGGTCATGAACTTGATATGGGACCCATTTGCATGAACCTTAATGTGAATTGATCTATGAGAACTATGCCTATCACCGAGTGAGTATGGTGAAGGGAAGTAGTTCAAGTTAAGTATGAGACTAGAATACAAAGCATGACCTTCATATTCATTAACCATGTACCTACATGGGATCTCTAAATTCTACCATTGGAAAGTAGAACACCTCATCCAAGTAGGATAGAACTTCGGATTCCATGCTTTGCTACCATGGTCTATGTCGATTATTGCCTATTCTCATAATATGGGATACCTATTAGCATTAGAGAAGTTCTATGAAGTTTAGGTGGTGGTATGGGACGCTACTTAGACATTGCACAATAGGCTTTAAAGATGTTAATGAGAGTCCCTAGGTCTTGTCTAAGACCATTATTTGAATGTCCTTTATGTGATGTATGTCTTCTAAATGAACTAATGAACTAATGACTTAATGATAACGAGCATGTAAATGAATAAGTGCCTAATCTAAAGTGACTTAAGGATTCCTTAGTTAAAGTGTGAACAGGGCATAATAGATGAGCTCTTCATGTCTTATCTTTGGAAGTCTTGAGAATAACTCTAGTTAGGGAAGTTGCTTGATATGTTTGATATGATCTAAACCTAGGAAGTGTTAAGGATTATTTAGTTAGCCTTGAAGTGAATGTATGGGCGTTCTCTTCTAGGAGTACTTGAGTAAGTCTTTTGATAGCCTTGGTAGGGGAGATTGTCATATCTTGTATGTATTGTATGTTGATGTATTGTACGTGTGTATGTGTCTCATTATGAGCAAGCTTAAAGATCGTTTAGGCACATCTAGAGAGGGTGTATGGTCGGTCTCTCTTTCTGTAACTTAAGTGAATCTTAGGATGTATTTGATGTGAAGGCTACATGTTAGAAGGTGTTCAAAAAAGAGGATTTGGACTTCACTGTAACAGTGAAGTGAACTCACTGTAATGTGAGTCTTAAAATGTGATAATTAGTTTTAAGTATTTTCTTATGTGATTCTAAGTTGTTAAATGTTATTCTCATGATTATATTATGATGTTTTAAATAAAAGATGCATATTTCCAATAAAGTCCATTTTCATGATTTTATGCATAATGTCATACTTAGTACATTTGGTTGTACTAATTCCATGCTTTATTTTCTACTATAGTTCTTGGTAGGTGAAGAGCTTTGGGAGGAAGACTTGGACAAGGAGGTCGTTCAAGAAGAGTTGAAGTATGTCCTCACTTGATACGAGGGTGTATATGTCATTTTATATTGCTTTCATGAAGTTTTGTAATAGACTATATAGTAGTATATTATAAATTTTGTATGGGCCGTGTCCCAAGTATTATCGTGTCTTAAGATGATGAATCGATACTTAGTGTTTTCCTAGTTCTACATATATGAAAGAGTTTAAGACTTCTATATTGTTTTTATGAAAAGTTTTCATTCCGTACTACTTTTGATTATATATGTTCAATGAATTATATGATAGACTTTTATGAGACCTCCGAGAGGTCGAATACGCCGGTCGCAATCAAAGATTGCACCCTAACTTCTAGGGTGTGGTTTCGGGATGTGACAATCTTGGTATAATAGCACAGGTTAATGAAAATAGTCTTAGGTATCAAAAAGTCTCGAAAAGTCACGTCTAGTAGAGTCTCGACCAACGGTGTGAGTCGCGACACATCTATGGGTGAGAGACTATAGGACGATAGTGTTTCCCTTCATTTCTACTCCAATGTTCGTGCGGTAGAGTAATGTTATGAGTATCCTTCTAAATGTGTTTCCTTGTGTTTCTAGGAGATGAATACTAGAAGGATGGCCGCTAGAAGGATGGAAGAGGGAAGGGTTAATGAGGAAGCTCCTCCTCAACGTGCTCAAGTGCCTCCTCAAGGTGATCATGCCCCTAATGTGGGAGGAGGTGATGAGGTGCCGGAGTTGTCTAATAGGGTGATTGGAGAGGCTTTGCTTGCTTTAGCCCGAGGCATACCGGCTCAAGCTAACTTTAACATTGTGCCTAGGGTTAATGCTATGGAGAGCACTATGTCATCTAGGTTGAGAGACTTTGTGAGGTTGAATCCTCCAATCTTTCTTGGACCTAAGGTGATTGAAGATCCCCAATAATTTCTTGATCGTGTGTACAAGGTTTTGAGTGCTATCGGGGTTACATCTAGGGAGAAGGTGGAGTTGGCTTCTTAACAATTGAGATATATGTCTCAAATTTCGTACACTCAATGGAAGGACAATAGGCTGGTGGAGTCTGGTCCTATTGAGTGGGAAGAATTCAAGGAATCCTTTCTTGGTAAGTACTTTCCCCGTGAGAGGATAGAGGTTAAGGTAGAAGAATTTATCAATCTCAACCAAGGCAATATGAGTGTTGAGGAATACTCTTTGAAATTCTCAACTTTTTCAGGGTATGCACTTTCCTTAGTATCTAATACAAGGGATGAAATGAGTCGCTTTGTGACGGGTGTAGCCGATTTAGTTAGGCAGGAATGTCGTACGGCTATGTTGCATGATGATATGACTTTGGCTAGACTCATGGTGTATGCACAATCAATTGAATAGTATTAACTTAGGAGGATGTCAAGGAACTTGAAAAGGAGTGTTGCTAGTGACCAAGTGCAACCTAGGTTCAAAAAGAGGGCTCAAACTCAAGATGGACCTAGTGTTCCTAAGAAGAAGTTTGAGAAAGGAGGTGTTTCTAGCAATGACAAACCTACATGTACCGATTGTGGTAAAAAACATCTTGGTGAGTGTCTATTGGGTACCGCTAGTTGCTTTGGATGTGGAAAAGATGGGCACAAAGTGAGAGATTGTCCAAACATTGCTTCTAGGAAGGATGATAAGAAGGTTGAGCCTTGTGTTCCAAAGGAAGATGCTCCAACTAGGAGGCATTTTTATGCACTCCAGACTAGAGGTGAGAATCCTGATGAGAGTGATGATGATATTGGTAAGTCCTTGTTTCTTTTATTATAGTATGACTTCCTTCTAAGTGGGGTAGTATGGTTAGAATTGTGCTAGAAGTTGTTACAAGCATGATGTTTAGGAGTTTGGTTGAAATTGAATTTCATTAACTTCTTGTATTGCATGTTTTATTGAGTTATGAGGATGTTGTAAAAGGTGTTTATATGATGTTACCTTGCATATTAGCATGTCTATATCATGACTTCAGATTGCATTTTTTTGAAAAATTTGCCTAAATTCACTGTAGCAATAACACTGTTCACTGTGTAATTTTTGAAAACGTGACTAATTGATTCTTTGGTCTAAAATTGTTGTTATGTGGTTAGAACTGATTTTTATGAGTATATTTATGAATATAAAAATGAGTTTTTGCTAGTTGGAATGAAGAATGTGAGTTTTGTAGCATAATGAGTTATAGAATTGTATTTTAGTTTCTTGTTGTGTTGTGAATGTCTTGAACTTGTGAAATTGATGTTTCTCATTGATTGTCAGTTATATGGTTTTATTATGTGTAAGTTGATTCTCTAATCTTGGAAATGTTCGGAGAGTGGCAAGTGTCATTCGAGGACGAATGTTGTCCAAGTGGGGGAGAATGTAAAACCCCGAAAATGACTTAGGTTATCTAGAGCCTAACATGTTGGTAATGGTGGTCTAAGGTCCTTAAAGTTTCTATAATGTTGTGTTGAGATAGTAGCTAAAGTATTAGGTGCATTGGAAGTCAAACGGCAAGGGTCAACCAAGACGTTCGATGACTAAGTCACCTAAGTGTCTCATGTGAGGGACTATGTGTTTATGTGTACCTTATGAGTTTTTAAGGTATTAAATGAGTCTAATATGATGTTTATAGGTAGTGTGTCAAGTTTCCTGAAATTTGGAGCTCAAACGCTCAAGAACGTCCAAGACGTTCGAAAGTTGTGCCTAGGAGTGACCTTGTGTGGCTAAGAATGTTTCATCGAGTTTTACGTGTTTGTTTTGAGTGAAATTAAAGTGAGAGGTCCTAAATTCGTATACATTCATGTTTGGTTTGGAAACGTCCAGGCAAACATCCCCAAGGACCAACCAAGGGTCCTTGAGGAAAGACCCAAACTTAGTGTACAGACTGTCCCAGGCAGGCCCCAAACGACGGAGGCATCGATGGCTCGTGGACCAATTGACTTCCCGTCAATGGGTGTAGTCGGTGGATACTTTGTCTTGGGTGAGGAGGTAACCTTGGTAAGTCTCTGACCCAACCAACAGAAGGACAGGATGGTCCGTTTGTGGACAAATGGTTCGTCGACTGCCTTTCGTCTGTGAAGCCATGACCTTGCGCAGGTCACTGTTAAGTGAGGGGTGAAATGGGAATTTCACCCCACTTTAAAATAAAGACTTTGGCAGTTACTAAGGGGTATATTTTGTATTTTAAAGGTTTTTATAAGTCATTAACACTTACAAGATTTCATTCTTCAAAATCAAAACCCCAAAATCCCTTAAGAATTCTCAAAGACTTCATTGAAGTCCAAAGTCAAGGAAGAGCTTGGTGTGAAGTTTTGAGTGGAGATTCTTCATCAAAGTGAAGAATTAGCTTCATTGAGGTATGTATTTTGATCCTTGGAACTCGTTTCATCAAGGAGCCCAACTTTCAAAGAGGTTGTATAAAGTTTTCAAAATATTAATTGACCTTTTTCATGATCTACCATGGCTTCTTGCATTAATGGTTTTCAAACGTCTACTATGGATTAGGTTGATGTTGTATTGATTATTTTAACCTAAATTACCTATGAACCCATGAAATTGATGAACCTAAGATTTTGCCGAAATTATGGGTTACTTGATATTGGCTTAATGTTGATGAATTCATGTGTAGTTTCTTATGGGCTTTCTATTGATGTAAGAATTTTATTCAATTGTTATCAAATTAGTATTGGATTGTTTAATCTACATTGAATTGGGTTATATTTTATTGATTTCTATAATTGTGTATTGACTTGGTGTTCATGGCCATGGGTAAGGGCCTTATGATGTTGAATTGGGTGATTTCGTATTGGCTTGAAGTATTGACGATGAAGTGGTGGTACGCTGCCCTATTTCTTCTTATTCAATGTTAATTATACTTCAACTATGTTATTATTGGTTTGGTCCACCTTTGGTGGCGGTGCTATGTGAATTGATGTGGCCTTGTCGGCGTTACTTTCTAGTATATTGATGATCATGGCCTTGTCAGCACTACTTGAACTTATATGTCTATTTGTATAGTTGATTTGATGATGTATGATCATATCTACCTATATGTGAAAGTATGTGTTAGACTATTGATACTATCTAGTTAATCATGTTATGCTTTGACTATGTGTTAAGTGTATAGTCTTAGAGTTGATACATGATTGTTCCTAATTTGGTTAGATGAGTCTAAAATGGTTAAATTGATAACGTTAAGGTAATGAATAGGTTGACTAAATAAGGTTAAGGTTCATTCCTTAGTTTCTAAATAAATATAGGCTATATGTGTTATATGGAAGTATGTTGTGTATTGTTTAGGTAGACTTGTGTCTCTTACTTGATGCTTATGTGAATATGTGATGTCTTGACGTAGGAACCTAAAGGGTATTAGTCTTGAATAAATGAATATAGGTGAGACCTTGAATGATGATAAGAGGGTCATTTATGTGGAACCTTGAACCAAGTGGTAAGGTTATGAATTGTGAAGTAGTAAGCTGTGAAGGTATCCTTCATGTAATGAATGATGGACTTAAGGTTGATTGGCTAGAATGACATCATATCATACCTTAGGAAAGTCATGATGAGCTTCTTGTATCCATAGTGAGATATCCCTAATGGACCTTGCTTTGGTAGGGTAAATTTAATTGGGTCATGAACTTGATATGGGACCCATTTGCATGAACCTTAATGTGAATTGATCTATGAGAACTATGCCTATAACCGAGTGAGTATGGTGAAGGGAAGTAGTTCTAGTTAAGTATGAGACTAGAATACAAAGCATGACATTCATAATCCTTAACCATGTGCCTACATGGGATCTCTATGTTCTACCAATGGAAAGTAGAACACCTCATCGAAGTAGGATAGAACTTCGGAATCCATGCTTTCCTACCATGGTTTATGTCGGTTATTGCCTATTCTCATAATATGGGATACCTATTAGAATTATAGAAGTTCTATGAAGTTTAGGTAGTGGTATGGGACACTACTTAGACATTGCACAATAGGCTTTGAAGATGTTAATGAGAGTCCCTAGGTCTTGTCTTAGACCATTATTTGAATGTCCTTTATGTGATGTATGTCTTCTAAATGAACTAATGAATTAATGATAACGAGCATGTAAATGAATAAGTACCTAATCTAAAAAGACTTAAGGATTCCTTAGTTTAAGTGTGAAGAGGGTATAAAGGATGATCTCTTCATGTCTGATCTTTCGAAGTGTCACATCCGGGTTTACCCCCCATACGTAACCGGCGCCGGCGTCCTCTTTGAGGACTAAGACAAGCCCCTTAGCCTCGTCATAGCATTCATCGATTAAAAGTGTGAAGGAATTTAAAACTTTTTATCTATAACTACTCGGAGGTTTACATAGACCTCCATATAAACATAATCGTATTTATAACAAGTATGCATAGACTTGTTCATATACGAAGATTACATAGTCTTCTACTTTTATTTCACCCATTTATATAGTAAAAGACATAATAGTCATAAAAGCCGTCTCATCTCATAAACTATCTATCAAAGACAATAAATCTTGGGCATAGCCCTACATCAATACAAGAAGCCACATATAGGCTATATACAACATTGTCTCAAATGAGTAATAGAGTCAATATAGAATTATAGTAACTAAGTAACATAGGTGTAAGATGTCGGCAACGCCCTTGGGAGAGTGAGGACCTACCACTTGGATGATAAGATATCCAAGTCTTCCTTCCAAGCTCCTCGAATCAAATTCAACGACCAAAACCTAAAATGTTTGGGAAAAGGGAAGGAAATGGGGTTAGTACTCCACATGTACTAAGTGTTAAACCATATGCACAATTACCAATCAAGTATGCTTAGAAAGGGACATTTAAGGAAAATCATGCTATTTAGACCATTTAATTGAGTACACAAAACAACTAACTATACCACATGCATACCATCATATTTAAGCCCTTAATCTCATAAAATCCTATCATCAAGAAATATCATTACGAAACATGAATAAGAGTAAAGCATAGCAAAACAAAACATACTAACTATAATCTTCATGAAGTCACAAGTGCAATGACTAAGTAAATTCCCATGTCTCTTACTTAATCAAGTAACCTACCAAGACTAGAATTAGCAATTAACCTTACCTAACCTACTCTCCCATTTCATGTAACATTCTTGTTCAACCAAAAGCAACAACCTTATACTCATAAGCATGTTATTCAACGTACAAAGTCATATACATTATATCACTACCTTACATGCATAATATTGACCTCTCAAAGCTCCTATCAAGGCAAACTAGTGCAAGGCGTAGGTAGAGTCCCATACCCCTACCTAAGCTATAGCCAAACCCCTCAAGTTACTTCGATTAGTCTATATCTTGTTCATTCATTTTAGTTTAGGGAACTATTGCCTTAACCGACATAGACCACATGAGCTAATAAGGAATCCGGTGTCATGAAACCTTACACCGATGGAAGATGGTCTACCGGCCAAGGTAGAACCTAACGTGAACGTAGCTATCTAGGTGGATCCACTAGCTAGTATCCTATGGTGGCAACATAGTTGATGGAGCTTGGGGAAAAGAACCATGGAAATATCAACTCTACACCCTACTTGGGTCATGTGGCTATCCACCCCGTGAGGACCGTAGTGAATCCTACCTTTCCTTATATAAGAAAGTGTCACTCCCTCACATACAAGCTCACTCGGTGCTAAGCTAGTTCCCTTTATTGAAAAGCCTTTACTCTTATCATACTCATAAATATATATACATATATATATCATAGGGCCTAGCCCTCATATACATTCGTTTATCATAGCTCAATAAGAATTGTATGAGAAATGGTCCTTTCATTAACAACTCAAATAAGTGAAGTTAGCCCTTGCATATCTCATCACAATAGGGCACATCTTTACATAACAACTTCCCTATATCATATACTCCTAGGCAACCTCACAACCAACCTAAACATTTCAATTCAATCATCATACCAACCTATCACCTTAAGCAAGGTATACTTCAACACAACACTTGATGACAATTAATCACAATTTGAAGTAAGGATTAGGATAATCAAGACTTACCAATACTTCTCCATAGTTCACCAATAAGGGCCTTACCATCAACCCATAGATCAACCCAATTTGGGTCACCATACCAATGTAATTCAATAGTCAACATAAGAACTAATTTAAGAGAAAGTACTATACCACAATGCAATACTAAATCAAAGTTTGGTAACATGATATCAAAGTCTATCTTCTTAACCTAGATTCAATACTCAAGAAATAGGCATGAAGAACTTCCATTCATTACATTGTATTCATGATCAATGCAATAGCAACCATTAAAGATGATTTAAACAATAATTAGATCAATTACATCAATCCAACCTAAATTCATATCAATCTCATACCTAGGGTTAAGGGTTAGGGGTCATCACCCACAATCTAAACCAAACTACATCAATTCATCATGATCAAGTTACAATACATGATAATCTATTCATTATAACCCATAGAATACATGAACAACTCAATTCATAACCACAAACTTGCAATTGAATGAAACCCATGAAACTCAACTTTTGAAAAAATCTTTGAAGGAGCCCTTTGACGAAAGAATCTCAAAGGTGAATTAGATCCCATACCTTAAGGTTTGATGACGTTTTGATGGTGATTTCATGCTAAACCAGCCCCCAATGATCCTCCCAAGCTATCCTCCAATGGAGTCTTCCAATAGAGAGAGAAAGTAGAGAGAAAGAAGAGAGTTTGTTTAGAGAATTGTGTTTAGGCTAATGAGGGTTGGGGTATTTATAAGGCGGCTTAAGTCAACTTAATTAGTCTTTAATTAACCCCTAATTACCCCTAAGACGCTTAATAAAATAATTGAACTGAAGGCTATGTTCCAAAAACATGACAGACCCTCCACGACGCCCCATCGATGGACCATCGTGTGCGTGATGGACTGCCCTCCCTCCGTCCTGCACTTCTGTCATCTCGGTCAGAGACTGTGCAGATGAGGGTTCCTGACCAGGAGACTAAGGGTGGCACGACGGTGGCCTCAACGCCCCGTCATGCCACCTGTCAAGGCATCCTGCCACGAGGGTCCTCCTCGAGGGCCCTTGGTTGGTCCTCGAGGAATCGTACCCTGACTTTTCCATCATGAAACCATCCCGCACTTTGTGTTTTTCCTATTTTTACAAACTTTTACTCAATTCCGACTCTTTAACTTTGTCAAACTAAAAGAACAGTGTAGTCCTTTCATGAACCAACTTTCCGGACGTCATGGACGTTCTTGAACGTTTTGGTTCCAAAACACTTCAACGACTCTATAAATGCCTAATTTGGCTAGGAACAATGGTTTAGACCTTAAGGGGCCTGTTTAAGTCTTATCACATGACTTTGGGATTTTGAAATATTACATTATCCCCCCCTTAAGAACATTCGTCCCCGAATGACACTAAATACTCTTTAAATGAGGGAATAGACTCAAGACTAGCAGCTCAACCAATTCACAATATTCAATTAACATGAATCATATCATTTCAATAAAACACTTCAAAACATCAATTTATCAGACATAAGCTCAAAGTTTCCTCGTGAGATACTTTCTACTCACAACACACATGAGCTCAATCATTTTATACCCAAGTCAATTAGCACAAAGTTCATCTTATCAATATGCTTAATATAACATCCACAAGGATTCACTATATAACAATACACGACTTGACTCAAATATGCAAGAAGCAACACAAATTTCAAATTTGTTTAAGGCCACCTTACAGTGACTCCATTGTGAAGTCTCAAAAACTAGGATTTTTAAAGAAAAAAAATTCACCATAGCATCAAGGATACACAATGTCTATCATATTTATATCATTAGAGAGAATGACTAACCTTAATCATCAAAAAGATGAGGATAACGAGTTTTCATGTCGGCCTCGGCCTCCCATGTTGCACCCTTAACTAGGTGGTTCTTCCATAACACTTTTACGGAAACTACCTCCTTGTTCCTCAACCTGTTCACTTGCCTATCGAGGATTTGAACCGGAACCTCCTCATAAGAGAGTTTATCCTTGACTCCAAGACCTTCAATCATAAGAATAGACTCGGTATCCCCGACACACTTCTTCAACATAGAGACATGGAAAACCGGATGAACCGAAGCTAAATCGTTAGGTAGTTTTAAGGGATAAACAACTTTACCAACCCTTTCCAAAATCTCATAAGGGCCCACGTAACGAGGGATCAACTTCCCTTTCTTGCCAAACCTTACCACCCCCTTCATAGGTGAAATTTTCAAATACACCTTGTCACCCTCTTCAAACTCCAAATCCCTTCTCCTATTGTCGGCATAGGACTTTTGTCGACTATAGGTTGTTTGCAACCTGTTCCTTATGATATGCACATTCTCCAAAGTCCTATAAATCAAGTCGGGACCAAAGATTGATGGTTTACCAACTTCAAACCATCCTATAGGAGACCTACACCTCCTACCATACAAGGCTTCAGAGGGAGCCATGGAGATGGACGAATGAAAACTATTATTATACGCAAACTCCACCAACGGCAAGTGCTTATCTCAACTTCCCTTAAAATCAATGATGCAAGCTCTATGCATATCCTCAAAGGTTTGAATTGTGCGTTCCACTTGACCATCCGTTTGAGGATGAAAAGCGGTACTCAATTTCACTTTAGTGCCCAAACCTTCTTGAAAAGACTTCCAAAATCTAGATGTGAATTATGTACCCCGATCCAAAATAATGGATAACGGAATACCATGGCGACACACAATCTCATCTGTGAAGATCTTCGCATAATCCTCCACCGAAAACGTGGATTTGACGGGAATAAAATGAGCGGACTTAGTCAATATATCAAAAATCACCCATATAGAATCATACGACTTTTGAGTCTGAGGCAACCCTACCACAAAGTCCATATTAATGTCTTCCCACTTCCAAGTAGGAATTTGGATCTCTTGTAGTAAGCCGCATGACTTTTGATGTTCCGGCTTCACTTGTTAGCAATTTGGACACTTACCAACAAATTCCGCTATGTCCTTCTTCAAACCTTCCCACCAATATATTTCTAGAAGGTCATGATACATCTTAGTAGAACCCGGATGGATGGAATAGTGGGATCCATGGGCTTCTTCAAGGATCTAATCCCTCAATCCATCAACATCAGGAACACATAACCTCCCTTGGTACCTCAACACACCATCTCCTCCTAAGGAGAAAGACTCATTCATCTTGCCAAGAACAGATTCCTTCAACTCCATCAATAGTTGATCAAGGTGTTGTTTGGACTTCGCCTCAACCACAAATGATGACTCAGAGCTATGATGAACCGTGGCACCTCCATTTAGAGAACTCTCCAACCTCACCCATAATCTAGTCAAACGATGAACATCCTTCACTAGATCTTTCTTGTCTCCATCTATATGAGACACACTACCCATAGTCATACGGCTTAGAGCATCCGTCACCACATTGGCCTTGCCGGGATGATATAGGACACTCATATCATAATCTTTCAACAATTCTAACCACCTTCTTTGTCGGAGATTCAACTCTTTTTGAGTAAACACATATTGAAGACTCTTATGATCAGTGAAAACATCCACATGCACACCATACAGGTAATGTGTCCATATTTTTAAAGCAAACACTACGGCCGCTAACTCAAGGTCATGAGTGGGGTAATTTCTCTCATGCACCTTAAGTTGCCGTGAAGCATAGGCAATCACCTTCCCATTTTGCATAAGCAGACACCCTAAACCTGTGCGGGATGCATCACAATACACAACGAACCCCTTAGAACCTTCCGGTAAAGTTAACAACGGAGTAGAAGTAAGCCTATCTTTCAACAATTGGAAACTCTTCTCGCAGGCCTCCGACCACTCAAATATTTTACCCTTTTGAGTCAATGAAGTCAAAGGATATGCAATGGATGAAAAACCTTCTACAAACCTTCGATAATAGCCTGCTAGACCCAAGAAACTCCTAATATCTGTCGGGGTCAAGGGTTTAGGCCAATTTCTTACCGCATCAGTTTTCCTTGGGTCTACCTCAACTCCCTCACTAGAGATGATGTTCCCAAGAAACGCGACCGACCTCAACCAAAACTCACACTTGCTATACTTGGCGAACAATTTATGCTCTCTAAGGGTTTGCAATACCACCCTTAGATGACCCATGTGATCAACCTCATTCTTCGAATACACCAATATATCGTCGATAAATACAATAACGAACGAATCAAGGTAACTTCAAAACACCCTATTCATTAGGTCCATAAATTCTGCCGGAGCATTTGTGAGACCGAAGGACATAACCACGAACCCATAATGCCCGTCCCGATTCCGAAAGGCCATCTTTGGAATATCTTCATTTCTCACCATAAGCTGGTGATACCCTGACCTCAAGTCAATTTTGGAGAAGTAACTCGCCCCTTGGAGTTGATCAAATAAATCATCAATCCGCGAAAGAGGATATTTGTTCTTGATAGTAACCTTGTTGAGTTGGCGATAGTCAATACTCATTCTTAAGGACCCATCCTTCTTTTTCACGAATAATACCGGAGCACCCCATAGAGAAATGCTAGGCCTTATAAAGCCCTTGTCTAGCAAATCTTTAAGTTGTGCCTTCAACTCCTTCAATTCGGCCGGAGCCATTCTATAAGGAGGAATAGAGATAGGGTTTGTTTCCGGTAGCAAATCAATACCGAAATCAATTTCCCGTTCGGGAGGAATGCCGGGAAGGACATTAGGAAAGACCTCCATAAATTCACTCACCACGGGGACCGACTCAATAGGAGGAACTTTGGAATCAACTTCTTGGACTCTCACATTATGATAAAGGCACCCCTTTGAGATCATTTTACATTCTTTTAGACATGATATGAAATGACCTCTAGGAAGAGAATTTCCACCCTTCCACTAAAAAATGGGTTCATTTGGGAAACTAAACCTCACAACTCTAGTTCTACAATCAATAGAAGCGAAGCTAGCATGCAACCAATCCATACCCAAAATGACATCAAAATCATACATGTCTAGTTCAACTAGATCTACATAAGAAACTCTATGGGGCATAGTGATAGGACAATTTCGGTAGACTCTTTTTGCTACAACTAACTCACCCACGGGAGTAGACACCAAAATAGGTTCATTCAAAACATCGGGTAAAGTATCGAACTTTTTAGCTACTAAGGGAGTAACGAAATACAAAGTAGCACCCGGATCAAGCAAAGTATACACATCAATAGCAAAGATTTGTAACATACCGGTGACCACATCGGGAGAGGCCTCTTGGTCATCTCTCAAACGAAGAGCATAGAAACGGTTCTTTTTGGGGGCATCATTAGAACCACTTGGCTGACCACCCCTCTCTTGTCCCTTAGCATTTGGACAATCCCTCACTTTGTGACCAATTTTTCCACAACCAAAGCACTTGTCCGAACAAAGGAGGCAAGCACCTAAATGCTTCTTCCCACATTCCTTGCAAGGTGGATTCTCATTAGACGAATTACCACTTTTCCCTTTTTGAACTCTTGGCCTAGGGACCTTCCCATCCCTAACCTTGGGAAATTTAGATGGAACTTGATTTGAGAACCTTTTTTTGAATCTAGGCTTGTCTTGAATTCCAAACCTATTTTTAGTAGTTCCATTCTCCAACGACCTTGCCCTTCTTGAATCCTTATCCTTCCGTTTTGTTGTAGCCTCCTCAACCCTTTTTGCATGCACCATGAGACGACCAATATTCATGTTATCATGTAACATAGCTGATTGACACTCTTCTTGCAAGTTATCCGACACACCCGTCACAAATCGACTCATCTCGTCTCTAGGATCGGAGACCAAGGAAGGAGCATATTTGGCCAATTTAATGAACTTCAAAGAGTAATCATGAACACTCATACCTCCTTGGCAGAGGTTGGTGAATTCCACCACCTTAGCTTCTCTCATCTCTCTAGGGAAGAACCGATCAAGGAAAGCCCTCTTGAAGATCTCCCAAGTCACTGGCCCACCTTGAAGTGGCCTATTATTTTTCCATTGCATATGCCATATCAGAGCCACATCCTTGAGTTGGTATGAGGCCAACTCGGCATTCTCAGTAGAAGACAACCCCATAGCATACAAAATCTTATAAACCTCATCAATGAATTCTTGAGGGTCTTCCTCAACCTTAGACCCATAGAAGATAGGAGGATTCATTCGGGTAAAGTCCCTAAGTCGGCAAGCCATAGTTTGCTCATGGACCCTAGGTGCAATATCCCTATTGGCTTGGGCAGTCATAGCTTGGGCTTGCACCATTGCTGCTTGAGCTTGAGTAGTCATGGCTTGAGCCATTTGAGCAAGGATAGCTCTCATCTGAGCCTCTGTCATAGTTGGAGGTTCAACTGGAGCCTAATCATCATCAACAATCTCTTCAAGAGGAGGAACTGGATCATCACGGGGAGGGCTTCCCGCAGAAGCAATCTCCTCCTCAAGTCTTCTGGCTACATTTCTTCTAGTATTCATCTCGTATAACCAAAACATAAGGTTTAGGTGAAAGCATACACAACGTACATTCTAGAGGCACGATATAGACTTCCAACAATGAGAGTGATTCCTAAGCATCAAATAAGTTCCTATTCATAAGTGTGGCGCGCTTCACAATTATGAATACAAACCTATATAACGTGGTTGATAGAGACGTTAACATCAAGGATATTCAACCTCATGCTCTGATACCAAGTTTATCACATCTGGGTTTACCCCCCAGACGTAACCGGCGTTGGCGTCCTCTTTGAGGACTAAGACAAGCCACTTAGCCTCGTCATAGCATTCATCAATTAAAAATGTGAAGGAATTTAAAACTTTTTATCTATAACTACTCGGAGGTTTACATAGACCTCTACATACACATAATCGTATTTATATCAAGTATACATAGACTTGTTCATATACGAAGATTACATAGTCTTCTACTTTTATTTCACCCATTTATATAGTAAAAGACATAATACTCATAAAAGTCGTCTCATCTCATAAATCATCTATGAAAGACAATAAATCTTGGGCATAGCCCTACATCAATACAAGAAGCCACATATAGGCTATATACAACATCGTCTCAAATGAGTAATAGAGTCAATACAGAATTATAGTAACTAAGTAACATAGGAGTAAGATGTCGGCAACGCCCTCGGGAGAGTGAGGACCTACCACTTGGATGATAAGATATCCAAGTCTTCCTTCTAAGCTCCTCGAATCAAATTCAATGACCGGAACCTAAAATGTTTGGGAAAAGGGAAGAAAATGGGGTTAGTACTCCACATGTACTAAGTCTGAAACCATATGCACAATTACCAATCAAGTATGCTTAGAAAGGGACATTTAAGGAAAATCATGCTATTTAGACCATTTAATTGAGTACACAAAACAACTAACTATACCACATGCATACCATCATATTTAAGCCCTTAATCTCATAAAATCCTATCATCAAGAAATATCACTACGAAACATGAATAAGAGTAAAGCATAGCAAAACAAAACATACTAACTATAATCTTCATGAAGTCACAAGTGCAATGACCAAGTAAATTCCCATGTCTCTTACTTAATCAAGTAACCTACCAAGACTACAATTAGCAATTAACCTTACCTAACCTACTCTCCCATTTCATGTAACATTCTTGTTCAACCAAAAGCAACAACCTAATACTCATAAGCATGTTATTCAACGTACAAAGTCATTTACATTATATCACTACCTTACATGCATAATATTGACCTCTCAAAGCTCCTATCAAGTTAAACTAGTGCAAGGCATAGGTAGAGTCCCATACCCCTACCTAAGTTATAGCCAAACCCCTCAAGTTACTTCGATTAGTCTATATCTTATTCATTCATTTTAGTTTAGGGAACTATTGCCTTAACCGACATAGACCACATGAGCTAATGTGGAATCCGGTGTCATGAAACCTTACACCGATGGAAGATGGTCTACCGGACAAGGTAGAACCTAACGTGAACGTAGCTATCTAGGTGGATCCACTAGCTAGTATCCTATGGTGGCAACATAGTTGATGGAACTTGGGGAAAAGAACCATGGAAATATCAACTCTACACCCTACTTGGGTCATGTGGCTATCCACCCCGTGAGGACCGTAGTGAATCCTACCTTTCCTTATATAAGAAAGTGTCACTCCCTCACATACAAGCTCACTCGGTGCTAAGCTAGTTCCCTTTATTGAAAAGCCTTTACTCTTATCATACTCATAAATATATATACATATATATATACATATATATATCATAGGGCCTAGCCCTCATATACATTCGTTTATCATAGCTCAATAAGAATTGTATGAGAAATGGTCCTTTCATTAACAACTCAAATAGGTGAAGTTAGCCCTTGCATATCTCTATCACAATAGGGCACATCTTTACATAACAACTTCCCTATATCATATACTCCTAGGCAACCTCACAACAAACCTAAACATTTCAATTCAATCATCATACCAACCTATCACCTTATGCAAGGTATACTTCAACACAACATTAACACTTGATGACAATTAATCACAATTTGAAGTAAGGATTAGGATAATCAAGACTTACCAATACTTCTCCATAGTTCACCAATAAGGGCCTTACCATCAACCCATAGATCAACCCAATTTGGGTCATCATACCAATGTAATTCAATAGTCAACATAAGAACTAATTTAAGAGAAAGCACTATACTACAATGCAATACTAAATCAAAGCTTGGTAACATGATATCAAAGTCTATCTTCTTAACCTAGATTCAATACTCAAGAAATAGGCATGAAGAACTTCCATTCATTACATTGTATTCATGATCAATGCAATAGCAACCATTAAAGATGATTTAAACAATAATTAGATCAATTACATCAATCCAATCCAAATTCATATCAATCTCATACCTAGGGTTAAGGGTTAGGGGTCATCACCCACAATCTAAACCAAACTACATCAATTCATCATAATCAAGTTACAATACATGATAATCTATTCATTATAACCCATAGAATACATGAACAACTCAATTCATAACCACAAACTTGCAATTGAATGAAACCCATACGAAACTCAACTTTTGAAAAATCTTTGAAGGAGCCCTTTGAGGAAAGAATCTCAAAGGTGAATTAGATACCATACCTTAAGGTTTGATGACGTTTTGATGGTGATTTCATGCTAAACCAGCCCCCAATGATCCTCCCAAGCTATCCTCCAATGGAGTCTTCCAATAGAGAGAGAAAGTAGAGAGAAGGAAGAGAGTTTGTTTAGAGAATTGTGTTTAGGCTAATGAGGGTTGGGGTATTTATAGGGGGATTAAGTGAACTTAATTAGTCTTCCCTTAACCCCTAATCACCCCTAAGACACTTAATAAAATAATTGAACTAAAGACTAAGTTCCGAAAACATGACAGACCCTCCACGACGACACCTCATCGACGGGTCGTCGTGCGCGTGACGGACTGCCCTCCCTCCGTCCTGCACTTCCGTCATCTCGGTCAGAGACTGTGCAGGCGAGGGTTCCTGACCAGGAGACTAAGGGTGGCACGACATTGGCCTCGACGCCCCGTCATGCCCATGACGTCCCGTCATGCCATCCGTCGAGGCATCCTTCCACGAGGGTCCTCTTCGAAGGCCCTTGGTTGGTCCTCGGGGAGTCATACCCTGACTTTTCCATCATGAAACCATCATGAATTATGTGTTACACCTATTGTTACAAACTTTTACTCAATTTCGACTCTTTAACTTGGTCAAACTAAAAGAACACTCTAGCCCTTACATGAACCAACTTTCTAGACGTCATGGACGTTCTTGAACGTTTTGGTTCCAAAACACTTCAATGACTGAATAAATGCCTAATTTGGCTAGGAGCAATGGTTTAGACCTTAAGGAGCCTGTTTAAGTCTTACCACATGACTTTGGGATTTCAAAATGTTACAGGAAGTTTTGAGAATGACTCTAGTTAGGGAAGTTGCTTGATATGTTTGACATGATCTAAGCCTAGGAAGTCTTAAGGATTATTTAGGTATCCTTGAAGTGAATGAATGGGTGTTCTCTTCTATGAGTACTTGAGTAAGTCTTTTGATAGCTTTGGTAGGGGAGATTGTCGTATCTAGTATGTATTGTATGTTGATGTATTGTAGGTGTGTATGTGTCACATTATGAGTAAGCTTGAGGATCATTTAGGCACATCTTGAGAGGGTGTATGGGCGGTATCTCTTTGTGTGGCTTAAGGGAATCTTAGGATGGCTTTGATGAGAAGGCTACATGTTAGAAGTTGTTCAAAAGAGAGGATTTGGACTTCACTATAACAGTGAAGTGAACTCACTTTAATGTGAGTCTTAAAATGTGATAATTTGTTTTAAGTATTTTCTTATGTGATTCTAAGTTGTTAAATGTTATTCTTATGATTATATTATGATGTTTTAAAGAAAAGATGCATATTTCCAATAAAGTCCGTTTTCATGATTTTCTGCATAATGTCATACTTAGTACATTTGGTTGTACTAATTCCATGCTTTATTTTCTATCTATAGTTCTTTGTAGGTGAACAGCTTTGGGAGGAATACTTCAACAAGGAGTTCGTTCAAGAAGAGTTGAACTATGTCCTCACTTGACTCGAGGGCATATATTTCATTTTATGTTCCTTTCATGATGTTTTGTAATATACTATATAGTAGTATGTTTTAAATTTCGTATGGACCGTGTCCCAAGTATTATCGTGTCTTAAGATGATGAATCGAGACTTAGTGTTTTCCTATTTCTACATATATGAAAGAGTTTAAGACTTCTATATTGTTTTTATGAAAAGTTTTAATTCCGCATTACTTTTCATTATGTATATGCAATGAATGATAAGATAGACTTGTATGAGACCTCCGAGAGGTCAAATACGCCGGTCGCAATCCAAGATTGCACCCTAAATTCTAGGGTGTCATTTTGGGATGTGACATTTTAATCACTAAATAGTGATTAAAAACCATTAATGCAAGAACCCATGGTAGATCATGTAATAGGTCAATTCATTTTTTGAAAACTTTAGGAAACATCTTTGAAGTTGGGCTCCTTGATGAAACAAGTTTCAAGGATACAAAACCATACCTCAATGAAGCTAATTCTTCAATTTTATGAAGAATCTCCACTCAATTCGTCACACCAAGCTCTTCCTTGACTTTGGACTTCAATGGAGTCTTTGGGAATTCTTAAGGGATTTTGGAGTTTTGATTTTGAAGACTGAAATCTTCTAAGTGTTAATGACTTATAAATACCTTTAAAATACCCAATATACCACTTTGGAACCACTAAACTCTATATTTGTAAGTGGGTTGAATTTACAAGTTCACCCCTTGACTTATAATGAACTTGCGTGCAGGCCACAGTGACCATTGACGGTTGCCCATCGATGGGGCGTAGGTCAACTTACGGGACATATTGGCCTCCGTCGATGGGTTAAAAGATTTGGAAATGGAATCTTAGATCCCCAGTCTAAGTTCCAAATGACACTCACCACCTACGGGGCGTCGACTAGGCCACTGGCCGTCGATTGCCATCCGTAGGTGACTGCCCTTGGCAGTTTTTGCCACCAACATGGGTCCTTCCTCAAGGACCCTTGGATGGTCTTTGTGGAAGATTTCCAGGACGTTTCCAACCCAAAAATGCTCGAATATGAGTTTATAACCTCTCGCATGAATTTCATTCAAAACAAACACGTAAAACTCGACGAAACATGCCTAGGCACACAAGGTCATTTCAAGGCACATCTTTCGAACGTCATGAACGTTGTTGGACGTTTGACCTCCAAACATCACGAAACTTGACACACTGACTTTATACATCATATTTTAACTCATTTAAGGACCTTACAACCTCATGAATCACACAGAAACACATAGAACCACATACGAGGCACATAGGTGACTTAGTGTCGAAAGTCTTGGTCGTCCCTTGACCTTTGACATCCAATGCACCTAATAGTTTAGATACTGCCTCTATAACACTAAATAGTCCAGTTTAGGAACTTAGACCACCATGACAACCATGTTAGGCTCTAGTTACCCTAAGTCATTTTCGAGGTCTTACAACTACTATTCTAAGATTGACTTGAGATCGGGGTATCACCAAGTTAGGGTGAGAGGGGAGGACGTACCAAAAACGGCATTTCTGACCAGATATGGTCACTATGAGTTCTTAGTAATGTCTTTTGGCCTCACTAATGCCCCAGCGGCATTTATTGATCTTATGAATAGGGTGTTTTGAAGTTACCTAGTTTCATTTGTCATTGTCTTCATTGACGACATCTTGGCATATTTGAAGAATGAGGGAGAACACATGGACAATTTGAGTGTGGTGTTACAAGTGCTTTAGAAGAACCAACTATTTTTCAAGTATAGCAAATGTGAGTTTTGGTTAAGGTCGGTGGCATTTCTTGGTTGTATCATCTCTAGTTAGGGAGTGGAGGATGATTCAAGGAAATCTGAGGCGGTGAAAAATTGTCCTAGACCATTGACTCCAACTGACATTAGGAGTTTCTTGGGTCTAGAGGGTTATAATCGGAAGTTTGTGGATGGTTTTGCATCCATTGCATCTCCCTTGACTACTTTGACCCAAAAGAGTAAGAAATTTGAGTGGTCAGAGACATGTGAGAGAAGCTTCCAAATCTTGAAAGATAGGCTTAGTTTCGCTCCGGTGTTGACTTTACCAGAGGGTACAAAGGGCTTCCTTTTGTATTGTGATGCATCCCGAGTGGGTTTAGGGTGTGTGCTTATGCAACATAGGAATGTAGTAGCATGTGCTTCTAGACAACTTATAGTGCATGAGAGGAACTATCAAACTCATGATGTTGAGTTAGCGGCCGTGGTATTTACCTTGAAAATATGGAGGCATTACTTGTATGGTGTTCATGTTGATGTATATACCGACCACAAGAGTCTCCAATATGTGTTAACTCAAAAGGAGTTGAATCTCCGACAAAGAAGGTGGTTGGAATTGTTGACAGATTACAACATGAGTGTCTCTATAACCCCGGCAAGGCCAATGTGGTTGTAGATGCTCTAAGTATTATGACCATGGGTAGTGTGTCATGTAGAGGCATCCAAGAAAGACCTAGTGAAAGATGTTCATAGGTTGGCTAGATTGGGTGTTAGTTTGAAAGATTCTCCAAATGGTGGTTTTATAGTCCATCATAACTTCGAGTCATCATTGGTGGTTGAGGTGACGTCCAAACAACACCTTGATCAACCATTGATGGAGTTGAAGAAATCGATTCTTGGTAAGCTTAATGATCCATTCTCCTTAGGGGAGGATGGTGTCTTAAGGTATCAAGGAAGGTTGTGTGTTCCGAATATAGATGGTTTGAGGAGCCGGATTCTTAAGGAAGTTCATGGGTCCCATTACTCCATTCATCTGGGTTCGACAAAGATGTACCATGACCTTTGGGAAGTGTTTTTGTAGGAAGGTTTGAAAAAGGACATAGCGGAATTTGTTGCGAAGTGTTCAAATTTCCAACAAGTGAAAGCCAAACATCAAAAGACGGGTGGTTTACTTCAATAAATCCAAATTCCTACTTTGAAGTGGGAAGACATCAATATAAAATTTGTGGTAGTTTTTCCTCGGACACAAAAGCAATATGACTCCATATGGGTGGTTGTTGATAGGTTGACCCAATCCACTCATTTTATTCCCGTCAATTCTACTTATTTGGCAAAGGATTATGCAAAGATCTTTATAGATGATATTGTTTGTCCCCATGGTATTCCGTTATCCATCATATCAGATAGGGGTGCACAATTCACATCTAGGTTTTGGAGGTCATTCCAAGAAGGGTTGGGAACCAAGGTGAAGTTAAGCACCGTTTTTCATCCTCAAACGGATGGTCAAGTGAAGCGTACTATTCAAACCCTTGAGGATATGCTTAGATCTTGTGTCATTGATTTCAAAGGAAATTGGGATAATCACTTGCCTTTGGTGCAGTTTTCTTATAATAATATTTTACATTCATCCATATCCATGGCTCCTTATGAAGCCCTGTATGGTAGGAAGTGTAGGTCTTCTATTGGGTTGTTTGAAGTTGGTGAGTCTTTGTTTCTTGGTCCCGATTGATTTATAAGACTTTGGGGAAAGTTCATATCATAAGCAACCGGTTTCAAAAAACCTATAGTCGGCAAAAGTCTTATGCCGATCATAGGAGAAGAAATACTTGAGAATTTTTCCTATGAAAGGGGTGGTTAAATTTGGCAAGAAAGGGAAGTTGAGTCCTCCTTATGTGGGTCCCTATGAAATCTAGCAAAGGATTGGTAAGGTTGCCTATGAGTTGAAACTCCCTAATGAATTAGCTTTGGTTCATCCGGTTTTCCATGTTTCTATGCTTAAGGGTCTTGGTGTGAAGGATAACCTTTCTTATGAATAGATTCCGGTTGAAATCCTTGATTGTCAAGTGAAGAGGTCCTGGAACAAAGAGGTGGTCTCCGTAAAAGTGTTATAGAGAAACCACCTAGTTGAGGGAGCAAGATGGGAGGCTGAAGCCGACACGAAGTCCCTTTATCCTCATCTATAAGGTTAGTGTTTCTTGCTTATAATGAAAATAATAACTAAATTTGGAGTTGCTATGATTTTTGGAAAAGTTTTGCAAAATGTGCATTTTTGGTGTGATTACAGTGAAGTTACAATAAAATTGTGCATATTGGCTTGAAAAATTCAATTCTTCTTGTTTCGAGTCATGTTGTACATTTTGATATGATGAGTCTTTATGAAATGATATTGAGCATTTTCTTAAGTTGCGTTTTTGCATAATTGACTCATATATGGTATATTGAGCTCATGTTGTTGTGAGAAGGAAATTCCTCATAATATGATTTTGAGCCTTATGTTGTGGTAATAGATGTTTTGAATTGCTAGGTGTAAATATCATGATTGATATGGTAACTCGTATTCTCATGTATTGTTGATTGGTTGGGCTGCTATTCTTGAGTCTATTCCTTCCTTTCCAAAGATTTTAGTGTCATTTGGGGACGAATGTTCCTAAAGGGGGGATAATGTAACACTTTGAAAGTCTAAGACATGTTCTAGAGAATAACATGAGTGCCTAAAGGTTCATACTCATTTTTAAGGTTAATTTTAATGAATATAAGTCATTAAGGAAGTTTAGGAATCAAAACATCAAGGAACGTCCATGACGTCCGGAAAACTGGTTTAATGAGGTGCTAGTGTGCCTTAGCCTATTTGACTAAGTTTAGGGAGTCAGAAACTGATGAAAATGGGTTGAAGGGATTCTACCACGTATTAGAGTTAGTTCATAATCAAAACATCCACGTACGACTCCCCAAGGACCAACTAAGGGCCCTTGAGGAGGACCCTTGCAACAGTGACTAAAAGTTGTCGATAGACAATGTCACCAACAAATGCCACAGACCGTTCGTGGTCCAATCGACAGGGCGTCCATTGCCTCCATCGATGGACACTTAAAATATTTGGGCAAGGGTATCTATTTACAAGTCTCTTAATTTATCGACGAGTGTGCATCACGGAGGGACAGTCTCTTAATATTTGGGCAAGGGTATCTATTTACAAGTCGATCGTGGTCTTATCTGTGAGAGGCTGGTTTTGCTGCACGTTTCTAATTAATTTATTTAATAATTTGGCTTATTTAGGAGGTTAAATAGGGGTAAGGGGAGGTCTAATTAAGTTAATTAAAAACCTATATAAATACCTTAACCTAATTAAACTAACCTAAGCTCTCATATTTCCCAAACCCTAAACTCTCTTCCTTCTCTCTTTTCTCTCTCTCTAGTTGAAGAACTCCAAAGAAGACAAGGTCAAAGTGGGTTATAGGGCTTCAATAACCAAGGTTTATCCATCAATGTTCATCAGGCATTAAGTTATGGGATTCTTTTCACCTTTGCGACTTCTTTACCCAAAGGGTTCCATCAAATTGATTTCAAAAATATGAAATTCCAATGGGTCTTTCCCAATCTAGAAATTAATCTTATGAATTGATTTGTTTATGTTTTCTTTTATATATTATGAATAGATTAACATGCATTATAATTCAACTATGTTATTTCTTGATGGATTTGTCTAGTTTGTAGAGAATGACCTTTTCCTCTTAACCCTAGGTTATGATCTTGAGTTGAATGGTGTAGTGTTGGTTCAATTCACTTGGTTATTGGTTGAACTACTGTTCAATGATGTTATTGTATCAATTATTAATAGATTAAGATGAATTATAGTGCTATCATGATAGTTCTTGGGTAATAGATCTAGGTTAGAAAACATGTTATGAATTTGACTTAAGTCTCTTATCTTAAGCTATGTAATATTGATGAATTGTGATGTAGTGATTCAATTGGCCTTGTTATCATGTTGGTTATTGTTGTTTGATGATATTACACCCTTATTGGATTAATTTAAGGGTTGATGGTAAGACCTTGATGATGGACTATGAAGGAGACTTGGTAGGTATTGTGATCCCTATTCCTTACTTCAATTGTGGCTACTTGAGATTGAGTGATAATGTTACATTGAAGTATATCTTGTATTAGTATTTATAGAGTTGATATTATGTTGAATTGAAATGTCTTGACTATGGTTTGTAAGGAGTTGGCTAAGATTTAAATGATTTAAGGATGGTGATAACTTACCAATGTGCCTTATCATGATGTGAATGTGTAAATGTGCTAACCTCACTTATATAAATTGTAATAAAAGGACTATACTAATGCAATTATTATTGATCTATGATGATAATGATTAATAAAGACATTAAGTACATTTCAAAAGGGAATCAAGCTTAGCATCGAGTGAACTAGAGTGAGGAGTTTCCCTTCCCACATATGGAAGGTAGGTTCACTAATGTACTATTGAGATTGGAGACTATAATGCATGTAGCATAAAGAGGGTCCCAACTATATCTCCTAGTTCTTGAACTATGTTGCCCACATACAAATACTAGCTAGTGGATCCACGTAGTTGCTATGTTCATGTTTTGGTAATACCTTTGCAAGTACTCCACCTTTTTTGGGTGTAGGGTTCCATGACAACGGATTCCACATTATATCATGTGGTCTATGTTGTTTAAGGCAAGATTTCCCAAAAGGTAAAATGAAATAAAGGAATGAACTCTAACCAAGATAACCTAAGGGGTTTAGCTTAGTCTAGGTAGGTAAATGGGACTCTACCTAAACATTGCACGAGTTAACCTTGAAGGAAGTCTTAGAAGAATGTTCTTATATATGAATATGCTTATAATTGTATAGGTTATGTATATGATGATTGTGCACATTGATGATACTACATGATGGTTAGTTTCACTTATGAACATGATGATATGTACTATTAAATGACATGCTATATGAAGTTAGATATTAGTCATGGTTCTTGTTGGGTTGCTTCATTGGGTAATGTTATGGGGTATTGCTTGTTCATTGCACTTGTTGACTTAAAGAGGGTTCATGAGTAATTGTCTTGCTTTGGTTATGTTGTAATGAAATCTTATCTATGTTTTTTGCTACTATAACTTGATGATAGAGTTGTATTGACTAACTGTTCAATTATGTGATGTGTATGAAGGCATGAACAGCCTTAGTATTGTTGGTTTTGTGATTTACATGCTTTTGACTTAAGGAATATTGCTTATCGGTTGTTATTGTCTTCTTGAATATGCATAAGGTTTCTAAATGTAAATTAGCATGTTTAAATTGATTGTCCCTTTTTATCATAATTTTATGATATATGTTTATCTGGTATCATAATTAGTACAAGTGGTGTACTAACCACAGTTTCTCCCTATTCCCCAATATATTAGGTTTCGGTCATTGAAGGGCTTTGAGACGAAATTGAAGAAAAACTTGGAATTCTCATTCTTCAAAGTTGGGTAGGTCCTCACTTTCCAAGGGCAATGCCAATATCAGTCTTATGAAATTATTTTAGTTGTATGACTCTTATGTTCTTTCCTTTTCATTTGAGTACGAATTGTATAGCCTATATGTGGCTTTATTACGTTGATGTATGGGCTAGGACCAAATTGTGATACTCTTATTAGATAGTTATGAGATGAGTCATCCATTTGAGACTATGTTATACCTTAAATATCTATGTGCAATAAAAGTAGAGGACTATGTAATCTAACTATACAGAGGGTTTATGTATGCTCAATATAAATATTGTTTCTATGTAGAGGTCTATGTAAACCTCATTTTAGAAGTAATGAAGAGTTTTTAATTTTTCGCATTTTTGACCGATGAATGTAATGATGTAAACTAACAGGCTAGTCTTAGTCCTTAAAGAGGACGACGAAGCCGGTTACGTCTATGGGGTGCTCCCCGGATGTGACACTTCACTTCATTCATGCATAAATGTATAGGTGTACATATATGAGCAACCCTTTAATATTAAGACATTTATAACCTACATATATTCATACTTTATTATATCGTATACTTTAATTTTCATAGCTAAATCATGCATTCATATTCATATACATAGAGGAATCACCTTAGGAACTATTCTATCATGGTAGACATGTGCAATGTATAGTCAAGGCCCATACCCTTGCCAACATTACTAAACCTATCAAGTCATCCTACTTAAGATACATATTCATACTTTATGGACATATATTCTACATGCATGGTATTAGACATTAGTGCGTATGAGAACCATTATTTCATTAGACATCATGAACGTATACTACTCATTAGCATACATGACGAGTTAGTGTGTGTACATTGGACATCATGATCACATAATGGCTATCAACATCAGATTGAGGCAGCCACCCTCTTAAGACCACAATGCACATTCAATGATAGACCACACACCACATAATAGCATAGGAGACAAGACATTTTCTCATTATATTCAAGACTCCTAACATTGGTTAATATCACACATTCATATAGGGTACATAGGTACGGGTCATTAACCAATATTACTTAATCAATGGCAGAACCTAGACCAAACCTAGCCCTAACAACTTCATTCAATTCAAATCACCTCATAAATGTAACCTAGATCATGAACTTGCATTGGAGACTAGGCATAATACTACATGTTGTGCGATCATCATAACCACACTTCATAATTCACCAATTCTCCAAACTTTAGTTATTATTGATCAATAATCATAATGCATCAATAATTCATATAACAGGTAGTAGCTAAAAGTACAATAACATAAACCAAATCATGATTCAACCATCATAGGATCAAGATCACACTATTTACACTACATCATCAAATCTATGAAAGGTGGACGAATATAGGTCAAACTTACAAAATCTTCAAACCTTGGTCCTCATTGATCAATTACCTATAATTCACAATCAATTTACATATAATACAGTAGCTATAATAAATTTTTCATAATCGATTCACATTATAATTATCCTAACATCAAGATCAAAATAACCACAATAAAGGCTAAATTTAGAAATTTGGAGGATCATGTGTTCATCATTATATTGGATTTAAAACATAATGATAAACAGTAGATAATCCATAATTTATCATAAGCATGATTTTGAAATCGTTTTTAGAAAGAACCCATACTTAGATTGAAAGATATGGAGTTTTGATCATGAATTCTCTTTGAAAACCTTTGAAGGAACTCTCTAGATGAATTTATATCTAAAGATTAAGGATTACCATACCTCATTATAGGAGAAAACCACAAAAACTTGATGAAGAAAACATGACAATCCATCACCATGTTTGTTCTTGAGCTTCATCTCCCATAGAGGATTCTAGAGAGTTTTTGTTTTGAGAGGGAAGTCTAATTTTTCAAAAATGAATTGGGAATGGGGTTTTCATGTTATTAACTATCTTAATATACGTAAAATACCCCATAATAACTCTTTATAGTAATTTAGGAACGTGGGGTGAATTTCTCATTCACCCCTTTAATAAAATAGTGTGTTGCAGCAACATGCAGCCACCAATGACGGCCAAAAGGTATGCCTCATAGACCCATCAACGGGCCGTTTGTTAACCGTCATTTGGGTGTGAGGCTAAACACTTGGGGACTAAGCTCCCTCAGGCTAACTATGACTATGACATCCAGATGACAGAGCGTCAACCTGGCTATTGGGTGTCGATGTTATGACCCGAGGGTATACCCTATAAGTAGTGGTATCCTTAAGTCGTTACACGGCGTACTCGAACTCTCAGAGGTCTTATACAAGCCCTTAGACATATTTCATTGTATAATCATAATAAAAATAGCGGAAAATTTAAAACTTTTCATAGCACATCATATGCTACAATCGACACTTCATATATACATAAAATTTCATAAGTACATAAGCAGACTATATGTCTTTTTTACCATCTTAGACTCAAAATCAATAGAGTAGAATAGGGACACAACCCTTAGCAATATAAAACATAATCTAGACTATTACATAAATTGAATAACATCTTTGACATACGAAATTCTTGAATCTTAAGGATACCTTTCTTGAAATTGGGAAACATCTATCCAAGTTGATCCCTCTTAGAAACATCCTCTAGCCATCACCACCTACACTTTGTGTAAAAAGATGAAGAAGAATGTTATTAGTACAAGAATGCACTAAGTATGGCAACCACGCAAAAACATGCATTTAAAGAGGACAATTAATTTGAACCCATGCAACATGTCTTTTTAGTATACTTCATGAACATAGACACATATAAGCTCAATATAGTTCACATACATTATATAGACCTGGATACGACTCACAATAGTACATAAAGTCATTTATCATACTTTGAGGCATATTAAATACGTAGAATACATTACTTCTATTTTTACCTCAAAATCATTCCTTGAGCAACCCTTAAGTGTACTTAGTACAATGTATCACCTTAAGGTCACCTAAGATAGTTTATCATAAATATGCTTCATCAACACAACCACATATACTCATAAGGTCATAAGCACATCATAAACGTAAGCTTCACATAAGCACCACCATCTAAGACAACCCCTAAGTCACACTAGTGCAATGTGTTGGTAGCATCCCGTAATACTACGTCCACCAAGTGTACCTAACAAGTCACCCTACACTAGGCATATCGTACTTAACAAATCATAACACTTTCATTTATAACTAGACATAAGGCACATAGTTTTATAGCATCATATAAGAACTCTTTCTTTTACTAATATCTTAGTCATAACTCACTTAATTCATACCATAAGTAAACTACCCTCATGACCCGTCCATAAGATTACTTGTGCAATGTATACATGGAGTCCCATACACCCACATATACTAAGTTAACACGTCAAGAAGACATAAGTGCAAATCACACACATAGTCATACCTCATATCTTGACATCATATGTCATTTAACATGCATTCATACAGGTCATACATAACATAAGTCTTTACTTCAAAAGAGTCTCCAATCCTATAATTTCTTGAATTCGTCTAGTTAAATGCATAGTAGGGTCCATAGTCCTCCCTATACTAAGTACACTTCAAAAGGAATTTAAATAGAATTAATATTCTTATCTTAGTTCATTTCTTAACCTTCGGGAGACATAGCAATAACCGACATACACCATGTGAGCTACATGGAATCCGTTGTTCTACTCCTACACCGAAAATAGAGGATACTACTTGCCAAGGTAGGACCTTCATAGAAATTAGCTATTCTAGTGTAATCCAAAAGCTATAACCTACGAGGAAACGTAGTTATGAAACATGGATATTTCTTCTAGAAACCTTGACTTTCTAACGTGGAGGTTTCCATCTCATGAGACAACATCTAGGTTAGGAACTCGGACTTGCTAATCATGTAGGTTCTCTTGTGGTAAGCCAGACTTACTAAACGTGAAGCCCCCACTCTCATTTTTCATGTTCACTCGGTTCTAGGCTCTAACTCCCTTTTTAATATGTCGAAGCCTTTAATCCATTAGTTCATAAAGAAGGCTTTAGGATCTTTCTCCTTCATACATCAAATAAATCAAAATGATTCTAAGATGAGAATATCCTTTCAGATATTCGTACAATCATACATCATGTGTGTGCGCATACAAATGTGAGATCTACCTTAACATAACACCTCTAATCCCACATGTTCATAATTTCATTAGTCATATTCTTTACATGCATAGAATTAGGTGATGATTCATAGGAGAACTACCCTTTCCTTTGTCCTCATGAATCTATCCAATTGATAGTCGTGCATGAAGTGTGTGTGTGTACATTGGTCAACATGATCACATGATGGCTATAGCATAACCTTGAGGAAGCTACCCTCTAAAGATCACAAAACATGTTCAACATTCCTCAAGTCTTAACTCAAACACACATATAGAGTATTAAGGACAATAGACTACACACACTCACATTACATCATAGGAGACAAGAACATATTCAACATTAGAATATTGGTAGGGGTCATGCTATAAGAGTATTCTTCATCATTAGCCATCTTAGACGACACCTAACCCAAAAATAATCATCACATATACACAACAAAACCCACAGCTAGATCATGCAACTAGTGTGGAAGATTATGCACATACTTCACATAACATCATTTCACTTGGAACATGATATTAGAATCAAGGCTAAATCCTTCAATATCCTAAACATGGAATCATCATATAAATTCGTCTTGCATCTAATGCCTTCAAGGACATGATCATAACATAGAAACATGTACAAGAATGTAAACACCGCTACCGTAGGTGGACCATACCTCACAATGCCCTTCAAGGCCGATTCAATATACATTCTAAGCTAAATCTCCAACCTAATGATCATATTGATCAATTTACCACAAATCATAATAAATTGATATAGATAAGACTATGATTAATCCATATACTATAATCTAATAACAATTGAATGATAATCTAGTAAAGATCACAAGACCCATAACATATCATAATTTTAGAGTGTAAAGAGATCATGGGTTCTTCATGGAATTGGATTTAAAATCATTTTAAAACCATAGATTAATTATATATTTAACATTAGAATTATTTGAAATCACTTTAACAATGAACCCACAGCAAGATTGAAACATATGATTTTTGATTTAGAATCATGTTTGAAAAAACATTGAAAGGACTCCATAGATTAATTGTTATCTATGGATGAAGGATTACCATACCTTCAACATTAGAAATACCACGAAAATCTAAGAATAAATCTCAAGAATCAACCTCCATATCATGTTTTTGATCTTGGTCTTCAATGGGGGTTTTGGGAGATTTTGTTTTGAGAGGGAAAGTATAATTTGAAGAACGAAGTCTAATTGGGGTTAAAGGCTTATATACTAACTTAAAATACGTAAAAACATTTCAAACCGTCCATATTCTAATTAGTACGTGTTGAGAATTTCCCATTCACCCCTCCACTAGGTAGCGTTCATGCTACAGAATTGAAGGCAACATCGATGGCTCCATTCTACGCCACGTCGACACATCGACGGGACGTAATGGCAACCATCATTTGGTTTTGAGGCTCAACAAAGAGAGATTGAGCTCCCCCACACCATGTATGGGCCTACGCCCCTAGACGACGGGGCATCACCTTGGCTACGGGGCGTCGACTGCCAAGCTTAGATGGCGATTGTTTATGGGAGTCTTGCTCACAAGTGGGGTCCTACTCCAGGACCCTTTGGTTGGTCCTTGGTAAAATTTGCCCAGACATTTCAAACTTGAATACACTTGTATACATGTTAGGAGCCCTTCACATCAATTTCAACCTAAACGAACACGTAAAACATGCCAAGACAAATTAAGACACACATGCACGTCTCAAGGCTAACTTCTGAACGTCTCGGACGTTCTTACATGTTTCACCCCCCAAATAACTTCAAATAAAGCATACATACTATAAAACACAAAATAAACACATTATTAACCTTTATAGACACATTAGAGGCTTTAGCTACTGGCACACCCCAGAAATTCTATGACCTAGATTAGAGCCACAAAAAATGAATAACGATGATTTTAGACCTAATTAAGTGTAAATAATTTGTTTGAGAATTATTAGAGCCAAAACCTTAAAGAAAGGCCTTGACGTCCGGAAACTAGCTAAATTGAACTAGTAGATGTCCCAATGTTTGGTGAAGGTTTGGGACTGTCATATGAAGTCTAAAACCTGTAAAAAGTCTTTAAATATGTAAATTTAGTATAAAGGGTCAAAACGTATGATAACGACTCCCCAAAGACCACTGCAAGGGTCCTTGAGAAGGATCCAAATCTTGTCGAGCAGGATGCCAAAGAAGCCTGCATCCAGCCAAGATATGGAGGTCCCTGCGCATCGCGCAACCAGCACAAGGAAGGTCAAAATTCACCTCGCGTCACGGGGATTCCACAAGGTCCATTTCCTCAACACGGATTTTCGGAAAAAATATAGAATTGGCCCTGCGACGTGCAGCGATTTCCCAAATGCATTCACGTTGTTTTTTAAGACAATTTGACTTCAGAAAATGACCCAATTAAGTGAGGGCTATTTTGGGTAAATTAAGGTATGACTAAATAAGCAAATCATACTAAATGAACATAGACTTTGAGTAATGTAGATCAACAAAGATCCTCATCCTTTAGACATAGTACCATTAAAGGTCATACTTAACATTACCATGTTTAGTTATCAATGTTAGTCAACTACATGCATATCAAGTAAGACCTTCATCATATGACAATTAAGACCAACATTGTGCATCTAATGTAAGACCTTCATCATATAGACACAATATGACCAACATCATGCATATTATCATAAAAGTGGGTCAATACCATAATGTCATGCATGAGAGCCATATACATATTCATATTGAACTCCCTCTTAGAACTCCCTTCAAGAGCTACTTGTGCAATGCATAGGTAATGTCACATACCCTCACCTACACTATGCAACTTCCCATATGTTATCTTAGTTAGGGTTCATTACATTGATCTCATTGTCTATTTTACTTGAATGAAACTATAGCCTTAACCTACGTTAAGACTATGTGAGCTAAACATGGAACCTGGGGTCATGGAACCCCACACCGAAAAGAGGTTCTCTACTTTCCAAGGAAGAAATTAACACTATGCTAGCATCTAGGTGGATCCACTTGAAATTGTAAGATCCCGAAATTGACTTAGGTGAAGGTAGATCCTAACATGGTTTTCATGGTGGTATAAGGTCCTAAATTGGTCTATAATGTTGTATTGATCAAGTGTCTAGGATTTTAGGTTCATTGGAAGTTAAATGTCAAGGGACGACTAAGACGTTCGACGACTAAGTCACCTATGTGCCTCATAAGTGGTTTTATGTGTTTATGTGTAATTCATGAGGTTATAAGGTCATTAACTGAGTTATTATTGTGTATCTAGGTAGTGTGTCAAGTTTTGAGAAGTTTGGAGGTCAAACGTCCAAGAACGTCCATGATGTTCGAAAATGTGCCTTGCAATGACCTTGTGTGTCCTGGCATGTTTCATCGAGTTTTACGTGTTTGTTTTGGGTTAAATTCATGTGAGAGATCCTAAACTCATGTAAAACCTTTTTTGGGTTGGAAACGTCCATAAAAACATCCCCAAGGACCATCCAAGGGTCTTTGAGGAAGGACCCATGTTGGTGCCCAAGACAGCCCACTAACGGATGGCAATCGACGCCCAGTGGGTCAGTCGACGCCCCGTTGATGGTGTCTCGTCGATTGGGACTATAACGCCCCAAAATGAACTAAGGTGAACTAGAGCCTCATGATTGTTTCTTGACTTGACTTTAATTTAAACGGAGTTATTTAGTGTCCTTAGGCAGTGTGCAAAGTTTCATGAAGTTTGGAGGTCAAACGACAAAGAACGTCCAAGGCATTTAAAGATATGCCTTGAGTCGACCTTGTACGTCTAGGCGAGTTTCGTCAAATTTTCTATGTTCGTTTTGGATGAAATTCATGTGAGAGGTGTTAAACTTATATATGATCATATTTGTATTCGAAACGTCCGGGAAATTATCCCCAAGGACCATCGAAGGGTCCTTGAGGAAGGACCCAAAACCTGGTAAGCAGGCTGTCCCAGGCAGCCTTGGCGACGGAGCAGTCGACGGCCAGTCATGGCTGTGACGCCCCGTCACAAGGTTACGTCGTGGGGGACTTGTTCAAGGGTGTGGAGGGTACCCTTGTCAATCCTCTGAAGTTTGCAACGGATGGTCAGGATTGGCCGTTGCACCCGTGACGCCCCATCACAAGCAGGTCGTCGCAAGCCCGTCCCTGTGCGCAGATTTTTCTACCAAGTTAGGGGTGAACTTGTAAATTCACCCCACGTCTAAATAAGAGTTTGGACGGTTTGTTAAGGGATTTTTGGGTATATTAAATGAGTTTTAAATCCTAGACCTAGACAAGACCCCCTCACTTCTAAATTCATCTCTCTCTCTCTAAAGAAACTCTCTCAAAGTCACCATTGAAGCCAAGGCTCAAGGCGGGAAAGGAGGGCTGCTTTGGACTTGTTTCTTCATCAAAATTAGTGGATTTCCTTCTCTTAAAGGTATGGTATCCATTCTTGAATATCTTTTCATTCAAGAAGCCAATTTCCAAAATGGTTTTCAAAAGGGTTTCTAAACTCAAACTTCTTCTGACTTTGATTTCTAGTATGGGTCTTCTTGTATTTAAGTTCTAATGGTTTAAATGTATTTATCATGGTTTGAATTGATGATTTTGATGTTAAAACTCCATGAAACTCTTGGATATGCATACTTCAACTTTTGGCTTGAAAATGGGTTATGTGAGCATGATTTGAGTAAGGTATGAACTTGGGTCTTCTTGTGTATGTCATGTTGGTGTAGCTACTGCCCTAAGGTCCTTCATATGGTGAAATATTGATAAATTTCTTATGGGTAATGATGGTTTGATTTGTTGATGAGTTCCTCTCATGTATAGTTCTTATTATGAATTGCTATTTCAGTGGTATGGTCCACCTTATGGGTGGCGGTGCTAATTGATGAACTTGATGATGTTTAGTATGTGTTGAGTAGGTAACTTTGAAGGTTTAATATGTGAAATGAAGATATATTGAGATGGGTCTTGTATTGTGGTTTGTATAGCTTGAATTGTATGTTTGACCTAGTTTATGTCTAAATAAAGTATATGACTATGAGAAGCATGTAGTGTGTGTAACTTGATGAATCAAGGTTAAAGTATGAGTAGAACTTGATGATAATGAGATGATGCTTATATGCAAGGTGTGCACATGTACACACACACTCTTTTAAGATTTGTATTATGCCAAGTTGAGCAAAAAGGGGAATCTTGAGGTGGACACACTTCGTGAGTTGAGATGTAGTGTCTAGTAGCAACCTCTCCATTCCTAGTGAGCTTTCTAAGATATAATATTATGTTGAGAAATCCGTGGGGAGTTATGCCTAGCACCGAGAGGATATGAAGGGGAGGTGGATTGCACTTCGTGAGTTGAGATGTTGTAATCCAAAGTACCTCTTGAGATGAGTACTCCTCGTTAGTAGAGAGTGAGTTACTTAGTAGCAATCTCATTATCCCTTAACTATGTGCCCGCATAGGTGTAGCTATTGGAAAAGCCATGTAAACGCTAAGAAGCATGACCTTACTCTAGGCAAGTAAGGATCCCTCATCCGATAGGGGTTAATATCGGTATTCCATGTCTAGCTCTCATGGTCTTTGTCGGTTAAGCTAACTCCCACAAAGAATTGATTTGAAACTAATTATCTTGTATATGGTTGAATTTATGTATGTATGTCATGAAGTGCTCTATCCACATTAGTTACCGAGTAGGAGCATTGAGTGGGAGTAGTAGTATGGGATGCTACTCTCACATTGCACTTGGTGTGACCTATACCTACTATGGGAGAAGAGTACCTTCATGAAATCCGTGTGAATGAGTATTATGGTGTAGCGTTGTGGATGATTATTGTGGAGTACTTGAGTAAATGGAATCCATTAGGAGTACTAAGTGGGAGTGGTAGCATGGGATGCTACTCTCACATTGCACTTGGTGTGACCTATATTTTTCCATGAGTGTTTTGCATATGTTAGCCAAGGGCATGGATTTGATTTCCAACGAAGTAAGCCTAAGATTTGGTAGTTTTAAGGGTCCCTTGGTGTGCTTTGAAGGGAGGTGTAATGAAAATTCCTTCTTAGCTCACCTTAGGGAGTCTTAGGATAACCTTGGGTTAGGGAAACTTCAAAGGAAAAAGAGTTCATATGACTTGGACCGTGCCATTCACTGTAAGGTCTTCATTGTAAGGATCCAAAATGTTCATTATGATGTTTTATTCAATTTTTATTGTAAGTTTAGTAAGTTCATTGAAATGTTCCTTTTGATTGCTCTATGTTTTGGTAAATTTGCCATAAAGTGTTGATTGTCGATTCTTATATTGGTTGTTTCTAGATTCATGAATGACATACTTGAATTGCATGAATAGCTTTTCTTACTAATATGTCCCTTTTTGTATGTTTATTTGCATATGACATACTTAGTACATTGTTGTACTAACCCCATACTTTTATATACCTTATGAGTATAGGTTGGAAGCCTTTGGAGGATCGAAGTTGAAGCTTGGGAATTCTATATCTCAAGAATTGGGTATGTCCTCATATATTCGAGGACATAGTTTTATGTTTCTTAGTTTCCTTATTAAGACTTAAAAATGTATTTACTCTATTGTAAAGGGCCGTGTCCCTAAGATTCTAAGTCGTTTCTTTAAGTTGGCTTGTGACGATAAGATTTCCTAGTATTTATGAAAAGACTCCTTTATTTATTATTATCGTGAAAAGTTTTAATTTCGCACTACTTTTCATGCTTTATGTTATGAATGCTAGTTAGAGGGCTTGTACGAGACCCCAAAGGGGTCAAGTACGCCCGGTCATGATTCAAAGGTTTTCCCTAACTTTTAGGGGGTGCTTTCGGGTCGTTACAGGCACTTAGTCATGGGAGAGGAGAGGCCAGTGACCAGCCTCAGTCCCAGACCACAGACCAACAGGACGGTCTGTTGGTCAAGGGACGGGCCATCATTTGGCAACCGTCTGTGAGACAGTCCCTACGCAGCTTCACTGTTAAGTGAAGGGTGAAAGTGTATATTTACCCCACGTCCAAATAAGAGGTTTGGAGGTTCCTTAAGGGTCTTTTGGGTATTTTAGACATGTATATAAGTCTTTAACACTTAAGAAGAATTCATTCTTCAAAATCAAAACATAAAATTCCTTAGAAATTCCCTAGAACTCCATTGAAGCCAAAACTCAAGGAACAGCTTGGATTGGATATTTGAGTGGTGATTCTTCATAAAATCGGAGGATTAGCATCATTGATGTAAGATTTTTGATCTTTGCAACTCTATTAATCAAAGATCCCAAATTCAAAGAATTTTTCTAAAGTTTTCAAAAATGAACTTGACCAACTTCATGATCTAACCATGGGTTCTTGCATTAATGGTTTTTAATCGTTGAATAGTGATTGAATTATTGTAAATTATATGATTTTAAATCAAATAACCTATGAACCCATGTAATTAATGAACCCTAGTTTTTGACTACTTTATGGGTTAAGTGATATTTTCGTAATGTTTATGAATTATGGTGTAGTTTTCTATGGGTTATCTAATGATGTAAGAATTTTATTCAATTGATGTCTATGTCGTATTAGATTGATAAATCTATGTTGAATTAGCCTAGTTTAATTTAGTATTACTGTCTCATCCGGGGAGCACCCCCTAGAAGTAACATGGCGTACTTGACCTCTCGGAGGTCTTATACAAGCCCATAGTTATCATTTATCGCATTGACATAGTAAATTTAGCAAAAAATTTAAAACTTTTCATAGCACATCATATGCTAGAAACTTTACTTCATATATATATAAAATATCATATTAAATGATTAGACCTTAAGTCTCTTTGCCATCTTAGACTCAATCAACCTTAGAATACATTAGGGACACGGCCCTTAAGATATATTACATAACTATACAATATTTAAACACTTTATAGTAAAGACATAAGTAGGAGATCCTTGAACTTAAGGATTCCTTTCATTGAGCTTGGGAATCATCTATCAAGCTCTTCACCATTGAAGACATCCTTTAAGCATCCATAACCTACACTTTGTGTAAAAAGTAGAGAAGAATGAGATTAGTACTAGAATGCACTAAGTATGGCAACCATGCAAAAACATGCATTTAAAAAAGGACATTTTCTTGAAATTAGACTTCATGTCTTTTGAGTAAATATTCATAAAACCTTTATCCAATTGCATTTATATCATTCACATACTTCATATAAATAATTTCAAAGGCCAAACATTTCATAAGATCACATATAGAATTTATTACATTTTCAAGTCACATTACAGTGAGCTAGTTTTCCCTTAACAGTGAACTATCTTCTCTTTTGTTCATTAACCTCCCAAGTAACCCTCTAGTGATACTTGGTGCAATACATCACCTTGAGGTCACAAAGAAAACAACATACATTTACATAAGCCAATATCACCATAGAAGTATAACCCATTACAAGACACATTCAAGCCAAAAATATAGGACATTACAGTGAACTACATCCATTTACACATATTTTTACTTCTTTCACATTCATCATTATAAGACCTTATTCATGACCCCAATCATAGTTTACTAGTGCAATATACATGTGAAGCCCCATAACCCCACACATACTTAATAAACTCTTCATGAGACCACAAACCTTAACATACAATTCATACATCCTCATAACAAGTAAGGACAACTTCATTTATGTCAATACAAGACCTTCATCATATAGTCATTTAGACCAACATAGTGCATATAAGGATAAGATCACATCACATAGATTCATACATGCACATCTTCATGACAAGTAGACAAATACTACCATACCATGCATAAAGACAAAACCATAATCATACACATTAGAACACCTTCCTAGAACTTCCTTAGGAGCTAATTGTGCAATTTCTAGATGGGTTCATTACTTCCACCTATCTTAAGTAACCTCCCTTAAGTCATTCTAGTTAGGATCCTAGTAATTTACTTCCATTGTCCATTTTACTTTAGGGAAACAATAGCCTTAACCGACACTAAGAGCATGGGTGCTAAACATGAAATTTGGTGTTATCCCCTCACACCAAAAAGAGGGCATCTTACTTTCCAAGGTAAGACATGAGTAACATGCTAGCATATTAGGTGAATTCACTTGCTAGATCCTATGTGGCAAGCATAGTTTATGGAAATTGGGGGTGTCATGGAAACATCAACTCTACACCCTTTGTTGGGTCATGAGACTATCACCCTATGTGGATCGTAGTGGACCCTTTTCGCCTTCCCTCTTTAGGAAGGTGCCACCCCCTCATCTACAAGTTCACTCGGTGCTAAGCTAAGTTCCCTTTATTGAAAAGGTCTTCATCATCATTTCTTTAAAAAACATAAGCTTAGGACATTTACTCCCATATGCTTATAGCATCTTCAAGCACCTATCTAGTTTTAGAGTATTCTTGGCCATACCTCAAGGCCGCTCTATTAACTAGATCTTCATACATGTGTGTGAGTGTATACATATATGCGATCAAACCTTTCACATAACACATTAAGACCACACATGACCATACATTTATATTTATGTACATAGAAACTAAACCTAGGAACTATCCTATCAAGGTACACATGTGCAATGCATAAACAAGGTCCAATACCCTTGCCCATACTAGTACACCTATCAAGTCATCCTAGTTGAGGAAACATACCATACTTCACATACATATACTTACGTGCATAGTAGTAGACACTAGTGAATATGAGAACAACCTTTCATTAGACACTATGAACATTTACTACATTGTAAGCATGCATGAAATGTGAGTGTGTGTGTACATTTGTCAACATGATCACATAATGGATATCAACAACTCATTGAGGAATGCACCATCTTAGACTACATTACACTTTGAAGCATAGACAACACAACACACAATAGCATAGGAGGCAAGACAATCTTCACAGTATAATCAAGACTCCTAATTTTAGCTATTTACACATTCACATAGGGGTACATGGGTAGGGGCCATCCATAATAAACACTTCACCCATTGAAGAACCTACACATGCTCTTACATAACCCTTTACATGCTCATAACAATAGTAACATAACCTAGATTCACAACTATGATAGAGGACTAGGCACAAGTTACACATAAAGTGATCATCATAACCACTCATTCATATATTCATCAATTTGCCTTCAAGGCCATGGTTAACACATATATAATGACAATAAAGTAAACACCGCCACCATAAGTGGAACATACCACGCAATGCCATACAAGCCTTTCATCAACATTACTATAGAGAAATAGAGAAGTAGAAGAGTAGAGCAATTCTTACCAATCCATTAGCCTTTGGTCATTATTTACCATTACTACTCTTTCATCAATAATTAAAGAATATGGCAATAACTAGAGTACCATAATCATAAAATAAACAATGTACGATTCGCTACAAGATCATATTACAAAATAATACAACACATCACATATATACTAGAATGTAGAAGAACATAAATCCTTCACCCAATTCACTTGAATTGATCATCAATTATATTTTATTAATAACATAAGTCTAGGGAAGTAGCTTGAAGAAATCATAGCTTAAACGAGATTCTACTATAATTGCCAATAAACTCTAGATCACTATAAACATGATTCATGGAAGACAATTTTACATAGGTTAATCCTATTAAAACTATCATGCGTTGATCCACATTGTATCCATTACATTTAATTCATAATCACATTACATCATAGGCAGTAGCTAACCATCATTTTTACATGATTGAATCTCACAATAGGCATGCTAGAATCATCAATCTATAGGCTAAAACATGTAGGTCAATCTTACCAAATTTCCTTTGATTCGATCACTAAGGATTCATACCCACAATTTATTCATAATATAAACTTAAAACAGTAGCTACAATGATCTATACACAATCGAAATCCCACAACAATCAACATAAATCCGAGCTTACGGTGAGCACATAAAACATACGCTAGTTTTGTTCAAATCTTCATACATGGATGTACATGTATCATTCATCATCAAATCATAATAAATTCACGTAAATAACAGTAAATATAAGCACTTCAATGTAATAGAATCACAAATCTACCATTAACAAGCCATGATCAAAATGCCCATGCAAGGGTTAAATCAACTTTGGGAAGGGACATAGGTTCATCATGCAATTGTATTTAAAATCACATTAAAACCAATATATTAACTTCAATTCAGCATGATTTAATCATTAAAAACGTTTTTAGAAAGAACCCATTGCTAGATTGAAGAAGGAGAAGTTTGATCATAAAATCTCTTTTAAAACTTTAAGATTAACTCTCTAGATGGAAGGCTAACTAGAGATGAAGGATCACCATACCTTTGTCTAGTTAAAAATCTCTATAAATTAGTGAATAACCCAGGAGAATCCTATCTACAAGTTGTTCTTGAGCTTCAACAAAAATGAAGGTTTCTAGGGAGAATTGGTTTTGGAGGGACGGTTCAATTCGTGTAGAGGGGATTGGGAATGGAATGTTCACATTTTAGATGACTTATATACACCCAAAAATAGCTAAATAAACCTATTAGAGTCAGGTTAGGACGTGGGGTGAATTTCCCATTCACCCCTTAAATAAAACAGACGCAAGGTAGCAGTTACATGCCACCATCGACGGACCCAATCGAATGGACGTTGGTCAATCGCCTGGCCGTCCTTTGGCTTCCGTCGATTGTCCTTGTCCTATTTTTGGGTTGAAACCTGCCTAGGATAAGTTTCAGTCGACGGGACCTCACCTGCAGTCCCTTGGTTGACCAACTGGCCGTCGTTTGGCTCAGTCGATTGACACTGCCAAGGGAGTGTCTCAACCATCCTTGGGTCCTTCTTGTGGGCTCTTTTGTGGGGACCTTTTCAAGTCATACCTGGACGTTTTTCCAATGTAAATACAACCCTTAACAAGTTGTAGACCTCCCACATGAGTTTAACCAAAAAAAATACTCGCAACACGTCCAAACATGCAAGGCCCCATCAAGACACACACATGCATGTCCCAAGGCTATCTTTCGAACGTCTTGGACGTTTGACCTCCAAACTTTACGAAACTTCATATACTAAGAAAAAACATCATTACAACTCATTTCAAGACTTCATAATCTCTATTTATACACATATAAGAACGTATAGACACATGCAGTACATAGGCGATTAGTCGTCGAACGTCTTGGTCATCCCTTGACGTTTGACTTCCAAATCACCTCAAACTTTACACACTGACTATAAGCAATATTTTAAGTCATTTTAGGACTTTAGAAAATTAATAAAAACATGTTAGGCTCTTGACACCCTTACTCATTGGGGGTTTTACAATATCCCCCACTTGGGAACATTTGTCCTCGAATGACCCTTAGAACACTTTAATCACAACAAGGACTTCAATGCATCATAGAGAAGTTCATCACATTCATAACATCATCACATAGAATTTAATGCACCAACGTACAAGGAACACAACTTCACATCATTTTAGCACTCAATACACACAAGCAAGCAAAACGTTTATTCACTCACTCTTTAATGCATCTAATATAAAGACTCTTATAATGTTCATAGGAGGATCATCCTTCTCCTAATCATAACATGGTCATTACACTTTCTTTTATTAAGAGCTCATCATGTAAGGCGATATATAGGCAGATTACAAAAATACTCACAAGCCATTTAAACACTCATATTTCAATGCACATAGACTTGAGTTAATTGAATCAACAAAGATCTTCATTAGTTAGACATAGTGCTATGAATATCACACTCAACCATACCATGCTTAGTGGTGTCCATGGAGGAATGTCCTTCTCCTCAACACACTTACATGTATCATGAGTTTATACCTAAGCAATTGCACAAAGATGATCTTTACTATAACATGAGAATTTCTCAACTTTTAAACCAAGGCATGCTCATATTTTCTTCCTAGTGAAGTATAAATAGTAAGTCACACCAAATACATTACAACAATTAGGAAGCCATTTCACAAAATCTCAATTTCTAGTATAACCTAGTATTTACAGTAAACATCATTGGGAAAAATAACATAAATCATAAGCACACACATGCACACTTAGTTACACATGCTTTTAACTTTTAAGAGTGAGCCTACAATCATTCTTTCCAAACCATACTAGTCACATAGTTTTCACGAGACTCTACACATTTCATTTTAAAGATACTCAACTTTTTATTATAAGTCTAAACCTTACATATTAAAAGTGACTAAGACAAAGTTTTTTACCTTATCTCATAAAGTCAAATGCACAATTAACATGTCAAGATGCAATTCAACATGAGAAAACCATGAAGTTAATCCAAATTCTTTACCGCATACTTACAAATCTTCAAAATGTCCTTATGATGGTGTCAATCAAGACATACCAAACATGTAGAGGTCATTCAATTCATACTTTATGCAAGACCATATTCATAAACAAGTTCATCAAGACTTCATTAGATTCAAGTTCAAGCAAAATTAGAAGGACATGGTAGGAAATATCTACAACCTTACTATTTCATCACCATCCCCCACTTAAGGTAAACCCAATTAAGAGCAACTTAACTCAACCTTAAGAGGATCTTAACTTAACAACACTCATTTTTTATCACTCAAAAGTGATTACCATTTAGAAAGAATTTACAGTAAGTTAAGCAAGGTATTCTAAACTTTATTTCCTAGGCAATTTATCCCCAATCATCATGTTAGGTCATACCATTTAACCACATAAGGTTTTCATACAAAACAGTAGACACCAAGGTCATACAGCATTAGAGGGAAACAACAAGGAGACTTAGCCATAAAAATTCTTCTTTTTCTTTAAACATTACAGTAAGGTGACTTCTAGGTCACTAAAACCCACATCATCACCCTACTAAGACAATCATACTACCTTCACACCTAGGATCAAGTCTATAAAAAGGACTCCAATCCATATTAGGCAACTTATCAAAGACCACATAAACACTAAGGGAAACATTGAACACTTTTAGGCACTAATTCTTAGGGTAGCATGCTTCCAAAGGTAGTCAGTAAGCATTTCAACTTCAATCATAGTATTAGACTACCATCATGTAAAACCATATAGTAACACATCATTCCAAAAGAAACTCATGCCAAACATAATAATTTCTAACATGCTTTAATCATATCTTTACATACATTTCTCAAAATAACATGCTATTTCACATAAATCTCATACATAGCCATAAATGCATCACATCATCGAAACATGTCAAGATTCACCTTCACACATACTCATTCAACCATAAACCAAGTTAAGCATTAACTCACCTTTTATCCTTCAAGCATATAAAATACCCTCTCATCCAAGCAATCACATCTAAAAGACCACCGGACAAGAAAACATAGGAGAGAGATCTTATAGAGTTAAGCTCTATGGCAAGATATGAGAATGATGAAGAAGGGAAACTCTAGCGTCTTATAGTCTCTCATATCATTTCATGATGTTGCGACTCACCACCAATGAACACGAGACTCTACTAGACATGGCAATATGAGACTCTAAAACCACTTTATAAACCTCATGCTCTGATACCACGTTTGTCACATACGGGGAGCACCCCTAGAAGTAACATGGCGTACTTTACCTCTCGGAGATCTTATACAAGCCCATAGTAATCATTCATCGCATTGACATAGTAAATTTAGCGGAAAATATAAAACTTTTCATAGCACATCATATGCTAGAAACTTTACTTCATATATAAATAAAATATCATATTACATACTTAGAACTTAAGTTTCTTTGTCATATTAGACTCAATCAACATTAAAATAGATTTGGGACACGGCCCTTAAGAGATATTACATAACTATACATTATTTAAACGCTTTACAGTAAAGACATAAGTAGGAGATTCTTGAACTTAAGGATTCCTTTCATTGAGCTTGGGAATCATCTGTCAATCTCTTCACCATTGAATACATCCTTTAAGCATCCATAACCTAAACTTTGTGTAAAAAGTATAGAAGAATGGGATTAGTACAAGAATTCACTAAGTATGACAACTAGGCAAAAACATGCATTTAAAAGAGACATTTTCTTTAAATCAAACTTCATGCCTTTTGAGTAAATTTTCATTAAACCTTTATCCAATAGCATTTATATCATTCACATACTTCATATAAACATATTCAAAGGCCAAACATTTCATAAGATCACATATAGAATTGATTACATTTTCAAGTCACATTACAGTGAGCTAGTTTTCCCTTAACAGTGAACTATTTTCTCTTTTGTTCATTAACATCCCAAGTAACCCTCTAGTGATACTTGGTGCAATGCATCACCTTAAGGTCTCAAAGAAAACATACATACATTAACACAAGCCAACAAATATCACCATAGAAGTATAACCCATTACAAGACACATTTAAATCAAGAATATAGGACATTACAGTAAACTACATCCATTTACACATATTTTTACTTCTTTTCACATTCATCATTATAAGACCTTATTCATGACTCCAATCTTAGTATACTAGTGCAATGTACATGTGAAGCCCCATAAGCCCACACATACATAGTAAAATCATCATGAGACCACAAACCTTAACATAAAATTCATACATCCTCATAACAAGTAAGGACAACTTCATTCATGTCAATACAAGACCTTCATCATATAGTCATTTAGACCAACATAGTGCATATAAGGATAAGATCACATCACATATATTCATACATGCACATCTTCATGACAAGTAGAAAAATACTACCATACCATGCATAAAGACAACCATAATCATACACATTAGAACACCTTCCTAGAACTTCCTAAGGGGCTACTTGTGGAATGTCTAGATGGGTTCATTACTTCCACATATCCTAAGTAACCTCCCTTAAGTCATTCTAGTTAGGATCCTAGTCATTTACTTCCATTGTCCATTTTACTTTAGGAAAACTATAGCTTTAACCGACACTAACACCATGGGTGCTAAACATGGAACTTGGTATTATCCCCTCACACCAAAAAGAGGGCATCTTACTTGCCAATGTAAGACATGAGTAACATGCTATCATATTAGGTAAATTCACTTGCCAGATACTATGAGGCAAGCATAGTTTATGGAACTTGGGGCTGTCATGGAAACATCAACTCTACACCCTTTGTTGGGTCATGAGGCTATCCACTCTATGAGGACCGTAGTGGACCCTTTTCGCCTTCCCTCTTTAGGAAGGTGCCACCCTCTCATATACAAGTTCACTCGGTGCTAAGCTAAGTTCCCATTATTGAAAAAGCCTTTATTACATTTCTTTAAAAAACATAAGCTAAGGATATTTACTCCCATATGCTAATAGCATCTTCAAGCACCTATCTAGTTTTAGAGTATTCTTGGGCATACCTCAAGGCCCCTCTATTAACTAGATCATCGTACATGTGTGTGAGTGTACACATAGATGTGACCAAACATTTCACATAACACATTAAGACCACACATGACCATACATTCATGTTTATGTACATAGAAACAAAACCTAGGAACTATCCTATCAAGGAACACATGTGCAATGCATAAACAAGGTCCCATAACTTTGCCATACTAGTACTATCAAGTAATCCTAGTTAAGGAAACATACCATACTTCACATACATATACTTTACGTGCATAGTAGTATACACTAGTGAATATGAGAACAACCTTTCATTAGACACTGTGAACATTTACTACATAGTAAGCATGCATGAAGTGTGAGAGTGTGTACATTGGTCAACATGATCACATAATGGATATCAAAAACTCATTTAGGCATCAACCCTCTTATACCACATTACACTTTCAAGCATAGACCACACAACACACAACAACATAGGAGGCAAGAATATCTTCACCTTATAATCAAGACTCCTAACTTTAGCTATTTACACATTCCCATAGGGGTACATGGGTAGGGGTCATCAATCATAAAAACTTCACCCATGGAAGAACCTACACATTCTCTTACATAACCCTTTACATGCTCATAACAATAGTAACATAACCTAGATTCACAACTATGATAGAGGACTAGGCACAAGTTACACATAAAGTGATCATCATAACCACTCATTCTTATATTCATCAATTTGCCTTCAAGGTCATGGTCAACACATATATAATGACAATAAAGTAAACACCACTACCATAAGTGGACCATACCACACAATGCCATACAAGCCTTCATCAACATTACTTTAGAGAAATAGAGAAGTAGAATAGTAGAGCAATTCTTACCAATCCTTTAGCTTTTGGTCATCATTGACCATTACTACTCTTTAATCAATAATTCAAGAGTAGGGAAGTATCTAGAGTACCATAATCATAAAAGAAACCATGTACGATTCGCTATAAGGTCATATTACAATCTAATACAATACATCACATCTATACTAGAAAGTAGAAGAACATAGATCTTTAACCAAATTCAATTGCATTGATCATAGATTATATTTCATTAATAGCATAAGTCTAGGGATTTAGCTTGAAGAAATCATAGCTTAAATGAGATCCTACTACAATTGTCAATAAACTCTAGATCACTGTAAACATGCTTCATATTAAGAATTCATGGAAGACAATTTTACATAGGTTAATCCTATTCAAAATATCATGCATTGATCCATATTATATCCATTACATATAATTCATAATCACATTATATCATAGGCAGTAGCTAACCATCATTTTAACATGATTGAATCTCACAATAGGAATGCTAGCATCATCAATCTATAGGATAAAGCATGTAGGTCAATCTTACCAAATTTCCTTTGATTCGATCACTAAGTATTCATACCCACAATTTATTCCTAATATCAAATTAATACAGTAGCTACAATGATCTATACACGATCGAAATTCCACAACAAGCACCATAAATCCAACTTACAGTGAACGCTTAGAACATAGGTTAGTTTTGTTCAAATCTTCATACATGGATCCACATGGATCCTTCATCATAAAATCATAATCAATTCACGTAAATAACAGTAAATATAAGCACTTAAACTTGAGATAATCACAAATCTACCATTAACAAGCCATGATCACAATTCCCACGCAAGGGCTAAATCAAGTTTGGGAAGGGACATGGGTTCATCATGCAATTGGATTCAAAATAACTTTAAAACCAATATATTAACTTCAATTTATCATGATTTAATCATTAAAAAAAATTTATAAAGAACCCATGGCTAGATTGAAGGAGAAGTTTGATCATAAAATCTCTTTCAAAACTTTAAGATTAACTCTCTAGATAGAAGGATAACTAGAGATGAAGGATCACCATACCTTTGTATATTTGAAATACTATAAAAATTAGTGAAGAACCCAGGAGAATCCAGTCTAAAACCTATTCTTGAGCTTCAACAACAATGGAGGTTTCTAGGGAGAATTGGTTTTGGAGGGAAGGTTCAATTCGTGTAGAGGGGATTGGGAATGGGATGTTCACATTTTAGATGACTTATATACACCCAAAAATATCTAAATAAATCTATTAGAGTCAGGTTAGGACGTGGGGTGAATTTCCCATTCACCCCTTAAATAAAACAGACGCAAGGCAGCTGTTACATGCCACCATCGACGAACCCAATCGACTGGCCGTTGGTCAATCGACTGGCCATACTTTGGCTTCCGTCGATTGGTCCTTGGACTACTTTTGGGTGGAGACTTGCCCAGGATAAGTTTCAATCAAAGAGACCTCACCTATAGGCCGTTGGTTGACCAACTGGCCGTCGTTTGGTTCAGTCGATTGCCAGCCTTAGGTCCTTCTTGAGTTTCACCCAACACAAGTTGTAGACCTCCCACATGAGCTTCACCCAAAACAAATACTCGCAACACGTCCGAACATGCAAGGCCCCATCAAGACACACACGTGCATGTCCCAAGGCTATCTTTCGAACGTCTTGGATGTTTGACCTCCAAACTTCACGAAACTTCATATACTACTATAAAAAATCATTAAAACTCATTTTAAGACTTCATAATATCTATTCATACACATATAAGCACGTATAGACACATGAGGCACATAGGCAATTAGTCGTCGAACGTCTTGGTCGTCCCTTTACGTTTGACTACCAAATCACCTCAAACTTTACACACTGCCTCTAAGACATATTATAAGTCATTTTAGGAATTTAGAACATTCATAAAAACATGTTAGTCTCTAGACTCCCTAACTCGTTTTGGGGGTCATACAATTATGATTTATGCATTGAATTGATGTTCATGGCGATGGGTAAGGTCCTTATGATATTTAATTGGATGATTTGTCATTGGATTGAAGTGTTGAGGATGGAGTGGTGGTACGATACCCTAATTCCCTTATTTTTATATTAATTAGACTTCTTTTATGTTGTTATTGGTATGGTCCACTTATGGTGGCAGTGTTATGTGAATTGATGTGGCCTTGTCGGCTATACTTTATGTAATATGATGATTATGGCCTTGCCGAAAACTAATTGAAGTACTATGATGTTCTGTGCAGTTGATTATGTGAAGTTTGATCATATCTACTTATATTTCTAGTAATGTAAAAGTGTGTGTTCTTCTATTGATGATATCTAGGTGCATGTTAGACTATGACTATGTGTTCATGTGCGTAGTCATAGAGTTGATGCATGATTGTTCCTACTTTACTATATGGTTTTATGATGGTTCTAATGATGATGATATCGTAGTGTATAGGATGACTTAAATATGATAATTGTTGTCCCTATGTGCTTCTAGAATGACATGTAGTATGTGCTAAAGTCAAGAATATTGTATCTTGTCTTGGTAGACTTGTTTCCTTACTTGATGCATGTATGAATGTGAATATGTAATGTCTAGACTTAGGATGCTAAAGCTCTTAGTCTTGAATGTATAAATGATATGTGAGACCTTGAATGATTATAAGAGGGTCCTTTTTGTGAAACCTTGATCCTAGTGGTAAGGTCATGAAACTTGAAGTAGAAAGCCGTAATGGTATCCTTCTTGTAATGAATGATGGATTTAAGGTTGATTGGCTAGAAAGACATCATATCAATCCTTAGGTAAGTCATGATGAGCTTCTTGTCGCCATTTTAAGTTAGCCCTAGGGGACCTCTTTGGTAGGCTAAATGTAATTGGGTTATGAACTTGATATGGAACCCCTTTGTATGAACATTAATGTGAATTACTCTATGAGAACAAAGGCTAGCACCTAGAGAGTATGGTAAGGGAAGTAGTTCTAGTTAAAGTATGAAGCTAGAATACAAAGTAAGCCCTTCATATTCCTTAACCATGTCCCTACATGGAATGTGTCCAAGTTCTACCATTGGCAAGTAGAACAACCTCATCGGAGTAGGATAGAACTCTGGATTCCATGTTTTGATACCATGGTCTATGTCAGTTATTGCCTATTTTCATCATTTTTGATACCCATTAGCATAAGAGGAGTTCTATGAAGTTTCGGTGGTGGTATGGGACGCTATCTAGACATTGATGGAAGGTCCTGAAAATGACTTAGGTGAAGCTAGATCCTAACGTGGTTATCATGATGGTATAAAGTCCTAAAATGGTCTATAATGTTGTATTGAGGCAGTTTCTAAGAGTTTAGGTGCATTGGAAATCAAACGTCAAAGGGCGACCAAGACGTTCGACGACTAAGTCACTTATGTGCCTCATATGAAATTTTATGTGTTTATGTGTGATTTATGAGGTTATGAAATCCTTAAATGAGTTATTATGTATATAGACAGTGTGTCATGTTTCGTGATGTTTGGAGGTGAAACGCTCAAGAACGTCCACGACGTTCGAAATATTTGCCTTGAAATGACCTTGTGTGTCTAAGCATGTATAGTAGAGTTTTACGTGTTCGTTTTGGATGAAACTCACGTGGAGGTCCTAAACTAATATTTGAACATATTTGAGTTGGAAAAGTCCGGGTACGAATCCATGTAGGACCCATAAGGGGCCCTAAAAAGGACCCTAACTTGGAGCTCAACACTGCCAGGCAGTGGCAATCGACTGACCCAAACGACGGCCAGTCGACCAGGCGACGGCCTGTCGATGGGTCTCGTTGATGGTTCCATGTGGCTTGGAGGTTGAGGAGTTGCAGGAGAAACCAACGAGACCCCATCAACGGGGCATGGGTGAGACCACGGACCATCGATGCTGGGCGTCGATGCTGCTGAAATATGGAAGCTTTTCTATTAAGGCTTGGGGTTTTGGGAAATTCACCCCAAGTCATATAAGATGTGAGGATGGTTGTTTTGAGTGTTTATGGGTATTTTAAGAGTATATATGTCATAAAACACTCATTTAAACCCTAACACTTATATCAAAACCCTTTCCCTCCTAAATTTTCTCACCTCCATGAGAGTTCAAAGTGAAGATGGAGCGTGAAGATGGGTCTTCAATGGAGTTTATTCTTCAATTATAATTGGGTTCTTCTAATAATGTCACACCCGGAATCTATACGCCAGATGAGACCGGCGTCGTTAACCTTTTAGATGTCGCACACAAACCTCTTCTTAGCTTTCATCACAATCATACAGTTAAATTTGCGGAAAATTTAAAACTTTTTAATACTTATTGAAGTATACATAGACTTCATATAACTTCATAAGAGTGATCTACTAATATATCTCAAACTAAGCAACCATCTATCAATAGATTAATCAATTGAAATAGAGAATCATAATAATCATAATAGTTTGCCAAATCGGCCTTATTATAAACGCTTGAAGAAATGTTTGAAATGAAACGCTAGGGACAACATCCACTAGCTATGTCTAATGTACTAAAATAGAATCATAAATTTAGCATCCTCGAACTCAAGAGGACCTACCAAAGTCGGGAGATCGCTAAACCAAACTGCTTTGTCGAATCTTCAATCTTCTCAAGATCCTGCACCTATAAAAATAGTAATAGTATAGGGGTTAGTACACACTTGTACTAAGTATGGGTGTATGCACATACACACATAAGGACTATGCATGATCAAGGAAAGTTCTTCCTATAGCAACATGCCATTTCTGGAAAGTACTTCACTACACTTTCCTAATTCGTTATTCGTGAATCATGGTATGAATATGACATGTTTTCATGCATTTAAAGCACACAACTCATTTTCTATATGAACATAAGACCTTGGAATCATGAACATAATTTTAGAACAACTCAAGCAAAAGTTAATAAATTTTCTCCTATTAGACCGAGAGCTCACCTCTCCAGCCTTAGTTTATTTTTCAGTCTTTTCTTCTTTCTGTTGTGTAGTTCAATGATCTCCTTTGATCTTATGTTTTTACTTACAAGTGCAATGATTTATTGTAGTCCCATACCTATAATGAATCGAGTAAGTAATCCAAAAGACTAAGGAAATGATTTGGCTACCTTACTCACAAGTTAGATATTTCATTCTTGTTAAATTGGGCATGAATGTATTTATAAGCCAGTCTTTATTGGCTATGCCCATTATTTGGTTGTTTGTATAATACATAGATCTTGGGGGAATATATTCATACTCCAATATTGGCATAAACCACTAACTTGTTAAAACTTCATTCTTATCAAATTGATGATTGACATTCTTAAGCTCTTGCTTACTTAGTTCACTTTGAACTTACTCTTCTTCTTCTTTGATATGTTGTTCACTTTGAACATGCTACTTTCTTTCTTTATTAGTTTCTTAAAGAAGTCTTTAGCATTAAATGCTATAGATCATGTGAGCTAACATGAAATCCAGTGTCTTCCCCACACCCAAAAGAGGTGGTTCACCAGCTAAGGTGTAACCGAGTCCAGTGTCTGCCCCACACCTAAAAAAGGTGGTTTACCGGTTAAGGTGAAGCTAAATCCAGTGTCTTCCCCACACTGAAAAGAGGTGGTTCACCGAATAAAGTGAAACCAAAGTCAGTGTCTTCCCCACACCGAAAAGAGGTGGTTCACGGCTAGAGTGAACCGAATACTTTCTTGAGCATTTAACCGACATAGATCATATGAGCAAAACATGAAATCCAGTGTCTTCCCCACACCGAAAAGAGGTGGTATCACCGGCCAAAGTGAAACAGAATACTACCTAGCATTCTTAGGTGGAGTCATCCACTAGCTAGTCCCTATGTTGGCAACATAGTTCAAACATTAGGAGACTTCGGAGACCCTGGTCCACTAGGGTGGTGATCTCGTCTCATGAGGCTTACATGTCTGACACAAGCTCATGCTAGTCTATCGGTGCTTAGCTCAGATTTATTTTACTTTACAACTTTTATAGTTGACTCAAACATTATGGAATCTTGCTTCTAGTATAAAGTATACTTAGCTCAATGGATGACTGATCATCCCTTTTCTATACTTGATGAATATGAACTTAAATCTTACATTATCATCATGGTGCGAGTGATACTTGTCTCACGGATTCTAGCACCCTCTTATGTGAGTATCTTTGAAATATTCGATTAAGTGTAAGTGAGGTCTGTCTCACTTCCTTTAACACTCTATATTAGCTCAATTTCATAAGTTATACGCTTTTAGTTATTTCATTACTCACATTATCTTGTTCAACGTTAGTTGATAGTCTTATACCATTCCTTATGAAAGTTACGAGGACTTATTTAATGTTATTATATTCACAAGTTCGTGTGGATAGGGTATGTTGGGACTTGTCCCAATTATATGCATACCCTATGTTATGAGTTCATTGAGTTAAGATTGGTATGGCTTTACATATTTTGGAAATAATATTGATGGCCAATTTATTTGCATAAATCAAACTATGATATTATCACTAGCCAAGTCAATTATTTCATGAATACATTATAGTAATCTCATCATGTTAACAAGCCAACTTTTAACCTTTGATTAGCCTATACGAACAATTCAATGAACAACTTATAACAATTTCATCTTCTCGAACACAAGTAGGCATTACAACATCTATCATCTAATGTAAATAATACCCTAAGTATACGGATCTAACATGTAGGTTTCATTCGACATTATAAATCCCGAAAACATACACATAATGATCATTTAGCACCACATACCAACAACATGCTTGAGATTTACATTATACATACTACAAGAATCGGAAATCTGGAGAACTAGGGAGATGAACATGCGATTTATTGGGAACAAACACGAGTTTCAATATTCTTGATTTCAAAACATTTGAAAAGCCTCTTGGGGAAAGTAATCCAAGAGAGAAACCCATACCTTACTGTAGAATTGAATATATGAAGATCACCTTGCACTTTGCACGAAAACCTTGAAGAACTGCTTGAAATCGCCTATGGTTTTTCTTACGTTGTTCACTTGTTTTTAGTCGTAGAGTTTACTGATGAATAACGTGAGTCTAAGTCTTTAGAAACTGAATATTAACTAATTCAACTTAGACTAATTAACTTAATTAAATAACTTAATTAGCTAATTACCAAAACGCCCCTCCTAAATTTACTAAAAATAGGAGAACATTTGACTTAACCGAAATCTAAAAATTGCTTAGGGTTTCGGTTTGACCATTTAAATTAATTAATTAAGTTGCTAATTTAATTAATTAAGTAACCTAGGATAATTAATTAGGTACCCCTAAGTTGTTAGGACCATAACCAACCCTTTTTGACCATCCTAGGTTAGGTACTAGGATGTTTCTCTAGTTAGTTACTCGGCTTAGTGTCACCCGATTAGGTCTTAGGTTGTTGGGTCCACTAGTTAGGTATTTTTGGTTAGTACTACGTTAGTTAGCTAGTTAGGTCAGTTACTTAGAGCCTAGGACTGTTTAGGTAGCTTGGCCCCATGTGGCTTGACCCTAACACGCGCATGACCCATAACCGTTCTAACCGAATTGGTTAGCTTTTTCTCTCGGCTGGTTGCACATGTGCTTGCACATGTGTTGCCGTGCACTTCCCTAACTAACCACTCTGAAAAGTTCATTTGGAATGTTCACTTATTGTCCCAAGGATCCTCACTATGTCCTTGGGCACTGCTTAATCTACATGATAATTTTAAATGATTATGTGTTATGGTATCTAGGCTTGACACTTGGATGCCTAGTACCTAATGTGTGATAAGCGATGAAAATAAAAATTTTAACTTAGGGTCTTCATTGCAGGTACAATTTATAAACAAGATTGGATTGGAGTTACTTGTGTAGACATTGGCTAACACCATTAAGTCAATATTCTCTAAAATGCCCAATATTTCTCAATATTTGGAATGGGGATGCCTATGTACCCCAATATATATTCTAAAAGCCTAATAGACTCTTCACTAGACAAGTACATTTTTCTGGAATGTTACATTATCCCCCCCCCCTAGGAACATTCGTCCCCGAATGACACTACACATCATATTGAATCAAAGAGAGTATTTTCAAAAAACACATAAACATACTTGAAACTTTACTCTTTGTGAATATCTAATTCACAACTTACTCTGGATGATGCACATCAACTCAAAGCTTATCTGAAGCTTCATATCTGAGATTGACGAACTTCCTTCTCAATCTTACTTTAACTCAATGCACATCACACTCATGTGACACAAAAATCATGTAAACAGTATACAAAAACAGCAACATAAATGCAAGCATGAAATCATATTAACTCATATAGTGCATGTACAAAACGCACAATTATGGACATAAAACAGCAAAACCGCCTAAAGCACTAAAATTTAGAGTCTCATTAACAAAATCAGACTTAGGAAGAGTATATCTAACCTCAAGAACTGAACAAGTGAGGGTAACGGGATCTCATATCGACCTCGGCCTCCCATGTTGCTCCCTCAACAAGGTGGTTCCTCCATAACACCTTTACGGTGGCAACCTCCTTGTTCCTCAGCCGCTTCACTTGGCGATCTAAAATTCCAATGGGAACCTCTTCGTAAGAAAGGTTCTCATCGACTCCTAACCCCTCAACAGGTAGAATGGATGTTGGATCGCTTAGATACTTTTTATGCATCGAAACGTGAAACACTGGATGAACAGAAGCCAAGTCGTTCGGTAACTTCAGTCATAGGCAACATTCCCTACTCGCTGTAAGATCTCATAGGGACCTATATACCTCGGAATCAACTTCCCTTTCTTACCAAACATCATCACCCTTTCATGGGTGATATCTTCAGATAGACTTGATTACCTACCTCGAATTCAAGAGCTCTCTTTCTGTTATCATCATAGGATTTTTGACGACTGTAAGCAGTAGCCAATCTATCCCTGATCATTCTCACCTTTTCCACAGCCTCATGTATGATCTCGGGGACAAGGATGGCAGATTCTCCTACTTCAAACCACCCAACTGGGGACCTACATCTCCTACCATACAGTGCTTCAAAAGGTGCCATCCCAATACTGGAATGGTAGCTATTATTATAAGAGAACTCAATCAGTAGCAAGTGATCATGCCAACTACCCTTGAAGTCAATAACACATGCTCTCAGGATGTCTTCAAGGGTCTGAATGGTACGTTCTGCTTGTCCATCCGTCTGAGGGTGAAAAGCAGTGCTGAGCTTCACTTGCGTACCCAAGCTCTTTTGGAAAGATATCCAAAATTAAGAAGTGAATTGGGCGCCCCTGTTCGAAATGATAGATAAAGGGATCACATGCCACCTCACTATTTCATCAATATATAGCTTGGCATAGTCTTCGGCTCAGTAAGTAGACTTCACAGGAATGAAGTGAGCAGACTTAGTCATCCTATCAGTAAATACACCAACATGTACACCATATAAGTAATGTCTCCAAAGTTTCAACGCGAATACCACAACAGCTAACTCAAGATCATGCGTAGGGTAATTCTTCTCATGGATTTTCAACTGTCTTGATGGATATGCAATAACCTTGCCATCTTGCATAATAACACATCCCAAACCTACTACAGAAGCATCACAGTACACCACATACCCTTTACCACTTCTCGGCAACGTGAACATTGGGGCCGAAGTGGGTCGCTCTTTGATCTCTTGGAAGCTCTTTTCACAAGTTTTAGACCACTCAAAATTCGCCTTCTTCTTAGTTAAAGCAGTTAATGGAGCAGCAATTGCGGAAAAGCCCTCCAAAAACCTACAATAATAATTAGCCAAACCCAAGAAACTTCAAATATCTGTAGGAGTGAGGGGTCTCGGCCAATTCTTTAGTGCCTCAATCTTTTTCGGATCGACCTCTACACCCTGGTCGGTCACAACATGACCAAGGAAGGTCACTGATCTCAACCAAAACTCACATTTGCTAAACTTTGCATACAACTGATTTTCCCTGAGTAATTGCAATGTCATTCTCAAATGATGTTCATGCTCTTCTATGATCTTAGAGTATATGAGGATATCATCTATGAATACTATGACAATAGAATCAAGGTATTCATGGAAGACTCTATTCCTAATGACCATGCCTAGTACAGAAGGCTATCTTAGTAACGTCCTCTTGTCTCACTCTAAGATGGTGATAACCTGACCGAAGATATATTTTAGAAAAGAACCTTGAACCTTGAAGCTAATCAAATAGTTCATCGATTCTGGGAAGAGGGTATTTGTTATTTATAGTGACTTTCTTGAGTTGCCAATAATTCATACAGATTCTAAGATTTCCATCCTTTTTCTTAACAAACAACACTGGAGCACCCCATGGGGATATGCTCGTCTAGATGAAGCCCTTATCAAGTAAATCTTTTAACTGCAACTTCAACTCTTTGATTTTGGCTGGTTCCATTCTATATGGAGGAATGGAAATTTGTTTGGTGTTGGGATCTAAGTCAATACCGAAATCAATTTTGCGTTCTGGAGAGATTCCTGGTAAATCCTCTGGAAAGACATCTTGAAACTCATTCACTATGGACACAGAGTCTATAGAAGTAACTTCATGTTCTAAGTCATTGACTCTGACTAAGTGGCATAAATACCCCTTAGATAACATCTTATTGGCTTTAAGATTGGAAACTATTTGGCCTGTTAGATTTGAACCACGCCCTTCCCATTTCAACTCTAACTCATTTGGAAACTGAAACCTTACTACCCTGTTTTCACAGTCTATGGTAGCATAGCATTCATGGAGCCAATCCATACCCAAAATTATATCAAAATCAAGCATGGTTAATTCTATTAGGTCCGCATATGTAACTCTATCAAGAACAGTTATTGGGCAATCTCTATATACCCTTTCGGCCCTAATGTTGTCTCCTATAGGAGTACTAAGTAGAAATGGCTCATGCCAGATCTCAGGAAGCAACTCAAATTTACTAGCTACTAAAGGAGTAACAAAATACAAGGTAGATCCTGGATCTAACAATGCATAAACAGGAAAATAAAAGACAAGCAAGTTACCAGTGACAATATCAGCCGACTTCTCTTGCTCTTCTCTTCCTTTCAACGCATAGAACCGGTTCCTCTTGGGAGGTTCGGATGCAGCAGTAGTATTAGGTTGAGGCTGAGTATCTGCCTTGTTCTGATTCCTCACATGTGGGCAGTTCCTGATCATATGCCCACTCTTGCCGCACCCATAGCACGCATTAGAACCTACCATGCACTCACCTCCATGCGATCGGCCACACTTACCACACAACGTTCTGTCACGCTGGGCATTTCTATCATTGCCCTTCTTGGTAAGACCAGATGTTGAGTCTAGCGCCTTAGACACTCAGCCATCCTAATTGTTGTGTTCATTTTTCAACATGCACACACAAGAAGGAAGTTATATACTAGAATGACACAAAATTCCAAAACTCTAGACAACACGATAAAGAGTAGAAGAAGGGAAGATTCCTAACATCACTTAGTCTCTAAGTCATGATTGTGGTGCACTTCAAAACCATAAGGTAGAAACTACACAACGTGGTTGTTTTGAACCTTAGTTCCTAGGTAATTTAACCTCATGCTCTGATACAAAGTTTTTCACACCCGGAATCTAGACCCCAGATGAGACCGGCGTCGTTAACCTCTCAGAGGTCGCAGACAACCCTCTTCTTAGCTTTAATCACAATCATACAGATAAATTTGTGGAAAATTTAAAACTTTTTAATACTTATGTAAGTATACATAGACTTCATATAACTGCATAAGAGTGATATACAAATATAGCTCAAACTAAGCAATCATCTATCAATAGATTAATCAATTGAAATAGAGAATCATAATAATAATAATAGCTTGCCAAATCGGCCTTATTACAAACGCTTGAACAAATGTTTGAAATGAAACGCTAGGGACAACATCCACTAGCTATGTTTAATGTACTAAGCTAGAATCATAAATGTAGCATCCTCGAACTCAATAGGACCTACCAAAGTCTGGAGATCGCTAAACCAAACTGCTTCGTCGAATCTTCAATCTTCTCAAGAACCTGCACCTATAAAAATATTAATAGTATAGGGGTTAGTACAAACTTGTATTGTGTATGGGTGTATGCACATAAACACATAAGGACTATGCATGATCAAGGAAAGCTCTTTCTATAGCAACATGCCATTTCTGGAAAGTACTTCAGTACACTTTTCTAATTCGTTATTCGTGACTCATGGCATGAGTATGACATGTTTTCATACATTTAAAGAATACAACTCATTTTATATATGAACATAAGACCTTGGAATCATGAACATAAATTTAGAACAACTCAAGCAAAAGTTAATAAATTTGCTCCTCTTAGGCCGAAGCTCACCTCTCCAGCCTTAGTTTATTTTTCAGTCTTTTCTTCTTTCTGTTGTGTAGTTCAATGATCTCCTTTGATCTTATGTTTTTACTTACAAGTGCAATGATTTATTGTAGTCCCATACCTATAATGAATCGAGTAAGTAATCCAAAAGACTAAGGAAATGATTTGGCTACCTTACTCACAAGTTAGATATTTCATTCTTGTTAAATTGGGCATGAATGTATTTATAAGCCAATCTTTATTGGCTATGCCCATTATTTGGTTGTTTGCATAATATATAGATCTTGGGGGCGTATATTCATACTCCAATATTGGCATAAACCACTAACTTGTTAAAACTTCATTCTTATGAAACATTGACGATTGACATTCTTAAGCTCTTGCTTACTTAGTTCACTTTGAACTTACACTTCTTCTTCTTTGATCAGTTATTCACTTTGAACATGCTACTTTCTTTCTTTCTTACTTTCTTAAAGAATTCTTTAGCATTAACTTATATAGATCATGTGAGCTAACATGAAATCCAGTGTCTTCCACACACCGAAAAGAGGTGGTTCATCGGCTAAGGTGAAATCGAGTCCAGTGTCTTGCCCACACCGAAAAAAGAGGTGGTTCACCGGCTAAAGTGAAACCAAAGTCAGTGTCTTCCCCACACAAAAAGAGTTGGTTCACGGCTAAAGTGAACCGAATACTTTCTTGAGCATTTAACCGACATAAATCATGTGAGCTAAACATGAAATCCAGTGTCTTCCCCACACCGAAAAGAGGTGGTATCACCAGCCAAAGTAAAACCAAATACTACCTAGCATTCTTAGGTGGAGTCATCCACTAGCTAGTCCCTATTCTGGCAACATAGTTCAAACAATAGGAGACTTCGGAGACCCTGGTACACCTGGGTGGTGATCTCATCTCATGAGGCTTACATTTGCTGGCACAAGCTCATTGCTAGTCTATCGGTGCTTAGCTTAGATTTATTTTACTTTACAACTTTTAGAGTTGACTTAAACATTATGGAAGCTTGCTTCTAGTATGAGGTATACTTGGCTCAATGGATGACTGGTCATCCCTTTTCTATACTTGATGAATATGAACTTAAATCTTACATTATCTTCATAGTGCAAGTGAGACTTGTCTCACGGCTTCTAGCACCCTCTTATGTGAGTATCTTTGACATAATCAATTAAGTGTAAGTGAGGTCTGTCTCACTTCCTTTAACACTCTATATTAGCTCAATTTCATAAGTTATACGCTTTTAGTTATTTCATTGCTCACATTATCTTGTTCAATGTTAGTTGATAGTCTTATACCATTCCTTATTAAAGTTACGAGGACTTATTCAATGCTATTATATTCACAAGTTCGTGTGGATAGGGTATGTTGGGAATTGTCCCAATTATTGGCATACCCTATGTTATGAGTTCAATGAGTTAAGATTGTTATGGCTTTACATATTTTGGAAATAATATTGATGGTCAATTTATTAGCATAAATCAAACTATGATATTATCACTAGCCAAGTCAATTATTTCATGAATACATTATAGTAATCTCATCATGTTAACAAGCCAACTTTTAACCTTTGATTAGCCTATATGAAAAATTTAATGAACAACTTAAAACAATTTCATCTTCTCGAACACAAGTAGGCATTACAACATTTATCATCTCATCTAAATAATACCCTATGTATATGGATCTAACATGTAGGTTTCATTCGACATTATAAATCATGAAAATATACACATAATGATCAGTTAGCACCACATACCAACAACATGCTCAAGATTTACATTATACATACTACAAGAATCAGAAATCTGGAGAACTAGGGAGATGAACATGCGATTCATTGGGAACAACCCTAGTTTCGATATTATTGATTTCAAAACATTTGAAAAGCCTCTTGGGGAAAGGAATCCAAGAGAGAAAACCCATACCTTACTGTAGAATTGAATCTACGAATATCACCTTGCACTTTGCACGAAAACCTTGAAGAACTGCTTGAAATCGCCTATGGTTTTTCTTACGTTGTTCACTTGTTTTTAGTCGTAGGGTTTACTGATGAATAACGTGAGTCTAAGTCTTTAGGAACTGAATATTAACTAATTCAACTTAGACTAATTAACTTAACTAAATAACTCAATTAGATAATTACCGAAACGCCCCTCCTAAATTAACTAAAAATAGGAGAACATTTGACTTAACCGAAATCTGGAAATTGCTTAGGGGTTTTGGTTTGACCATTTAAATTAATTAATTAAGTTGCTAATTTAATTAATTAAGTAACCTAGGTAATTACTAAAGTACCCCTAAGTTGTTAGGACCATAACCAACCCTTTTGGACCATCCTAGGTTAGGTACAAGGATGTTTCTTTAGTTAGTTACTCGGCTTAGTGTCACCCCGTTAGGTCTTAGGTTGTCGAGTCCACTAGCTATTTATTTTTGGTTAGTACTAGGTAAGTTACCTAGTTAGGTCAGTTAGTTAGACGCTAGGACCAATTAGGGAGCTTGGCCTCACGTGGCTTGAACCGGAGCCTAGGACCGATTAGAGATATTGGCCTCACGTGGCTTGAACCGGACCCGCGCCTGTACACTAACCGCTCTAACCGAATTGTTTAGCTTGGTCTCTCGGTCGATTGCACATGTGTTGCCGTGCACCCTAACTAACCACTCTGTAAAGTTCATTTGGAATGTTCACTTATTGTCCCAATGATCCTCACTATATCTTTTGGCACTGCTTAATCTACATGATCATTTTAAATGATTATGCGCTATGGTACCTAGGCTTAACACTTGAATGGCTAGTACTAATGTGTGATAAGCGATGAAAATAAAATTTTTAACTTAGGGTCTTCGTTGCAGGTACAATTTCTAAACAAGATTGGATTGGAGTATTTGGCATCGACGTATATTTTAATTTACTTGTGTAGACATTGGCTAACACCCTTAAGCCAATATTCTCTAACATGCCTAATATTTCTCAATATTGGGCATGGGGATGCCTATGTACCCAAATACATATTCTTAAAGCCTAATAGACTCTTCACTAAACAAGTACATTTTTCTGGAACGTTACAAATAAGTCTTGGGTTCTTGCATGAAAGGTTTTCAAACATTAGGATATGATGTTATTGATGTATAATTGATGTTTTCTAATGAAATTCTCCATGAACCCTTGACCTTCTCAAATCTCTCAATTTGGATTAAAATATGGGTTATGATCATGCTTTGATATTAATGAATTCATGTGTAGATTGTTATGGGCTTTTGATTCATGTATAGATTATGATTTTATGGTGTACAGGTTGTTTCAATTTGATCAATTGGGTATTGTATATTCTTAGATATATTGAATGTTAAGCTTATTGAATTGATATTAACTTTATGCTTATATATTCTAGTGTAGTTTTTTATGGGTTATTGAATGATGTAAGAATTGTATTTAATTGATGTTTAGGTTGCATTAGATTAATAAATCTATATTGAATTGACCTAGATTCATTGAGTATTATGGTTATTGTATTGAATTGATGTTCATGGCCATGGGTAAGGGCCTTATCGTATTAAATTGGATGATTTAGCTTTGGATTGAAGTGATGAGATCAAGTGGGTGGTATGATTCCCTAATGCTCTTGATATTATGTATAGCTATTGTAATTTAGATCATGAATTTTGTGTGATTGGTATGATCCACTTGTGGTGGCGGTGTTATGTGATTGATGTGGCCTTGTCGGCACTACTTGAAGTATTATGATGATTTGTGTAGTTGATTATGTGAAATATGATCATATCTACCTATATGTGAAGTAATATGAAAGTATGTGTTCTTCTATTGATGTTACGTAATCATGATGAACTATGACTATGTCTTCATATGTGTAGTCTTAGAGTTGATGCATAATTGTTCCTACTTGACTATATGAGTTTAAGATGGTTATATTAGTGCTGATATGGTAATGTATAGGATGACTTAAAAGATGATAAATGTTGTTCCTATGTGCTTCTAGAATGACATGTAATATGTCCTAAAGTGAAGTATGATGTTTGGGTGTTTTTGTAAACCTGTGTCATTTACTTGATGCATGTATGAATATGAATATGTGATGTCTTGACTTAGGATGCTATAGCTCTTAGTGTTTTATGTATGAATGTTATGTGAGACATTGAATGATGCTAAGAAGGTCATTTATGTGAAACCTTAAACCTAGTGGTAAAGTCATGAAACTTGAAGTTGAAAGACGTAATGGTATCCTTAATAGAATTAATGATGGACTTAAGGTTGGTTGGCTAGAAAGGCATCATATCCTTCCTTAGGAAAGTCATAATGAGCTCCTTGTCGCCATTGTAAGGCAGCCCTAGGGGACCTCTTTGGGACGGTAAATGTAATTAGGTTATGAACTAGATATGGAACCCTTTTATCTGAACCTTAATGGGAATTACTATATGAGAACAAAGTCTAGCACTGAGTGAGTATGGTAAAGGAAGTAGTTCTAGTTAAAGAATGAGGCTACAATATAAAGTAAGCCCTTCATATTCCTTAAACATGTGCCTACATGGGATGTGTCCGAGTTCTACCATTGGCAAGTAGAACAACTTCATCGGAGTAGGATAGAACTCCGGATTCCATTTTTGTGCTATGGTCTATTTCGGTTATTGCCTATTCTCATCATGTGGGATACCCATTAGCATTAGAGAAGTTCTATGAAGTTTAGGTGGTGGTATGGACGTTATCTAGACATTGCACAATAGACTTTGAAGATGTTAGTGAGAGTCCCTGGGTCTTCTCCAAAACCTTTACTTGAATGTCCTTATGTGATGAATGTCTCTAAAATGAACTAAGGAATTAATGACTTAAGTTAAGAAAGTATGTTAAATTAATAAGTACTTATCTAGAGTAGTTAAGGGTTGTCTAGTAAAGGTATGAAGGGTGCAAATGAATGGTCACTTCATCTCTTACTTAGATAAGTCTTAAAAAAAATTAGTTAAGGAAATTGATTGATTATGTAGACATGATTCAAACTTAGGTATGTCTTAAGGAGTACTTAGGTAATCTTGAAAAGGTCAATTATGGACATTCTCTTCTTGAGTTACTTGAGTATGTCTTTTGATAACCTTTGAAAGGAGAATGTCATATTCTATGAGTTCTATGGTTCTAAGTGAGAATGACACTATCTTACGTAATCTATAGGATCCCTTGAGTGTGTGTGAATGGTATTGTATGGGCAGCCGCTCCACAACTCACTCAAGTTAACCTTGGAATCACCTTTGGTAGGAGAATCTCATGATGATGTGCTTGATGTATTGTAGGTGAATGTACGTCATTCTAAGTAGTCTTGAGGATCAATTAGGCATCCTTAGAGAGAGTGTATGGGCGGTCTCTCTTTGTGTTACTTAAGTGAGTATTAGGATAACTTTAAGTTGGGGGATTATATGCAAAAAGGTGTGTAATGTGAAGCTAAGGAACTTCACTGTAGCAGTGAAGTAGTTCGCTGTAATGTTTCTTAAAAATGTGATAATTGCTTAAATAATCCTTATGTATTTCTAAAGTGTTAAATGGTGTTCTTATGCTTATAATATGATATTTAATCAGAATTCATGAAAATAATATTACTTACTAAATGTCCCTTTTGCATGGTTTTTGTATGGCTTCCATACTTAGTACATCTAATGTGCTAACCCCTTATTTTCCCTTTTTGAATGAAGTGTAGGGAATTGGAAGTCTTTATGTGACATGAAGGATGGATAGGTTTCTAAGGGTTGAAGATGAAGTGTTGGTGAGTCCTCATCGATTCTAGGACAATATCCACATGTTCCTTTATGTCTTAAGTCTTTATTTTATGTCTTGTACGGCTTAGTATCAAGTGTTGTAAACTCTAAATTTTAGATGGTTCAATGGGATGTTGTAAAGGTTTAATGTTTTAATGAAAGTCTTCTACTTGCGTATTGATTATAGAAATAGTTCTTCGTGTGTGAACTATGCTAAGTAATGTCTAACGTATCTAGAATGCCTAGATTAGATCGGGTTCACAAGAATTGATGCGCGTAGAACCAGACCTCTAAACCTCTGCAACAACCAAGCCAACTAACTTGGTGAGTTAGTTGAGCTAGGAAAGGCTGGGTCCAGCCATGTATGGAACCCGAATATGAAGATTTACCCGTATGAGTCTTAACCAGACTTAAAAAGGGGTAATCATAAGTTTGGAGGGTCTAGGGGTAAAATGGTCTTTTCCAGGCTAAGGGTACTATTGTAATTACCCTAAATATTTAATTAATTAATTAATTAATATGGTGGAGGGGAAATTCGGGTAGAGGTTGCCGAATTTGACCCTTTAAGCAAAATCTAGCTTCACCTGGGTTCGAGCCTTGGTGGAAGCAAGGATTAAATTGATTTAATTTTATTAAGTGAATTAGTTGAATTAATTAATATTTAAAGAGCTGATTTAAGTAAGGGAAAAATCAGATTTTAATAAAAAAATAATAATAAAAAAAATTAATAAATAATGAGGAGTCCTAGTTTGACTTAGTCTCCACCTAACTCTCCTAATCCCAATCATAATCATAATCCTCTCATTCTCACGTCTCTCACTCTCATTCTCACGTTTTTTATCATTAAAATAACTGAAAATAATAGTTCTTCACTCTTGAAGAACTTACACACAAAAACTCAAACGAAAAATAAGCTAAAAACGAAAATCAACAACAAGTTCTTGACGGGATTGTGCTTGAAATTCGGTGGTGAGGCTTGGTTTCATGGTAAATTGGCAAAATTTAAGCAAGTTTCGAACGACATTAAGGTATGGGTTTTCTTCTCTCTGGGTTCCTTTCCCAAGAGACCCTTAAGGTTTAGTTTAAATCGCGATTTAAAGACTAAGGTTGTCCCCGTTGCATGCCCCTGTCATTAGATCCTTTGAAAGATTCAAAGCATGCGTTGGTATGTCTTCTGGTAGATAATTTCAGGTCTGGTTGTGATTATGTGTTGAATGTGTATTCGGAAATCATGTAAGGGATGAAAAATATATTCCGGAAAAGTATATTAAGTTGACTGTTTTGAGCATGTGTGTCCTGAAAATTTACTATATTTGCTGCCTGAAATTTGTATGTTATGTTGTGTTTTGCGTGTGTAAAAATGCTAAAAACTTGATGTTCAAAAAAGGTTAAGGTGGTTGACTGAATGCCACTCAAAATGCTACAAAAAAATCAAAAAAAGAATGAGAGAAAACTGGATGGAAGAGACCAAATTTCCAGCTTGTCTCGGCCAAAATGACTAATTTTAAAAAAAAAATTGTGAGGTCATTGGGAATTGAACCCAAGACCTCACCAAATGTAAATTATATAAAAATTTCATAAAAAAAATGAAAGGATAAAAATAAATGTGTAGAGTGGGGATTGAACCCCCAACCTCTTGATGGATGAGTGAGTTAGGAGAAAAATAAATGTGGAGAGTGGGGATTGAACCCCCAACCTCTTGAATGGATGAGAGAGTTAGGAGAAAAATAAATGTGAAGAGTCGGGATTGAACCCCCAACCTCTTGAATGGATGAGAGAGTTAGGAGAAAATAAATGAGAAAAATAAATGTGAAGAGTGGGGATTGAACCCCCAACCTCTTGAATGGATGAGAGAGTTAGGAAAAACAATAAATGTATTAAAATAAATGTGAAGAGTGGGGATTGAACCCCAACCTCTTGAATGGATGAGAGAGTTAGGAGAAAAATAAATGAGAAAAATAAATGTGAAGAGTGGGCATTGAACCCCTAACCTCTTGAGTGGATGAGAGAGTTAGGAGAAAAATAAATGAGAAAAATAAATGTGAAGAGTGGGGATTGAACCCCCAACCTCTTGAATGGATGAGAGAGTTAGGAGAAAAATAAAGGAGAAAAATAAATGTGTAGAGTGGGGATTGAACCCCCAACCTCTTGAATAGATGAGAGAGTTAGGAGAAAAAGAAAGGAAATATTATGGGGCTGATGGGGATCGAACTAGGGTCCCTCAAATCTGAAAAATGCAATCACCAAGTTTAATGTAAGATTAAGTGTTCCCCAAGGGTTTCGAAATCGGGTCCCCTTGCCCAATTCCGTATTGACACATAAGTCATACGTAAGTAAATATTTAATGAATACTGCCTCAAAAGATCAAAATCAATATCTTGGCATATCTAGAAGATGCATAAATCTTGTACCACATAATCTTGGGTAAACATGAATCACTTAGATAAACTATGAATAAAGCCTCATGGATTGTATGTGTGGACTCATAAGTCTAGCATACGGTTAAAAGTAAGTGAGCCTAAGATGTATGTGATGAAATGATGTAACCCTAGAAGGGTTAAGTAAGAGTGTGAAACACACTAAATGGCCAAGTGCATTGGCATATGATGAAATGAATATTCACGTGAACAGGTAGTAATTAGGAAAATCAAATGTGTTAAAGTTAATGAATGAGGTGACAATATGATAAGAGGCTAATGTGAAAGATGAGGGCAATCTCAAATGAGCCTAAGTAAATGTTACCAAAACGTACTCACCTATGAGAGTGTAAAGCTAATGAAGAGACCAGTCTCTATGAACACTCTAATGAAAGTATTGAAGTTAATGCATACTTAATACTAATGATGAGATGAGAATCATCTAATGAGCTATGATGTCCTCATGCTAGAAGCCAGCTTCCATGATGTATGAGTTGAATGTAATGGAACTTTATACTGAGCACCGATAGGCTAGCTATGATCGGTGATGCCTTCCTTCGGGAAGGGCGGAGGTTCATGTAACTCTCATGAGATGAGACTGTCCGGCATTCCAGGTATGGGTATCCTTATATCTACTAGTCTTTGAACCTATACTGCCAATATAGGGATCTAGCAGGGTTCGACTCCCTATATACGCTAGCATGTTTTGGTTCACTTTGGCCGGTGATTCCACCTCTTTTCGGTGTGGGGATTACACACTAGATTTCATGATGCTCACATGATCTATGTCGGTTAACGTTAAAGTTCCGAAAGAAAGAATGAGGCCAGCCTCAAATGATGCACATAATGAAATGAACGATACCAAAGGTGTTAGGATAGGATAATCAAGAGGTCAGCTAGACTTAAGTAATGACACTAGGTTATTCTTGGTCATTGCACAGCAAACCCGATGAGAGTCTTAAACTACATCCTAGGTATGACTAGTGATTGCACAAGTATATGAATGAATGAAAATGAAGTAAGTATGAATGAATGAAGCAGACTATGTGTTTGCTAAAGAAGGATCCTAGTTGAGGTCCCATATGTTGAGCCCTCATTTTGGGAAGTCCTAATGTCAAGTCCATGATTCCAAGGTCTCATGGCATATGAAAGTATGATGTGAACTACGTGATATGATATGTGCAATACGTTATGTGCTGCTTGCAAAATGATAAGTATGATGATGCATGTTACTCTCATGGAATGACTTTCCTAATCCAAATTTGGCAAGTCCACTGACTTGACTTTCCATAAATCATGTTGTTAGGAAAGAGCTATTCTTACTCATGCATGTCCTTGGTGTGTGCTTTCATATACCCATACTTAGTACAAGTGTGTACTAATCCCATACAATATCTACTTTTAGGTGCAGGCACAGGTGGACGTTAGAGCTTACCGTACAACGTTGCAGCTATCCAGACGTGGAGCATTCATCCGGATTTGGTAGACCCTCATGCTTTCGAGGACGCTTGCCCATTATATTCTAGCTTAGATATAGTTTTGAGTTAGTGGAGTATGTTCCACTAGCGTTTCTTTCTCATTTTATTTCAGTCATTGTATTGGTGCCATTTTGGCAAGTATACACTTAATGCAGTATGGAACTATTTCTTTCATTTGATGATCTTAATATTAGATGGTTGATTGTGAACGTTTATGAGTTTAAGTAGAATGTCTTACATGAATGTTAAGTAACAAAAAAATCAAATTTTCCGCTAAAATTAACCTAGATGAAGTAACGATGATGCATGTAGGCTTGTCTGCGACCTTTGAGAGGTCAACGATGCCGGTCTCGTCTGGGGTCTAGATTCCGGTCGTGACAAAGTTGGTATCAGAGCACTAGGTTAAATTCCGAGGATAATAAGTTCATATCAACCACATTGAGTAGTTTCTAAGTCATGGTAGTGAAGTGCACCATTATCCTAAATTAGAGACTGCATGATGCGTAGGAAAATTCCCTTCTTCTCATATTATCGTGCCTTCTCTAATGTCTGTTTCTTGGTGTTAAGAGCGTATCTAACATCAACTCTTGAGATTCAAAAAGATGAATACGAGGATAAACGAAGGCGGAGCAACAAGGTGTTCCCAGGAAGAACCCACATGCCAGCACCATGGCTAGCATGTTAAGGGACTTCACGAGGATGAATCCTTACACTGGATCTAAGATTGCTGAGAATCTCGAGGAGGAGTGTAGGGAAGCTATGTTGCATGCCAGCATGGGCCTTTCCAGGCTTATGGTCCATGTCCAACAAGTGGAGGAATGCAGGAAGAGGAAGCATACTAGGGTAGGGAACAGGTCAAGGCAAGCAGAGAAGAATTTTTCAAGGAAGAGTAGTACTGAAATCAGGGATAAGCCCAGGTTTAAGAAGGGACTCTCCCACCAAGGGGAGTCAAGTTCATCCAAGGGTCGCTATGAAAGGGATTCGGAGCCCAGAGTGAAGAGAAACAGTGAAGCAGATACACCTCAGGAGAGGTCACCTTGTAGGAAGTGTGGCAAACTTCATGGAGGAGAGTGTAGGAGGGGCTCTAATGCTTTTTACAGTTGTGGAAAACCGGGTCACATAATGAAGGATTGTCCGTATATGAAAGGTCGAGAAAAAGGGAAGGAGAAAGTTCAGCCGAATGGTCCAAGTGAAGAGGCTCCAAGGAGGCAACGATTCTTCGCACTCAAGTCTAGGGGTGTAGGGGAAGACACCTCTGGTGATGTCTCGGGTGCGTAGCTTAAATTAGTTTTTCATGTGTATGGTTTTATGCACTAGTATGAAGTTAATATGTTGGATTAATCATGTTGGTTGCTGACCTAGGTGACATATATGTGTTTATTTATGTTGTATGCTTTGATGAGACTAGTTTAGGAAGAAGTTCCTTAGTCTATTAATGCGAAGCTGCTAGCAGGTTTCAAGGATGTGCACCAACCTACAAATATGTGAATTAGATATTCACCAATAAAAAGCATTGAATAGCTTAGGTATGGATTTTCTCCATAAGTGTTATGCTACCATAGACTATCAATCCAGGGTAGTGAGGTTTCAGTTGCCAAATGAGATAGGGTATAAATGGGTAGGGCGTGGATTAATCCAACAAAGCCATATAATTTCAAATCTTAAGGCCAACAAGATGTTATCTAAGGGGTTAGATATACTCCTCCTAAGGCTGGTTTTGTTTAAGAAACTCTAAGTTTTAGTGCAATAGTCGACTTGGTGTTGTAAGTCCATAATCGTATGAGTAATAATTGCACTATGTGAGTTAAAATGAATTCATGTTTGCATGTCATGTTGTTGTTTTTGTATAGCGTGGACATGATTTTTGTGGTGCATGAGTTGTGAGGTGCATCAAGTTAAGTGCGATTGAGAAGGAAGTTCCTCAATCTCAAATATGAAGCTTCAGATAAGCTTGAGTAAAATGCATTATCCAGAGTAAGTGTGAAACAGAAATTCACAAAGCGTAAAGTCTCAAGTATGTTAAGATATCTTCGAAAATCACCCTGTTTATTTTAAAATGATGTGTAGTGTCATTCGGGGATGAATGTTCCTAAGGGGGGGATATTGTAACAACCCTAAAAATGACAATGTTAAGTAATGTCTAACGTATCTAGAATGCCTAGATTAGATCGCGTTCACACGAATTGATGTGCGTAGAACCAGACCTCTGAACCTCTACAACAACCAAGCCAACTAACTTGGTGAGTTAGTTGAGCTAGGAAATGTTGGGTCCAGCCATGTAGGGCACCCGAATATGAAGATTTACCCGAACGAGTCTTAACCAGACTTAAAAAGGGGTAATATTAAGTTTGGAGGGTCTAGGGGTAAAATGGTCATTTCCAAGCTAAGGGTAGTATTGTAATTACCCTAAATATTTAATTAATTGATTAATTAATATGGAGGAAGGGAAATTCGGGTAGAGGTTGCCGAATTTGAGCCTTTAAGCAAAATCTAGCTTCACCCGGGTTCGAGACTTGGTGGAAGCAAGGATTAAATTGATTTAATTTTATTAAGTGAATTAGTTGAATTAATTAATATTTAAAGAGCTGATTTAAGTAAGGGAAAAATCAGATTTTAATAAAAAAAAAAAATTAATAAATAATGAGGAGTCCTAGTTTGACTTAGTCTCCACCTAACTCTCCTAATCCCAATCATAATCATAATCCTCTCATTCTCACGTTTTTTATCATTAAAATAACTGAAAATAATAGTTCTTCACTCTGGAAGAACTTACACACAAAAACTAAAACGAAAAACTAAGCTAAAAACGAAAATCAACAACAAGTTCTTGACAGGATTGTGCTTGAAGTTCGGTGGTGAGGCTTGGTTTCAAGGTAAATTGGCAGCATTTAAACAAGTTTCGAACGACATTAAGGTATGGGTTTTCTTATCTCTTGGTTCCTTTCCCAAGAGACCCTTAAGGTTAAGTTTAAATCGCGATTTAAAGACTAAGGTTGTCCCCGTTGCATGCCCCTGTCATTAGATCCTTTGAAAGATTCAAAGCATGCGTTGGTATGTCTTCTGGTAGATAATTTTAGGTCTGGTTGTGATTATGTGTTGAATGTGTATTCGAAAATCATGTAAGGGATGAAAAATATATTCCGGAAAAGTATATTAAGTTGACTGTTTTGAGCATGTGTGTGCTGAAAATTTACTATGTTTGCTGCCTGAAATTTGTTTGTTAAATGTTGTGTTTTGCATGTGTAAAAATGCTAAAAACGTGATGTTCGTAAAAGGTTAAGGAGGCTGACTGAATGTCACTCAAAATGCTACAAAAAAATCAAAAAAAGAATGAGAGAAAACTGGATGGAAGAGACCAAATTTCCAGCTTGTCTCGGCCAAAATGACTAATTTTAAAAAAAAATTGTGAGGTCATTGGGAATTGAACCCAAGACCTCACAAAATGTAAATTATATAAAACTTTCATTAAAAAAATGAAAGTATAAAAATAAATGTGTAGAGTGGGGATTGAACCCCATACCTCTTGAATGGATGAGTGAGTTAGGAGAAAAATAAAGGAGAAAAATAAATGTGTAGAGTGGGGATTGAACCCCCAAGCTCTTGAATGGATGAGAGAGTTAGGAAAAAAATAAATGAGAAAAATAAATGTGAAGAGTAGGGATTGAACCCCCAACCTCTTGAATGGATGAGAGAATTAGGAGAAAATAAATGAGAAAAATAAATGTGAAGAGTGGGGATTGAACCCCCAACCTCTTGAATGGATGAGAGAGTTAGGAGAAAAATAAATATATTAAAATAAATGTGAAGAGTGGGGATTGAACCCCAACCTCTTGAATGGATGAGAGAGTTAGGAGAAAAATAAATGAGAAAAATAAATGTGAAGAATGGGCATTGAACCCCTAACCTCTTGAGTGGATGAGAGAGTTAGGAGAAAAATAAATGAGAAAAATAAATGTGAAGAGTGGGGATTGAATCCCCAACCTCTTGAATGGATGAGAGAGTTAGGAGAAAAATAAAGGAGAAAAATAAATGTGGAGAGTGGGGATTGAACCCCCAACCTCTTGAATAGATGAGAGAGTTAGGAGAAAAAGAAAGGAAATATTATGGAGCTGATGGGGATCGAACTAGGGTCCCTCAAATCTGAAAAATGCAATCACCAAGTTTAATGTAAGATTAAGTGTTGCCCAAGGGTTTCGAAATTGGGTCCCCTTGCCCAATTCCGTATTGACACATAAGTCATACGTAACTAAATATTTAATGAATGCTGCCTCAAAAGATCAAAATCTATATCTTGGCATATCTAGAAGATGCATAAATCTTGTACCACATAATCTTGGGTAAACATGAATCACTTAGACAAACTATGAATAAAGCCTCATGGATTGTATGTGTGGACTCATAAGTCTAGCATACGTTTAAAAGTAAGTGAGCCTAAGATGTATGTGATGAAATGATGTAACCCTAGAAGGGTTAAGTAAGAGTGTGAAACACACTAAATGGCCAAGTGCATTGGCATATGATGAAATGAATATTCACGTGAACAGGTGAGTAATTAGGAAAATCAAATGTGTTAAAGTTAATGAATGAGGTGACAATATGATAAGAGGCTAATGTGAAAGATGAGGGCAATCTCAAATGAGCCTAAGTAAATGTTACCAAAACGTACTCACCTATGAGAGTGTAAAGCTAATGAAGAGACCAGTCTCTATGAACACTCTAATGAAAGTATTGAAGTTAATGCATACTTAATACTAATGATGAGATGAGAATCATCTAATGAGCTATGATGTCCTCATGCTAGAAGCCAGCTTCCATGATGTATGAGTTGAATGTAATGGAACTTTATACTGAGCACTGATAGGCTAGCTATGATCGGTGATGCCTTCCTTCGGGAAGGGCGGAGGTTCATGTAACTCTCATGAGATGAGAATGTCTGGCATGCCGGGTATGGGTATCCTTATATCTACTAGTCTTTGAACCTATACTGCCAATATAGGGATCTAGCAGGGTTCGACTCCCTATATACGCTAGCATGTTTTAGTTCACTTTGGCCGGTGATTCCACCTCTTTTCGGTGTGGGGATTACACACTAGATTTCATGATGCTCACATGATCTATGTCGGTTAAGGTTAAAGTTCCCAAAGAAAGAATGATGCCAGCCTCAAATGATGCACATAATGAAATGAACGATACCAAAGGTGTTAGGATAGGATAATCAAGAGGTCAGCTAGACTTAAGTAATGACACTAGGTTATTCTTGGTCATTGCAGAGCAAACCCGATGAGAGTCTTAAACTACATCCTAGGTATGACTAGTGATTGCACTAGTATATGAATGAATGAAAATGAAGTAAGTATGAATGAATGAAGCAGACTATGTGTTTGCTAAAGAAGGATCCTAGTTGAGGTCCCATATGTTGAGCCCTCATTTTGGGAAGTCCTAATGTCAAGTCCATGATTCCAAGGTCTCATGGCATATGAAAGTATGATGTGAACTACGTGATATGATATGTGCAATACGTTATGTGCTGCTTGCAAAATGATAAGTATGATGATGCATGTTACTCTCATGGCATGACTGACTTTCCTAATCCAAATTTGGCAAGTCCACTGACTTGACTTTCCATAAATCATGTTGTTAGGAAAGAGCTATTCTTACTCATGCATGTCCTTGGTGTGTGCTTGCATATACCCATACTTAGTACAAGTGTGTACTAATCCCATACAATATCTACTTTTAGGTGCAGGCACAGGTGGACGTTAGAGCTTACAGTACAACGTTGCAGCTATCCAGACGTGGAGCATTCATCCGGATTTGGTAGACCCTCATGCTTTCGAGGATGCTTGCCCATTATATTCTAGCTTAGATATAGTTTTGAGTTAGTGGAGTATGTTCCACTAGCGTTTCTTTCTCATTTTATTTCAGTCATTGTATTGGTGCCATTTTGGCAAGTATACACTTAATGTAGTATGGAACTATTTCTTTCATTTGATGATCTTAATATTAGATGGTTGATTGTGAACGTTTATGAGTTTAAGTAGAGTGTCTTACATGAATGTTAATTAAAAAAAATCAAATTTTCCGCTAAAATTAACCTAGATGAAGTAACGATGATGCATGTAGGCTTGTCTGCGACCTTTGAGAGGTCAACGATGCCGGTCACGTCTGGGGTCTAGATTCCGGTCGTGACAAAGTTGGTATCAGAGCACTAGGTTAAATTCCGAGGATAATAAGTTCACATCAACCACATTGAGTAGTTTCTAAGTCATGGTAGTGAAGTGCACCATTATCCTAAATTAGAGACTGCATGATGCGTAGGAAAATTCCCTTCTTCTAATCTTATCGTGCCTTCTCTAATGTCTATTTCTTGGTGTTAAGAGCGTATCTAACATCAACTCTTGATATTCAAAAAGATGAATACGAGGAGAAACGAAGGCGGAGCAACAAGGTGTTCCCAGGAAGAACCCACACGCCAGCATCATGGCTAGCATGTTAAGGGACTTCACGAGGATGAATCCTTACACTGGATCTAAGATTGCTGAGAATCTCGAGGAGGAGTGTAGGGAAGCTATGTTGCATGCCAGCATGGGCTTTTCCAGGCTTATGGTCCATGTCCAACAAGTGGACGAATGCAGGAAGAGGAAGCATACTAGGGTAGGGAACAGGTCAAGGCAAGCAGAGAAGAATTTTTCAAGGAAGAGTAGTACTGAAATCAGGGATAAGCCCAGGTTTAAGAAGGGACTCTCCCACCAAGGGGAGTCAAGTTCATCCAAGGGTCGCTATGAAAGGGATTCGGAGCCCAGAGTGAAGAGAAACAGTGAAGCAGATACACCTCAGGAGAGGTCACCTTGTAGGAAGTGTGGCAAACTTCATGGAGGAGAGTGTAGGAAGGGCTCTAATGCTTTTTACAGTTGCGGAAAACTGGGTCACATAATGAAGGATTGTCCGTATATGAAAGGTCGAGAAAAAGGGAAGGAGAAAGTTCAGCCGAATGGTCCAAGTGAAGAGGCTCCAAGGAGGCAACGATTCTTCGCACTCAAGTCTAGGGGTGTAGGGGAAGACACCTCTGGTGATGTCTCGGGTGCGTAGCCTAAATTAGTTTTTCATGTGTATGGTTTTATGCACTAGTATGAAGTTAATATGTTGGATTAATCATGTTGGTTGCTGACCTAGGTGACATATATGTGTTTATTTATGTTGTATGCTTTGATGAGACTAGTTTAGGAAGAAGTTCCTTAGTCTATTAATGCGAAGCTGCTAGTAGGTTTCAAGGATGTGCACCAACCTACAAATATGTGAATTAGATATTCACCAATAAAAAGCATTGAATAGCTTAGGTATGGATTTTCTCCATAAGTGTTATGCTACCATAGACTATCAATCCAGGGTAGTGAGGTTTCAGTTGCCAAATGAGATAGGGTATAAATGGGTAGGGCGTGGATTAATCCAACAAAGCCATATAATTTCAAATCTTAAGGCCAACAAGATGTTATCTAAGGGGTTAGATATACTCCTCCTAAGGCTGGTTTTGTTTAAGAAACTCTAAGTTTTAGTGCAATAGTCGACTTGGTGTTGTAAGTCCATAATCGTATGAGTAATAATTGCACTATGTGAGTTAAAATGAATTCATGTTTGCATGTCATGTTGTTGTTTTTGTATAGCGTGGACATGATTTTTGTGGTGCATGAGTTGTGAGGTGCATCAAGTTAAGTGCGATTGAGAAGGAAGTTCCTCAATCTCAAATATGAAGCTTCAGATAAGCTTGAGTAATATGCATTATTCAGAGTAAGTGTGAAACAGAAATTCACAAAGCGTAAAGTCTCAAGTATGTTAAGATATCTTCGAAAATCACCCTGTTTATTTTAAAATGATGTGTAGTGTCATTCGGGGACGAATGTTCCTAAGGAGGGCATATTGTAACAACCCTAAAAATGACAATGCTAAGTAATGTCTAACGTATCTAGAATGCCTAGATTAGATCGGGTTCACACGAATTGATGCGCGTAGAACCAGACCTCTGAACCTCTGCAACAACCAAGCCAACTAACTTGGTGAGTTAGTTGAGCTAGGAAAGGTTGGGTCCAGCCATGTAGGGCACCCGAATATGAATATTTACCCGGATGAGTCTTAACCAGACTTAAAAAGGGGTAATCTTAAGTTTGGAGGGTCTAGGGGTAAAATGGTCTTTTCCAGGCTAAGGGTAGTATTGTAATTACCCTAAATATTTAATTAATTAATTAATTAATATGGTGGAGGGGAAATTCGGGTAGAGGTTGCCGAATTTGACCCTTTAAGCAAAATCTAGCTTCACCCGGGTTCGAGCCTTGGTGGAAGCAAGGATTAAATTGATTTAATTTTATTAAGTGAATTAGTTGAATTAATTAATATTTAAAGAGCTGATTTAAGTAAGGGAAAAATCAGATTTTAATAAAAATATAATAATAATAAAATTAATAAATAATGAGGAGTCCTAGTTTGACTAAGTCTCCACCTAACTCTCCTAATCCCAATCATAATCCTAATCCTCTCATTCTCACGTCACTCACTCTCATTCTCACATTTTTTATCATTAAAATAACGGAAAATATTAGTTCTTCACTCTGTAAGAACTTACACACAAAAACTCAAATGAAAAACTAAGCTAAAAATGAAAATCAACAAGTTCTTGACGGGATTGTGCTTGAAGTTTCGGTGGTGAGGCTTGGTTTCATGGTAAATTGGCAGCATTTATACAAGTTTTGAACGACATTAAGGTATGGGTTTTCTTCTCTCTTGGTCCCTTTCCCAATAGACCCTTAAGGTTAAGTTTAAATCGCGATTTAAAGACTAAGGTTGTCCCCGTTGCATGCCCCTGTCATTAGATCCTTTGAAAGATTCAAAGCATGCGTTGGTATGTCTTCTGGTAGATGATTTTAGGTCTGGTTGTGATTATGTGTTGAATGTGTATTCGTAAATCATGTAAGGGATGAAAAATATATTTTCCGGAAAAGTATATTAAGTTGACTATTTTGAGCATGTGTGTGCTGAAAATTTACTATGTTTGCTGCCTGAAATTTGTTTGTTAAATGTTGTGTTTTGCATGTGTAAAAATGCTATAAACATGATGTTCATAAGAGGTTAAGGTGGCTGACTGAATGTCACTCAAAATGCTACAAAAGAATCAACAAAAGAATGAGTGAAAAATGGATTGGAAGAGACCAAATTTCCAGCTTGTCTCGGCCAAAATGACTAATTTTAAATAAAAGAAACTTGTGAGGTCATTAGGAATTGAACCCAAGACCTCACCAAATGTAAACTATATAAAAATTTCATAAAAAAAATGAAAGGAGAAAAATAAATGTGTAGAGTGGGGATTGAACCCCCAACCTTTTGAATGGATGAGAGAGTTAGAAGAAAAATAAAGGAGAAAAATAAATGAGGAGAGTGGGGATTGAACCCCCAACCTCTTGAATGGATGAGAGAATTAGGAGAAAAATAAATGAGAGAAATAAATGTGAAGAGTGGGGATTGAACCCCCAACCTCTTGAATGGATGAGAGAGTTAGGAGAAAAATAAATGAGAAAAATAAATGTGAACAGTGGGGATTGAACCCCCAACCTCTTGAATGGATGAGAGAGCTAGGAGAAAAATAAATGTGAAGAGTGGGGATTGAACCCCCAACCTCTTGAGTGGATGAGAGAGTTAAGAGAAAAATAAATGTGAAGAGTGGGGATTGAACCCCTAACCTCTTGAATGGATGAGAGAGTTAGGAAAAAAATAAAGGAGAAAAACAAATGTGGAGAGTGGGGATTGAACCCTAACCTCTTGAATAGATGAACCTCTTGAATAGATGAGAGAGTTAGGAGAAAAAGAAAGGAAATATTATGGGGATGATGGGGATCGAACTAGGGTCCCTCAAATCTGAAAAATGCAATCACCAAGTTTAATGTAAGATTAAGTGTTGCCCAAGGGTTTCAAAATCGGGTCCCCTTGCCCAATTTCGTATTGACACATAAGTCATACGTAAGTAAATATTTAATTAAGGCTACCTCAAAAGATCTAAATCAATATCTTGGTTTATCTTACAAGATGCATAAGTCTTGTACCACATAATCTTGGGTAAACATGAATCACTTAGACAAACTATGAATAAAGCCTCATGGCTTGTATGTGTGGACTCATAAGTCTAGCATACGTTTAAAAGTAAGTGAGTCGAAGATGTATGTGATGAAATGATGTAACCCTAGAAGGGTTAAGTAAGAGTGTGAAATACACTAAATGGCCAAGTGCATTAGCATATGATGAAATGAATATTCACGTGAAGGGGTGAGTAATTATGAAAAGCAAATGTGTTAAAGTTAATGAATGAGGTGACAATATGATAAGAGGCTAATGTGAAAGATGAGGGCAATCTCAAATGAGCCTAAGTAAATGTTACCAAAATGTACTCACCTATGAGAGTGTAAAGTTAATGAAGAGACCAGTCTCTATGAACACTCTAATGAAAGTATTGAAGTTAATGCATACTTAATACTAATGATGAGATGAGAAATCATCTAATGAGCTATGATGTCCTCATGCTAGAAGTCACCTTCCATGATGTATGAGTTGAATGTAATGGAACTTTATACTGAGCACCGATAGGCTAGCTATGAGCGATGATGCCTTCCTTCGGGAAGGGCGGAGTTTCACGTAACTCTCATGAGATGAGACTGTCCGGCATGCCGGGTATGGGTCTCCTTATATCTACTAGTCTTTGAACCTATACTGCCAATAAAGGGATCTAGCAGGGTTCGACTCCCTATATACACTAGCATGTTTTGGTTCACTTTGGCCGGTGATTCCACCTCTTTTTGGTGTGGGGATTACACACTGAATTTCATGATGCTCAAATGATCTATGTCGGTTAAGGTTAAAGTACCCAAAGAAAGAATGAGGGCAGCCTCAAATGATGCACATAATGAAATGAACGATACCAAAGGTGTTAGGATAGGATAATCAAGAGGTCAGCTAGACTTAAGTAATGACACTAGGTTATTCTTGGTCATTGCACAGCAAACCCGATGAGAGTCTTAAACTACATCCTAGGTATGACTAGTGATTGCACTAGTATATGAATGAATGAAAATGAAGTACGTATGAATGAATGAAGCAGACTATGTGTTTGCTAAACAAGGCTCCCTAGTTGAGGTCCCATATGTTGAGCCCTCATTTTGGGAAGTCCTAATGTCAAGTCCATGATTCCAAGGTCTCATGGCATATGAAAGAATGATGTGAACTACGTGATATGATATGTGCAATACGTTATGTGCTGCTTGCAAAATGATAAGTATGATGATGCATGTTACTCTCATGGCATGACTTTTCTAATCCAAATTTGGCAAGTACACTGACTTTCCTAATCCCAATTTGGCAAGTCCACTGACTTTCCTAATCCAAATTTGGCAAGTCCACTGACTTGACTTTCCATAAATCATGTTGTTAGGAAAGAGCTATTCTTACTCATGCATGTCCTTGGTGTGTGCTTGCATATACCCATACTTAGTACAAGTGTGTACTAACCCCATACAATATCTACTTTTAGGTGCAGACACAGGTGGACGTTAGAGCTTACATTACGACGTTGCAGCTATCTGGACGTGGAGCATTCATCTGGATTTGGTAGACCCTCATGCTTTCGAGGATGCTTGCCCATTATATTCTAGCTTAGATATAGGTTTGAGTTAGTGGAGTATGTTCCACTAGCGTTTCTTTCTCATCTTATTTAGTCATTGTATTGGTGCCATTTTGGCAAGTATACACTTAATGTAGTATGGAACTATTTCTTTCATTTGATGATCTTAATATTAGATGGTTGATTGTGAACGTTTATGAGTTTAAGTAGAATGTCTTACATGAATATTAAGTAACAAAAAATTCAAATTTTTTGCTAGAATTAACCTAGATGAAGTAACGATAACGTATGTAGGCTTGTCTGCAACCTCTGAGAGGTCAACGACGCCGGTCTCGTCTAGGGTCTAGATTCCGATCGTGACATGTCATTTGCCGTGTGACGGCACAAGGATACTCTAACTTTTAGGGTATACTTGAGGGTCGTTACAAACCTTGTATTAGAGCATAAGGTTTGGGAGTGTCTTAGTTGTATCATGAACCACATCTAGTAGAGTCTTGTTTATAATGTGAAGCGCGCCACATTATGAATAGGAGGTTATGGGTGATAGGAACAGTTTCACATCTTCATTCATCTAATCGTGCCTAAGAGCTTTGTATATGGTGTCTTTCCCTTGTTTCCCTTATGTGTTGGTCCCTTGAGGGTGACTTTATGAAGTTTGGGTTGAGGGAGAGAAAATATGAGATGTGGCCTGATAAGATGAGGCATGAAAGATGGTGTTGATAACCTTAGGTTGGTTTATCTACTTTTTGAATGGTAGTGTAGTTGGAACGAATGATAAGGTATAGAGTTAGAAATGTGATGGAGTGGTTGTTGAGATGGTTTGAAGTTGTTTAAGACCTAACCATAGAAAGGAAGTTGAAGAGATTAGAAAGAGTAAAGGTGAGTTTCTACTATTAAAGGGGATGTAGTGGTTAGATGGTTGAACCTTGAGAGTCTTTAGTTCTCATGAGCTAGACTTTGGGTGAGGAAGTATTAGTATGGTTTAAGGTGCCTTAAGGGAGTTCCTTGCAGTGATGTTATGTTGACCTTATAATGGATTTCTCCTAAGTGGGGGAGTATGGTGAAGAGTAAGGTTGTTGGGAGTGAGGTGCTCTTAACCTTTCTTTATGTGTTTGTTCAAGCCTAAAACAAAGATTTCTTAGTAACTTGATTGGTAGGAGTCTTTTGTGAAAAATGAGTTCCAAACATTCTCCTTATGATATGCATGATTGGTTACAATTGAATTTCATTAACTTCTTGCATTGTGTATTTTATGAAGCCATGATCATGATGTAAAAGGTGTTTATATGAAGTTACCTTTCATATTACATGTTTCTATCATGAATTGCCTAAAATTTGCATTTTTTAAAAAGTTTCAAAATGCACTGTAATGCACTGCCTGTTCACTATGAAATTTTTGGAAATTTGACTAATTGACTCTTTGGTCTAAAATTGTTGTAATGTCGTTAGAACTGATGTGTATAAGTATGATAATGAATATAAAATTAGTTTTTGCTATTTGGAATGAAGGATGTGAGTTTTATAGCATGATGAGTTATAGAATCTAATCTAGTTTCTTGTTGTGTTGTGAATCTCTTGATCTTGTGAAACTGATTTTTTATCTTTGAGTATGTGTTATATTGTATGGTTATGATCTTATAATTGAGTCTCTACTCTTGGAAGTGTTCGTAGAGTGGCAAGTGTCATTCGAGGAAAAATATTGTCCAAGTGGGAGAGATTGTAAGTTCCCGAAAATGACTTAGGTGAAGCTAGAGCCTAATGTGGTTGTCATGATGGTCTAAGTTCCTAAATTTGTCTATAATGTTGAATTGAGGCAGTGTCTAAGAGTTTATGTGCGTTGGATGTCAAACGTCAAAGGGTGACCAAGACATTCGACGACTAAGTTACATATGTGCCTCATATGTGGTTTTATGTGTTTATGTGTGATTCATGTGGTTATGAAGTCCTTAAATGAGTTATTATGCATATATAGACAGTGTGTCAAGTTTCGTGAAGTTTGGAGGTCAAACGCTCAAGAACGTCCATGTCGTTCGAAAGAAGTGCCTCGAAATGACCTTGTGTGTCTAAGCATGTTTCGTAGAGTTTTATGTGTTCGTTTTGGATGAAACTCACGTGGGAGGTCCTAAACTCGTATACAAACATATTTGGGTATGAAACGTCTGGGTAAGACTCCATGTAGGACCCACAAGGGGCCCTAACAAAGGACCCCAACTTGGAGCTCAACACTGCCAGGCAGTGGCAATCAACTGACCCAAACGATGGCCAGTCGACCAGGCGACGGCCCGTCGCTGGGTCTCGTCGATGTATACATGTGGATTGCAGGTTGAGGACTTTCAGGAGAAACCAACGAGACCCCACCGATGGGGCGTGGGAGAGACCACGGACCGTCGATGCTGGACGCCGATGGTGCTGAAATCTGGCAGCTTTTCTGTTAAGGCTTGGGGGTTTTGGGAAATTCACCCCAAGTCTTATAAAATTTGAGGACGGTTGTTTTGAGTGTTTATGAATATTTTAAGAGTATATAAGTCATCAAACACTCATTTAAACCCTAACACTTAGATCAAAAACCTTTTTCTCCTAAAGTTTCTCCAAAAACCTCCATGAGAGTTCAAAGTAAAGATGGAGCTTGAAGATGGGTCTTAAATGGAGTTTCTTCTTCAATTGTCATTGGGTTCTTCTAATAAGGTATGGGAGTTCTTCATCTAAGGATTGCTATCACCTTATATCCAATTTCAAAGATGGTTTTCAAAGATTTCAAAAAGATGAAAAATCCAATTTCTACTCTAAGTCTTGGAATATTGCATGAAAGGTTTTCAAACATTAAGATATGATGTTATTGATATATAATTGATGTTTTCAATGAAATTCTCCATGAACCCTTGACCTTCTCAAATATCTCAATTTGGACTAAAATATGGGTTATGTGATCATGCTATGATATTGATGAATTCATGTGTACATTATAATGGGCTTTTGATTCATGTATAGATTATGATTGTATGGTGTATAGGCTGTTTCAATTTCATCAATTGAGTATTGTATATTCTTAGATCTATTGAATGTTAAGCTTATTGAATTGATATTGACTTTATGCTTATAGATTCTAGTGTAGTTTTCTATGGTTATTGAATGATGTAAGAATTGTATTCAATTGATGTTTAGGTTAAATTAGATTAATAAATCTATAATGAATTGACCTAGATTCATTGATTATATGGTTATTGTATTGAATTGATGTTCATGGCCATGGGTAAGGGCCTTGTGGTATTGAATTGGATGATTTAGCTTTGGATTAAAGTGATGAGATCAAGTGGGTGGTATGCTGCCCTAAGTCTCTTAATACTATGTATAGCTATTGTAATTTAGCTCTTAAATTATGTGTGATTGGTATGGTCCACTTATGGTGGCGGTTGATGTACCGTGGTTTCACGGTACTTTCAATGCTTTTTTCCTTAAGTTTAGTGTGTGTCTAAGGCCTTTTTGTAGTAGTTTTAATGTCTTTTTATCTGTGTTTGTAGGAAAACTGTCCAGAGCGGAAGTGATGACCTATGGAGCCATCGACGGTCCGTCGACCCGTTGACGGTCCGTAGGTGATGATCGTCGACTGGAGGTTCAAGCTGCTGAAATCAAATCGGGGAATTCTGACCAAGTGTGGGGCTATGGAAGGATCAACGGTCCGTCGACTGATCGACGGACCGTGCTGTAAAATCATTGATTGTAACAGAAAGTAGTCAGAGTACCCGAATTGAAGAAACCACTAAGTATGGAGTAACGGAGGCCATTGACGGACCGTGTTGTTGGTCCCTCAATGGTAATAGAAAGTATGCAAAAGTGGAGGCTGAAAAAGATTTCAAGTGTGGACTGACGGAAGCTGTCGACGGTCCGTCGTTCCATCGATGGACCGTCAGTTGGGTCGTCGACTAAAGACGCGTTTTGGACAGATTTTTCCTTATTTAGAACTCCTTTTTATTTTAGGACTTTATTATTACAAATAGTACTAAAAACCTCATTTTTGGGATTAGACTTTTAATTATTTTTCATACTCTTGTTATTGGAAGTTGAACTTTGGATTTTGGGAATTACTTCAAGTTTCCGGAATCGATTATTACAATATTTTTGTTAATTCAAGTGATATTTCTGAAATTTCTTCAAACTTATCAAAGTAAGTACATGAATTCTTATCAAACAATTATGAATTGTGTATTTCTAAGCATGGGTAACTAAATTCACAACTAGGGTTGTGGGAACCATGGGTAATTAACAAGATAAAACTAGCTAAATAACAATTCTTGAATAGGTTCTTGCATTTATTGATAATTCTTTCGGTTAGAAGTCTTTTTAACGAGTGCACGCATTAGAACTTGCCCTATTTCTATTAGCCGGACCAAGGGGGTAGTTAATAGGAAAAGAATTATCAACATAGATTTAGTATACACTATCTAATAGGCTAGTCTCACTTTGAGCGAAGTAGTAACTTAGCCATACATTGAATATGATGCTTAATATGAGGTAAAGGTAAGGGTTAGTAATTCAACACACGTAGCCGGACCAAGGTACGGGGTGAAATTATCTAGTTGTCGGACAAAGGAATTAGAGATACATAACTTATAACTTTGCATGCAAGACACTAGGAAAGAGTTGTTATAGCTAAGGGTTATCGAGTTATGACCCTATGGGGAACACTTACGCCCTAGTTTCTCTCATCACTTGATAAAAACCAAAGTTCTAACATTGCTACTTGTTTACTTAGACATAATTAAACATTTTTGTTACACAGAACCCCCCTTTTATTTAATTGTTTTCGGAAAGTACTTGACTAAACAGACGTAATCGTAGATTAAAGTTAAGTCTAAACTATTTTCCTTGTGGGATCGACCACAACCTAACAATTGGGTTCTTTACTTGATACGACCGCTTATACTTCTTTAGGGAAGTGTAATTTGAGCGTATCAGCGGTGTTATGTGATTGATGTGGCCTTGTCGGCACTACTTGAAGTATTATGATGATTTGTGTAGTTTATTATGTGAAGTATGATCATACCTACCTATATGTGAAGTAATGTGAAAGTATGTGTTCTTCTATTGATGTTACGTGATCATGATGAACAATGACTATTTCTTCATGTGTGTAGTCCTAGAGTTGATGCATAATTGTTCCTACTTGACTATATGAGTTTAAGATGGTTATATTAATGATGATATGGTAGTGTATAGGATGACTTAAAAGATGGTAATGGTTGTTCCTATGTGCTTCTAGAATGACATGTAATATGTGCTAAAGTGAAGTATGTTGCGTCTTCTTTTGGTAGACTTGTATCCCTTACTTGATGCATGTATGAATACGAATATGTTATGTCTTAACTTAGGATGATAAAGCTCTTAGTCTCACTACACCGTTTTAGGCCTACGGCCACGCCGGTAAAGTGTAGCCTAAACTAGAAAAAAGTGTGGCCTTTGATAAATGGCCACACTTTTTTATTTTAGGCAACACTTTCTAGGGGTGGCCTAAAGAAGCGTAACCTTTGACATTAAGTAACACTTTTTAAATGTTGACATCATAGCTACACTTGTAAAGCGTGGCCAAAGAGGTATAAGGGCACGCTTTGTAGTGATTCATTAGCAGCACATTTTTTAAAATATACTACACTTAAAAGCGTTATCTTTGCTTGGTTATTGGTCACAATTAAAAAGTGTTGCCTTTTATATCCCATCTAAAACGACACTTATAAAGTGTAACTTTTTTTGGACGTCCTACTACAACACTTTTGAATTGTGGAAATGTTGGGTAGAATTTTGTAGCCACAATTTTTTATTTTTAATAATAATAGTCTTATTTGCATATATTAAATAGTCACATGATTAAATATACAAGTGAGCTTAACCAAAAAATTAACTAATAATTAAATTGAAGCTATGTATTTCATATAAACTTCGAGAAACATGTCGTGTAAAACCAATACTTACGAAGTGATTGCTTAAAGATCTCTACTATCAATAAATTCCACAAAACCAAATGCATTCAAACATATATGACAATAGTAAAACAAAGTTCATCGTTCACTAAAATATAGAGCGAGTTTAATTCTTGCCACAATTCAAATTAATTACTGGCATTTTCCTGCACATTCAAAATAAATTTACAAGTTAGTGAAATAAATGTGGAAATGCATAATTGGAGAATATTCACTGTAAGCCAACCGATATGTGTGTGTATATATATATATATATATACATATATATATATATATATATAATCATATAGAACATTTATCAGCACACGAATTCTGGATTACCGCATGTATTGTAAACACCAAGGAAACTTGTTACATGTATCTACTGTTAAGTGAAGAGATGAGGAATTTTAAAAAAGAATAGAGTTGGAGGCTGATATGAGGAACAAAAACAAAGGGGAACAAGGCAAATAAGATTCAAGAAACCTGCAAATGCAATATACAAATAGAGAGTATGGAAACACCAGTCACAATACTAGCAGCACAAAAAGCAAGGAAATAACATATCATGGACAAAACAGAACAAGGAAGCACCTAGCCAGCTGATGAAGAATGGCAGACTCAGAAGAGGAAAGCATACAGGTATGAGCAATAGACTCATCACACATGCATACAATAAATGGATCTCCAGCCATGACAGTGCATTTTGAAGGTTGTTAATATGTCCTCAATGACTGAACCATATATCTAGCCAATTTGCATTTTTAAAGTAGTTACATTGAACAATCAATACATTTTTAACACGATTTGAAAGCGGGGAATTTTAAGAGATGGATCAGAATTAGTACCTTTTTCCCCATTCTGTTTCATCTTCATAGCAACAGCTTATATTATATAGATGGACTAGTTTTAGTAGATAAGTTGTACTAGCAATTTTAAGAGTGCCACCATTTTCTAGCAGTGTTGATACAATAAAAACATGAGATTGTCGGAATTTAGTTGCTAACTTGTGGTTAGAAATAAGAGCTCGATTTTCACGTTACAGCCACATTTTGATAAAACAATTGAACTTTCTAGTGATGAAATTCAATTAAATTGTATTAGCATAGTATGCAGAAGGATGTCTGATTCTGTTTACCTGGTGTGACCTCTTGAGAGACCGTTAATGCCAGGGAGTCTTCCTCATTTAAAAGAAGCTTGACCTCAGATTTAGGCTTCTTATTTTTCTTTTTCTTTTCGGAGCAACAACTTTGACAACATCACCACATTAACCAGCATTCTTATGCTTTGGTGCATCGAGTCCATACAGTGCCTGGCGTTTGAACACACATCCAGTTCCAACGTATATAAGTCGTTGAATACCATCCAATCCTTTCATATTAATGTGATTCATGTAAAAGAAATTATACTCTTCACTCAAGTACAAAGAAATATTAATCAGATATGTAGTCATTGATTGAACAAGTCTCCACTTACATCAAAGAACACAATATTCCTATTAGCATAACGATCATTCCTATCAATGCCATCATATCTCCGAGGGAACTGAACATAAAAAATTGTCTTCCCAAGCATTGGATCCATCATGAAACACATAGCTTCCCTAATGGCTTTGTTGTTGTTAATATAGTGATCACAATCCAAATCTAATATATAAGGAGCATTAGTAAGAACAATAGACACCCTGAACCTTAACTGTAAAATAAATTTTAAGCTCATAAGAAGAAATATCGCCTATCTATAGAGCAAAAGTAAAAACTTTATGCATTACAAACCAGTGGATTCATTGCACCAGCTTTCTTGTGATGGTTGAATTAAGGTCTTTTTTCTCTAGATACGTATACAAGTGGAGGTATTTCTTTACCATCAGTATCTAGCCCCCCATTCTGGCCTAGGAAGACATGGAAATGATAACAAGATACAAAATTATAATGCTAAAATTTGCAACATGCGTCAAAATTTTAAGTTCAACATGAAATTCTGTTCTTCCTTCCCTATTAACTTTTTTTATTGCTGCTCTCTGTAGTTTTGAGATGTAGAATTAGCAGAGACATTTCTACCCTTAAGAACATTGTTTAAAAATATTTTTTAGTTTATTTTAGTTGATACAACTCAGATAACTAACTTAATCAAGGGGAAAGAATGATCGAGTTGTGTTCTCCTTACTGATTTTGCCATAAATGTTTAACAATACATAAGCAAAACTTTGCATAACAGGGAGACAAAAACATTAACTGCAGACCTTGCCTCTCAGCTTATAATAATAAACGGCTCCAAAGCCACCGTCTCCAATCTTATTGAAAATGCTAAAGTTATCAGTCGACTAAGCAAGTCCCTTCATATGAAAACTCTACTGATTTATCCACATATATGCTCGAAAGACCTTCTGAAGAACCATTTACAAGGTCAGTGCCTTAGGCCACATGTATTAGAATATGTTTGGAGTAATAAACTAAGCAAGTTCTAGTGGTTCTTCACATGGATCAAACATATTGTAAGCACATTGGGAGTAATAAATCTAGCATTAGATCCATCCATGAAGTTGAAATTTGATATGAATTAGAATATCAGCTATCCTAAAGTGCAGGGTTGAAATAATTTCTTCTGGTACTCACGAAATTGCTTAATTTAACAACCATGATAGACATTTTTATCTGGAGACTTCATTCAGAAGGAGATTTGAACTCGAAATTTGGGAAGAGCAAATAAGTAGAAAAAGAAAGAGGAAGATTTACAATTACCAGGACTAGGTGGATGGGATTGACCAGAAGTTGGGATATTTGCTGCAACTTTTTGTTCCTTCTTTCTATAAATTCCCACATAATTGATGCCTACCAATAACGAAACTCCGCTACTGCAGATATTGCTATGGAACCTATTGTTTTACCTGATGAGCTTGATGAGACACTCATACAAAATATTCAATATGCTTACGTTGTACAATACTTCCATCAATAGCATTTACCTGCAAATTCAACATAAAATTATAAGTTAGTGAAATAAATCATGTATTTAATATGCTTAAATTCACAAAAGTGACAAGATTCTGCTTGATGCTCTCTCTATTACAAGAATCCTACAATAACAAACGGAATATTGGTAGAGTAAAATTAAGTTTGTCCCGACAAACAATGAGAAACATAACAGAATCGTATGAAAATCACCTTGTACAACATGTAAGGGTCCCGGTTTCTATTAAGATCTCAAACCGGAGATTTTTTCAAAAGAATATTGTTTATGATGAATGTTGAATGATCATTAATATACCATATAAATGGTGTGCAATTAGCCTCAGTAGAACACTTGTTTTTACCTCTTTTTCATATTTTGTGTACAGCTTCTCAAAATATTCACCCCAGCAATCTGCCAATCCAGGAGCCTCACTTGGACAAAACAGAAACCATACCCCATTACCTTGAACTCTTTGCATACAAATATCTCGTGCCTTATTCGATCTCTTCCTGAAGAAATGGAAACATCATCCATGTCTTGTCATACAACAAACTAGTGCAGTGGTAGAGAGCAAGTGCAGGCCGAATGGACAATACATTAAATAACTGATAATAAAAGAGTATTATACCTTCTCATGGTTCTTTCTTAAATCCAGTAAGTAAAAAATATTAGCATGCCACGGCTCAAGGTAGACAGCAAAAGCACCTAAACACAACATTATAGAGTGAGAAAAGTTAACGAACACTAGTCCCTACACCCTAAACTTTGAGAATTATCTAAACAAGCACAGAAATGAGGCCATACCCTTTCTTTTGCCACCCCCTTGATCAACATAATATCTGGTAGTATCATTAAATAGACACTGCATATATAGAAACAATCCCGTTAGATATTCCTTTCCGAGTATCACGTATATTGTGCATAGATAAGCCAATTCCCCAGCTGATTTGTTAATAACAGAAAAACACATTCCTTAAGAGCCCTCAATACTATCATGATTATCTAATAACTTACACAAGCATAGCAGCAGCAATTTCCGCAGCCAAATCATCAACCTAACTAGTAGTTACACCTTTTAAACACTAGTACAAAACTTGTGTTAAACAAGAACCGGATCACAATTGAGAGAAATGAAGCTCACACAGGTCACAAGCAGTAAAGAAAGAGTCAGATTCATTAGTAACTATAGAACAAACACTTATGCAGATCACAATCCGAAATAGATAATACAAACTTATTTGAGGCTTATTATATGTTAAAGGAGATAAGTACCTTTCCATCTCCATTAGAATCAAAACAACGAATCATATTTGCCAATGACCATAGTGTAATGAGATACTCCAAAAGAGAAAGGGACTAACAGAGGAGCCAGAGACATGATTTTTATTTTGTAGGTGGTGAATTTAATTTTTGTACGTATTTAGTGAATTTTTAATAGAGATAATGTGTTTGGACTAAAGTTACTAGGTTGGATGGAACCCGTAGGTGACCATATAGATATGCCCCTGGATAATAGTAGAACAAATAAGCAAATAATGTCTTCCACTAATATTACCGCATTGAGACGATGATGGAAAATCCCAGAGCCTGGAAAACTGTAAGGCCAGCTTTGAACTTCCATCAAGATCTGGTTTTTGCATTCAGTGCTTAGCTAATAATGATACACTAGATAAGAACAATCTCAAAGATGCAATATATGTACTGTTTTTTGTACTAAAAAATGGTTTTACTTAATTATACATGTTTTTTAGCATTCTCCCAACAAGTAAGAGGATCCTCGCCTAAAGTGACAAAATTCAGATATATAAAAACTTGTCCAAAGACTTCCTTGTCCAAACATTGGAAACAAATCTTCTCCTTCATAATGAGCACTGATAAACACCATCAAAAAGAGGTGAGAGTCAGGATTGGCAAGATTCAGAAAACATGTTGAATCTTGTAATGACAAAGCAATAGCCTGCATATAGATAAATAAATACTTTATTGTACGATGCCTGATGGAAAGTTCTAGGCTTATGGCACATAAGGGTGATGGGATGTATCTCTCTGTTTTTATATATGTATATGCATGTTAGTAAAACTAAAAGATAATATATGTTCCATGCATTAAGGTGACATCATCGTTGATAAAATTCGTGTCAAATGGCCTCGTTGTGTTAGAAACTCTCTTCGTATTTTGTTTTTTGTGTCGGCCAAATATAATTAGGCCATGTGTAAAGATAAGTGTCGGCCACTTATATTGGCCAGATATGTAAGTTTAGTTGTATAAATAGGGAGCTTCCCCTCATAATAAAAATCATCACTTTCTCTCATCACTTCTCTCCAACTGCTCTCTAATTCCGCTTTCACCCCCCAGATTGGTATCAGAGCTAGTTTATAAAAATATAGTTATGGAAAACAAATCAGATATGGTAAATCTACAAGAACAGGTATACTCATTTTTATTCATGAGTAGCTAAATTGATTTATTCCTAATAATCTCTTTCCGATTTATAAGTGTTTATTATGTTTTAATAATGTTATAATAATCATCTTTAGAAGGTTTGCTATGAAAATATTCTGAGAGTAGGTAAGCCCAGACTATGCCATCCTAAAGTGGAAATCGGTAGGCAAAAGAGAAAGCCGTTTAGGGGAGTACACAGAGTTGAGGCGCTATTAGGGTAACTGATTAAAGAAGAAAACCATAGTAGTGACTAGACGAGATGACTATTAAATTATTATTATGACATAACAAATAAGTATAATCTGTGAAGAGGTTAGAAGGAATAAAATTTTTAGCAAAAATATGCAAAAATGATTACCTATTTATTAAATGATGATGTTAATTACATGATACTATTATTTTATATATTGAAAGATCTTGATGCTGATATAAGAAGAATAATCTATGATAGATTAGTGACATATGAAATAATTGAAGAAATAATCCATGATTGGTCAGAAATAAATATATCAGATGATTTTGATATAGATTATTTATATGATGATCTAGAATTATATAGGGATCAATGATAAATTATAGATATTTACAATTATGGAAAGAAACTAAAGAAAAGATAGATCTAGAAGAAAAATTATTAATTGAAAATGTAAATAGATATATATATCTCAGAGAAGAAGAATATTTAGAATATATAGAAACCAAAGCTAAAGAAATACAAAGATTAAATTTAATGAAAAAAGAATATTATGAAAAAATATTTTCTTAAAACATGAAGAATAATTCAAATAAAGCAATTACTAAGATAAAAGGAAAAATACAAAAGACACAGAAAAAATTAAAAAATTTATATATAAAATATGAATTATTAAAGATTACTAAAAAAGATACTATTAAAGAAAATTTGTTGATAGATATAATTTCTAAAACAGAATATAAATATATTTGTTATTTGAAAAAACAATATGGACAGAGAAACATATAAACAACAACTGATAGACAAAATAAATGAAAAAAGATACGAATTAGAAATCAAAAAAGAAAGACTAGAAGAAAATATATTTGCAGGAGTAAGTAGTAAAGTAATATCAATACAAAGAAAGGTTTTATTTAAGTTAGAAATACAAATAAATTGCCTAGAATATAAATTACAGCATGATATAAGTTATAATAATGAATAAAGAAGAATTTGCAGTAGACGAAAAAACATATGAAAATCAAGAAGGACTAGTAATAAAAATAATATTCTCAAACTTGGGAAGAAGATATAAAAAAATAGGAGATAAATTATATTTAATGTTAGAAAAAGAAACAGCAAAATTAGAAGACAGTTTAACAGCTATGATAAGGATAACAAAAGAAAATGAAGAAATAGATAAAGCCAAAGAAATTGAAAAAATAAAAATACAAGCAAAACAAGAAGTACAAAAGATAGAAGAAACAAAAAATACAAAAATAAGTGAATTAGAAAAAGAATTAGCTCAGTTAAAATTATTATATGAAACTAAACAAAAAGAAAAACAAATAGAAAAAGAGAAAGAAAAAGAAGTTAGATTGACTAGTGAAATAAATAAAATGAAATAAATATTAAATGAAAATGAAAATCTTGAAATAGATGAAATCAATGATGAAATAAACGGATTAGATACAATGAATGATCAAAATTCAGAAATAAGTGATATAAGTGAAACATATACAGAAATTCTAGAACAAGTAGATAAACCGAAAAAATTAGAAATAAATACAGGAGATATAAATAAACCAGGTACATCAAGAGTTAAAACTCCAGATAATAGTCCTAGAAGAAGTAATCCTAGAAGAACAACCCCAATTTATTATACAGAAAATTATGAAAGATCAGACAGAGCAAATACAATATGGAATAGTAGATTAAATAAAAAATGGATACCTAGACCAATAATTGAACAAAATAACTTTTTAGATTTAGACTGTGTGATAGATATAAATAAAGTAATTTTATTATGGGTAGAAAATATATCTAAACAACTAGTTGATAATAAAATAGCAATAAAAGAAACACCAGGATATATAGAAAGAACATTTGTAGGAACAACAAAATTATGGATAGAAAATTTACCATCAGAAAGTACAACAACACTTAGGAGTGATAAAAAAATAGATGGATCAACAGCAGCAACAATTATAGATATATTAGATAAATATGAATTAGCCATTAGAAATGAATTTGGAGGCATGACTACAGAAATACAAGAACAAAATAAAGAAAAAATAATAAATAGACAATTAATGTCAAAATTAGCAATATGTAATATGTGTTACATAGAAGAATATACATGTGCATTCAAAGAATATTATTATAAAGCAAGATATGAAATAAATGAAGCAAAAGAAATAAGACAACAATATTTTGCAAAATTACCAGAACCATTTAGTACAAACGTAATTAAAGATTGGAATAATGAAGGATTAACAGATACTTTAGGAGCTAGAATAAAATTTCTACAACAATGGTTTATACAATTATGTGAAAACCAGAAAGAAAAAATAAAAATGGAAAAAGTATTACTTAAAAATTTAGCATGTTGCAAAAATAAAATAGCACCACAATTTGGTTGTAAAGATAAATATTATAAAAAACCTAGAAAAAATAAAAAATTATAGAAAAACTAAAACCAGATATAAATATAAGAATCCAAGAAAAAGATATTATATAAAGAATTACAAAATAAAAAGACCATATAGACCAAAAAGAAAATTATCAGATTGTACTTGTTACAATTGTGGAAAATTAGGACATTTAGCTAGAGATTGTAAATTACCTAAAAATTTAAAAGGTAAACAAATTGCAGAAATAATTATGGATGATGAAAAATATATGCAGATAGATTATATAGACTATGAATTAAGTGAAAATGATAGTATATATGAATTATCTGATATTGAAATTGAATCCGAAGATATAGAAATAAATATGGAATTAAATAATGAAATGATAAATGAAGAAATATAATGACTGAAAATGATATAAAAATAATACCTAAAGAAGAATATCAAAATGAAGAATCAGCAGAACAAAAAATTATATTTGATAATAAAAATTTTCAACAAATAAAAAATAAAGAATTAGATTTAAGCATAGATAAAGTACTTGAAATACCTACTTTAAAAAATTGGTTTAAAAGACAAAAAGAAGAATACTATGTAGTTAGTCAAAAAGAACATATTGTAGATTGTAAATATACAAAAGGAAAAGCACAAATACCTATATTAAATAAGAGAATAATAAATAAAGAAATACAAGATATAAAAGCTAAAGTACCTATAAAATATGTACATTTAGGAGGAACAGAAATACTAATAAAAGCATATTTTAGAAAAGGAATAGATACACCCATTGAAATATATCTAGCAGATGATAGAATAATACACCCTATAGAAAAAAGTATAATTAGTGCAGTAAAAGGAAATTTAATATACCAAAAATTTAAATTTATAATAAGTGCCAACTATTTAATAGCAGTAACAGATAGAAATATAGATAAATCATTAGTTTTATATTGGAAGTTATCTGGAATAGAATTAGCACCAGGAAGTAAAATATTTACCGCAAGATGTAAAAACTTATATATATTAACAACAAAACATAAGGTAATGGCAAAAAATAAAATTGATAGAATAAAAATAGAAAACCCTTTTGAACAAGTAATTACTATAATAGATAATAATGATTATAGTTATAAAGAAATTGACATGGAAGAAGATTTAGAGATAGTAAAAGAAAGATTAAGTACTTCAAGTGTATCAAATACATTAACTAGAACTACCTCATCAAGAGCCAGTACATCTAAAAGAAAATATGAAATTCCTAAAATATTAAATACAGAAGAAGAAACACTTAATCATTATTTTATAACCGGAATAATAGATCAAAGAAGATATAAAATATTAATAAATACAGGACAAGAAGAAAATTATATAACTAGAGAATTAGTATTAGAAACGGAAATTATAAAAACAGGACAATTATGCCCTGGATTACCTAAAGAAATAGTAAATATAAATGAAGAGATAACAGAAAAAGAAATAATTATAGGAGGAATACCATTAGTAATACCATTTAAAATTTACCAAGAAAATAATAATATTACCTTAGGAATAAAATGGTTAGATAAGGTTAAACCATATAAAATAGAAGATGAACAATTAATCATAATTTGCCAAAATAAAAAGGTAATTATTAAAAGAACACAATGAATAATGAAAATATATATACTTGCCAAAATTATTGTAGAAGGATATCACAACAGATATTATACCCCCATGATAGATACAGGAGCAGAAGCAAATATATGTAAATATAATTGTTTACCAGAAAATAAATGGGAAAAATTAAAAACACCTATGGTAGTAACGGGATTTAATAATGAAGGAAGCATGATTACATATAAAGCGAAAAATATAAAAATACAAATATGGGATAAAATAATAACAATAGAAGAAATGTATAATTTTGAATTTACAACAAAAGATATGTTATTAGGAATGCCATTTTTAGAAAAATTATACCCTCATATTATAACAAAAACTCATTGGTGGTTTACTACACCATGTGGAAATAAAATAGGAGCAAAAAGAGTAAATAATAAACAATGAAAACCCAAAGAATGGATAAAGGGAAATGAAAAAATAAATCAACAAATGGAAAATATAAGTAAAAATCAAACAACACAATTGGAAATTATAATATTTACAATAGATAAGATTAAAATACTTAATGAACAATTAGAACAATTATATAATGAAAATCCATTACAAGGATGGGAAAAACATAAGACAAAAGTAAAAATTGAGTTAATAGATGAAAATAGTATAATAACACAAACACCATTAAAATATAATTTTGATGACTTAAAAGAATTTAAAATGCATATAGATGAACTATTAAAAAATAATTACATACAAGAGAGTAATAGTAAACATACAAGTCCAGCTTTTATAGTAAATAAACATAGTGAACAAAAAAGAGGTAAAAGTAGAATGGTTATAGATTATCGCAATCTAAATGCTAAGACTAAAACTTATAATTATCCGATACCAAATAAGACACTAAAAATAAGACAGATACAAGGATATAACTATTTTAGTAAATTTGATTGTAAATCAGGATTTTATCATTTAAAATTAGAAGAAGAATCGAAACAATTAACAGCATTCACAGTACCACAAGGTTTCTATGAATGGAATGTTTTACCGTTTGGATATAAAAATGCACCAGGTAGATATCAACATTTTATGGATAACTATTTTAATCAATTAGAAAATTGCATAGTTTATATAGATGATATATTATTATACTCACGAACACAAGATGTGCATGTAAAGTTATTAGAAAAATTCATATATATAATTAAACAGTCTGGCATAAGCCTAAGTAAAAAGAAAGCAGAAATTATGAAATCACAGATAGAATTTCTAGGAATACAAATAGATAAAAATGGAATAAAAATGCAAACCCACATTGTACAAAAAATAATCAATCTTGATGAAGATATAGATACAAAAAAGAAATTACAATCCTTTTTAGGATTAGTAAACCAAGTAAGAGAATATATACCAAAATTAGCAGAATATTTAAAACCACTACACCGAAAACTTAAAAAAGATGTTGAATATTATTTTGATAAAAAATATAAAGAACATATAAGAAATATTAAGAACTTATGTAGAAAATTATCAAAACTTTATTTTCCTGATGAAAATAAGATATTTATTTATATAGTTGAAACAGATTCAAGCAATCATAGCTATGGTGGAGTTTTAAAATATAAATATGAAAATGAAAAAATGGAACACCATTGTAGATATTATTCAGGATCTTATACAGAAGCACAAATAAAATGGGAAATAAATAGAAAAAAATTATTTGCATTATATAAATGTTTATTAGCATTTGAACCATATATTGTTTATAATAAATTCATTGTAAGAACAGATAATACGCAGGTAAAATGGTGGATAACAAAAAAGATAGACGATTCAGTTACAACAAAAGAAATAAGAAGACTAGTATTGAATATATTAAACTTTACATTTACAATTGAAGTGATAAAAACTGACAAAAATATTATTGCAGATTATCTCTCAAGAAGAAACTAGCCCAAATATACAAAAAAAAATACTAGCTGCCATAACTACACTTTGTCAAAAAGTGGAAAGTCTTGACAGTGAAGTACAACTATTGAAGAAAGCATATAATAGTCAGCAGCATGACTCTAAAAATGCGGAACTACGTCGTGAGGCAGACGATAAAAGGCCAGAGCTAAAAGGAGACGCTGGGAAACTCCATAAAACCCTTAACAATGTTTGTTTAAATACAGTTGCAGGTACAAGCACAGGAGCTATGGAAAAAACTACTCCAAGAAATACAAATCTAAATAGCCTATTTGCAAAACCATTTATTCCAAAAATCCAAATAATAGATACTCCAACACCACAAACATCTACATATGCAGCCAGCCTACATAAAGAAAAGAAAATATATAACCATATTTCCCAAACTTACATTGAAAATATATACCAAATATTAACTTTTTTAAACTCTAAACCTAGATCTACAATGACTACCGAAAAGACCCAAGATTATTTAACCCAAAAACTACAAGGTTACAATAAACTGATTGCACAACCAAAGACAAACCCCAACCTAGTTAAAACTTGCTATAATTATGGATTATTGAGTACAGTTTATACATATACAGGAGAAGAAATAAGTGGAATCCCAAAAATCTACAAATCCTTTTTAACATATAAAAAGATAACCAAAGGAAATTTATTCTTTATTAGATTTTATACAGCACCAGCTGAGATACTTTACAACGAGATAAAACCAATGATCCAGGTAGTAAAAATTGGATTAACTCGGGAGATGATAATACCGGAAGAGATAGAACAACAGCCGGAGATACCAAAAGTTGAGATACCAAGTTTCTATGCAAATAAAAGAATAATTGGGTTATCAACTATCATACAAGAATTAGCTAATAATTATTTACAAGGAAATGCTATATGGAGTTATTATTCTAGAGACCATTTAATGATCTACGCCAATTCGCGGGAAATAAGACAAGCAGATATGGAAGAACTCCAGAAATGGATTTTGTCTCTACTAAAACCAGAATCTACACCAACAACTAGAGCATTAAAAAAGGGATTTATCTCTGAAGAATTATTAACAAGATATTGTAAGTTAATTGGACACAAATATCCGGAACACATATGCTCGAAATGTAATGAAGGAGATGATACTATTCCCGAAGTATTATTCGAATAAAGAAAGACAGACAGACTACAAGAAAAAGATAGGATAGATATCAAAAAAGATATGTAAAGTTTTGTTTTATTATTAGCTGTAAAATAAAATATAGACTTAGTCAAAAGTTACTTTTAGAAAAGTAACTTTATGAAAAGTAAAGTCTTTTATTTTCCATTATGTTGATCTGGGGGGTGGAAGCGGAATTAAAGAGAAGTTGGAGAGAAGTGATGAGAGAAAGGCCATTATGTAAAGTAAAGATAATATTAAAAGACTTTACTTTTCATACTATTACTACTTTACATAATGGCCTCCATTATGAGGGAAAGCTCCCTATTTATACAACTAAACTTACATATCTGACCAATATAAGTGGCCGACACTTATCTTTACACATGGCCTAATTATATTTGGCCGACACAAAAAACAAAATACATAATATTACTACTTTACATAATGGCCTCTTCTTTTTATTTTATGGCCGACATAATGGAAAATAAAAGACTTTACTTTTCATAATGGAATTAAAAGACTTTACTTTTCATAATATTACTATAGGGAAGTCTTGAGAATGGCTCTAGTTAGGGAAGTTGGTTGATTCTTTAGGCATGATCTAAACTTAGGTAGTCTTAAGGATTATTTAGGTAACCTTGAAGAGAGGGTATGGGAGTTCTCTTATAGGAGTACTTAAGTAAGTCTTTTGATAGCCTTGGTAAAGAGAATATCATATCTTATACATGTTATGTGTTTGGTGTATTGTAAGTGTGTATGTGTCTAATTATGAGTAGTATTGAGGATTGTTTAGGCATGCATTAGATAGGGTGGATGGGCGGTCTCTCTTTGGATGACTTAAGTGAGTTTTAGGATAGCTTCTAGTGGGATGATTACATGCTATAGGTGTTTAAGGTGAAGTGAAGAGACTTCACAGTAACACAGTGAAGAACTTCACTCTACAATGAATTGAGGTTACTATAAAGTGACTTCAAAAATGCATTAAATTGTCTAAATGTTATTTTATGTGTTTCTAAGTTGGTAAATGTTGTTCTTATGATTATATTATGATATTTAAATGAAAAGATGCATATTTCCAATAAATGTCGGTTTTCATGATTTTTATGCATTATGCCATACTTAGTACATGTGGTTGTAATAATTCCATGATTTTATCTATATCTATAGTTGTTGGTAGGTGAGGAGCATTTGGGAAGCAAGACTTTGATCGTAGGATCATTCAAGTGAAGTTGAAGTATATCCTCATTTGAGTCAAGGGCATAGATGTCTTTTATGTTTCTTATTGAAGTAATGTAATAGACTATGTATTTCTATATTCGTACTTTGTATGGGTCGTGTCCCAAGTATTCTTGTGTCTAATATTTGATGAAATGAGACTTAGTATTTCCTATGAGGCTTATATGAAAGAGTTTTTAAAGACTATGAAATGTTTTGTGAAAGGTTTTAATGCCGCACAACTTTTCACTATGTATATGCGATGAACGATATGAAAGGGCTTGTATAAGACCTCCGAGAGGTCGAGTATGCCGGTTGCACTCCGAGATTGCCCTATCTTATAGGGTGTGCTCTCGGGATGTGACAAAAATGTCCTATGGGAGCAATATATTTAAGGAACTAGGAGATGTAGATTAAAACCCTCTTTATGCCATTTGGAACTTTAATTTCCACGTCATGAGGACATTTGGTGAACATGCCTTCCCTCATTGGGAAGGGGCACCCCTCATTTATCAAGTTCACTCAATTCTAAAGTAAGTTCCCTTTTTGAAAATCCTTTATTAACATTACTTTCATAAAAATAGGCTTTAGGATATTAGCTCCTCATATGTATAGATCATAGGTTATTGATGAGAATGTCCTTTCATCAACCTAACTCATGTGAGAATATCCTTTCACATGTACATAACATAGTCTAGTTTAGATTACAATCGAGAATACCTTTCAAAAGACCCTACTTTACTAGATCATCATAACATGCTTCCTTCATGCATTCATGTGTGTGTATGTGTGATTATATGAGAAAACCATTCACATAAACACATTTAGACACTACATGATCATACTTCGTTTTATTATATTCTTGAAATCACAACATATACTTTCATGTTCATAGCTTAATCTTGCATTCATATTCATGTACATTGAGAATCATCCTAGGAATTATCCTATCAAGGTACACATGTGCATTGTATAGGTAAACTCCCATGCCCTTACCCATACTAGTACACCTATCAAGTCATCCAAGTTAAGATACATTTTCATACTTTCATGAACATATACTTTATATGCATAGTAGTAGACAATGGTAATATGAGAATTATCCTTTCATTAGTCACCATGAATCTATACTACTCATAGACATGCATGAGGTGTGTGTATACATTAGTCCACATAGATCACATAATGGACACAACATGTATCGAGGAAGCCACCCTCTAAAGACCACAACACATGCACAACATCTTTTTAGTCTTAAGTCACACATATATAGAGTATTAAGGACTATAGACTACACATACTCACATTACATCGTAGGAGACAATAAGATATCCAATATTTGAATCTTTGACTCCTAGTCATGCTTCTATTGCCTGGTAATATTGTTTTGTTATATTTACTATATTTCTAATTTATTACATATTTTGTTATGTTAATATGGCCAATGAGAAAATCTATCTGTCGGTTTTCGAGGCCTCCACATCGCAAAAAATGGAAATTTAGTTTAAGTTTATATAATTTATATGTTAAAATTGGCCAATGAAAAAAATTCTCCGTCCATTTTGAGGTCTTTACCTATTTTAAAAGACGGAAATTTAGTTTATGTTTAGATTTTCGATTGTTAAAATTGGTCGATGAAGAAATTACCGTCGATTTCCAAGATTTTCCATGTTATTAAGAAGGGTTTTTATTTCTCAAGTATTATTTGAGTTATTCATTTTTATTTATATTTATTTAGTACTAACTCTTTTACTAAGTAAATGTACACCGATCGAAGCTATTCGAATAAAATTCGAATTGTAATTTTATTTATTATTATGTATATTATTGGACAAAGGCAAACATAGGCCGCTTCTTATTATTGTTTTATTTTATTATTTGTGTATATTGCATGCTTATTGTAATTGTTTATAGTTTTATTTCCTCCTCAATTTGAAAAAATAAATTCAGCCGGGACCCATATTTTTGGATTTCGAAAAGTGCCTAACACCCTCCCTTCGGAATAACTTGAACCTTACCTAGAACTTCTCGGTTTCGTAGATCACTTTAATTGGTTTCTTAGTTTTCCTAAAATTAGGTGGCGACTCCTTTAAAATTTGTTTATTCTTTAAATTCCATAAATTAAGTTAATTGATTATTTTTTGTGTCACCACGACGGTTCTCCTTATTGAATAAAGTACAGATGTAAACATCTAGTAACCGTTCAAGCAAAGTTGGGGTACGTCTTCACTCTATTCGAGGATATTATCATATTTAGACTTTTTTTATTATAAGTATTATAATAGATATTAGAGTTCTATATTTCGATTGTATGAGTCGTGTCCCAATTATTCTTGAGTCTAAGAATGACGTATGATGAGACTTAGTGTGTTCTATGATTTTATAGGAAATATGTTTTAAGATACTTCATGTGAAAAGTTTTAATTCCGCACTAGTTTTCATACATATATGCAATGAATGATGTCTAAGGGCTTGTACAAGACTTTCGAAAGGTCAAGTACGCCATGTTGCAAGTCCGAGAACGCCATTTCTTCTAGGGTGTACTCTCGGGATGTGACAAGCTTGGTATCAAAGAGTAGATTCTTAAAGTAGTCTTAGGAATCAAAGTCTCATAAAACCATGTCTGGTAGAGTCTTGCTCATCGGTGTGAGTCGCAACACATCTATGGGAGAGAGGCTATAAGACGATAGAGTTTTCCTTTACGAGCTCATTCATAAATGTTTTTCTTTGTATTTTAGGAAGATGACTACTAGAAGGAAGGTGCTCAAGGTTCTAAAGATGCTTAAGTTCCTATTGTGGAAGAAGGTAACAATGTTCCGGTTGTTCCACTGGACAAGACTAATTGGGAGATTAGAGAGGCTCTACTTGCTTTAGCCCGGCCATGATTACTTATGTGAATAGGGGTGTTGAGCCTAGGGTGAATGTTATGGAGATCACCATGACGTCTAGATTGAGAGACTTTGTGAGGATTAAGCCTCCTACCTTTCTTGGCTCTAAGGTGGGAGAGGATCCCCAAGAGTTTCTAAATTGTGTGTATCAGGTGTTGAGTGCCATGGGGGTGGCTTCTAGGGAGAAGGCGGAGTTAGATATTTGCCAATTGAGGGATGTTGCTCAAGTGTGGTGCACTTAATGTAAAGATAAATAGCCCGGTTGATTTGGGTCTTATAGATGGGAGGAGTTTAAGGAGGCTTTCTTAGATAAAGACTTTCACCGTGAGAGGAGGGAGGTGAAGATGGAAGAGTTCATTAATCTAAAGCAAGGCAATATGAGTCTTGAGGAGTATTCCTTAAACTTTACTGTGTTTTCTAGGTATGCTCTATCCTTGGTTTCTAACCCAAGGAATGAGATGAAAAGGTTTGTAACCAGTGTTGCTGACCTTGTGTAGGAAGAGTTCCGTTCTCCATAGTGACATTAACTTATCTAGGCTCATGGTGTATGCTTAATAAATTTAAGAGTCCCAACTTGGTAGGATTGCTAGAAATTTGAAGATGGGTGGATCTAGTGAGCAAAACTAACCTAGGTTCAAGAAGAGAGTTCCAATGCAAGATGGACCTAGTTCTCCTCAGGTCATACTGTAGAAGGGTAGTGGTTCTCAAGGTGGTAAGTATATTTGTGCTACTTGTGGGAAGAAGAACAATGGTAAATGTCTAGTTGATACCGAGAATTTCTTTGGTTGTGGTATTGAAGGACATAAGGTTAGGGATTTTCCTACTATTGTAGCTAGAGGAAAAGAAGGAAAGCAAGTTCCTCAAAGTTTTCTGGGTGATGATGTTCCAAGGAAGGCTCGCTTCTATGCACTCCGGATAGGGGATCAAAGCCAGATGATGATGATGATGTTTGTAAGTTATAGCTTCCCTCTTTTGTTGTTATGAGTTCCTCCTAAGTGGGGGAGTATGGTGATTAGAGTGGTGATGTTTTGTCTTTTCTCTTCTATTCAACTCAAGCTTGAGGGTTAGAAAGTCATAGTAGCATGTTGCATGTTGCATTGTGTTTAGGAGTCTTGTTGAAATTGATTTTCATATATTCCTTGCATTGTGCATTTCATGAGTTTATGAATATGTTGTTAATTGAGTTTATTGGTTTTAACTCTTATATTATCATGCTTTTATCATCAATTGCTTAATTGTTGAATTTTCGAAATATTTGGACATGTTCACTGTAAGAAATTTGTAGTTACTGTAAAGATTTTCAAATTTTGACTAAATTGTTCTTTTGTTTAAATGGTTATAGTGGTATAGAATTGATGTATATGATCATGATAATAAATGTAGGATGAGTTCTTGCTATGTTAAATAAAGAATGTGAGTCTTAATTGCATAATGAGTCGTAGCTTAGTTTCTAGCTTCTTCTTTTGTTGTGAGTCTCTTCACTATGTGAAATTGGTGTTCCTCCAAAATTTTGTATTGAGTATTGTATGGTATGTTTATTGCTGCTAGTCTTGTCTTTCTTACCTCTTGAAAGTGCCTAAAATTAAGCAAGTGTCATTCGAGGACGAATCTTGTCTATGTGGGGGAGAATGTAACACTTCTAAAATGAGTTAGGTGAAACTAGACCATAACACTTGTGTCTTCAGGTTTTGAAGTCATAAAATGGGTTACAATGAGGTTAGGAGGAAGTGTTTTAAAGTTTCGTGAAGTTTGGAGGTGAAACGTCCATGAAAGTCCATGACGTTCGAAAGGTTTGCCTCGAAACGTCCTTGTGTGTCTTAATGTTTTTCATGGAGTTTTACGTGTTTGTTTTGGATGAAATTGATGTGAGGATGCCTAAACATGTATACAAAAATATATTCGGGTTGGATACGTCCGGGCAAAACTTCCCAACGATTAACCAAAGGTCCTTGAGGAAGGACCCATGTGTAAGCCAAAAGATGTCAAAACCAGTCCAACCTATGGATGGCAATCGATGCCCAGTAGGCTGGTCGACACTAGGTAGGTGAAGGGCGTAGGTTTAAACTTAGGAATGGGAGCTAGTTCTCAATTTGGTCCAGCCTTTGACCCAAACCACGCACCAGAAGGACGGTCTGTTAGTTGGGCTATGAGGCATCAGTCATGGACGTCGATTGACACCTGCAATTTCCTGCAGGTGTCTCGGCCAACCCAAGGGTAAGATGGGACTTTCACCTAGCCTTTCCAAAAATATTGGGGCGGTTTCCTAAGGTTATTTTAGGTATTATAAATAGTTTTATAAGTCTAAACCACTTAGAGGAATCCATAATTCCAAACAAAAACCCAAAACCTCTAAAGAACTCCCTAGAACTTCATTGGATCCAAAAACTCACGATAGAGCTTGGATTGAAGATTCTTGGTGATTTCTCCATTAACTATTCATCAAATTCGTGGTCTAGCATCAATTGAGGTATGACTTTCATCCCTGAATATCTTTTCTTCAAGGAACGAAGCCTCAAAGTGATTTCCATAGTCTTTCAAAGGTGAAATTGTCCGATTTTGATATCTAGCCATGGGTTCTTGCATAAAACATTTTGAATAATTGTATATTTATAGAATTGATGTTAATTTGATGATTTTAACATAATAACTTTATGAACTCAGGTAATTAATGAAACCCTAGTTTTTGACTATGTTATGGGTGATCTGATTAAGTCTCAATGTCATTGAATTATTGTGTAGTTTGATTAGGGCTATTGAATTATGAAAGAATCATGCTAGAACTATGAGTAGGCTGCCCTAATTTGATTAATTCATATTGTATTATCTTTGATTCATTGTATATGGTAATTTTTGGGTTGAATTATAAACTATGGCTAGTGTAAGAGCCTTGGTATATTGTGTTGGATGAATTGACAATGGATTGAAGTTGTGAGGTTGGATTAATGGTATGTTGACCTAAAATTCTCTATATTGTGTAGTATAGGTCTTAGAAAGTAATGATGTTTTGTATGGTCCACTTATGATGGTGGTGCTTATGTGCTATACTTGAGAATTATGTTTCCTTGTCATATTTACTTTATGAACTATATCATTATCATGTGCTACTTTGTTATATGATCAATGTGAAGGTATTGATGACTATGTAATTATGTGGAGTCAAAGAATGAGTTGTCTTAGGTGATGATATGTGTCTCTAGTAGGCTATAGGGAAGTTATTATGTGTATTACTTTATGTCAAATCTCATCACCCCTTTCATGTGTGACATTTTAAAATACACATCATCACCTTCTTCCAATTAAAGCTCTATTCTCCTATTGTCGGCATAAGAATTTTAGAGACTATAGGCCGCCTTCAACCTATCCCTTATGACACAAACTTTCTCAAAAGTTTAATATACTAATTTGGGACCAAGGAGTGAAGACTCACAAACTTCAAACAACCTAACGTTAGATCTACATCTCCTACCATATGAAGCTTCAAAAGGATCCATGGATATTGTTGAATGGTAACTATTGTTATAAGAGAACTCAACCAAAGGCAAAAGTTCATCCCAACTTCCCTTGAAGTCAATAACACAAACCCTAAGCATATCATCAAGGGTTTGAATAGTACGCTCCCCTTGACCATCCGTTTGAGGATGGAAAACGATGTTTAAGTTTACCTTGTACCCAACCCTATTTGGGATGACCTCCAAAATCTAGATGTGAATTGTGCACCATATCCGATATGATGGATAACATAATACCATGAAGAAACACAATCACATCTATGAAGATCCTAGCATAATCCTCCGTTGAGTAAGTGGACTTCACAGGAATAAAATGAGCAGACTTTGTCAATGTAACCATTACCACCCATATAGAGTCATTTTGCCTTCTACTCCGAGGTAAACCCACTACAAAATCCATATCAATGTCTTCCCACTTCCAAGTGGGAACTTGCATTTCTTGGCGAAAGACACCGGCTTTTGGTGCTCGGCTTTCACTTTTTTGCAATTTGGACACCTTACAACAAATTCCGCTATGTCCCTTTTTAATTAATACCACTAAAACACTTCTCTAAGGTCATGATACAACTTTGTAGATCCCGAATTAATAGAATAATGGGAACCATGAGCTTTCTCAAGAATCCGGTTTCTCAAGTCATCTTCGTATTCTTTCAACAATTCCAACCATGTTCTTTGTCAGAGTTTTAACTCCTTTTGAGTAGACACATATTGAAGAATCTTATGATTGGTATACACATCCACATGAACACCATAAAGATAATGTCTCCATATTTTCAAGGCAAACACCGCGGCCACTAACTCTATATCATAAGTTGGATAATTGTTGTCATGCACCTTAAGTTGTCTAGAGGCATAGGCTACTACTTTCCCAATTTTCATAAGGACACACCCTAATCCCACTCGGTATGCATCACAATATACTACAAAGCCCTTGGTACTCTCGGGTAAGGTCAACACCGAAGCGAAGGTAAATCTATCTTTCAAAATTTGGCAGCTTCTTTTACATTTTTTCGACAACTCAAATTTCACACAGTTTTGGGTCAAGGTAGTCAAAGGAGAAGCTATGGACGCAAAATTATCCACAAGCCTCCTATAGTACCCTGCTAGATCCAAGAAACTCCTAATATCGGTTGGAGTCCATGGTCTAGGCCAATTTTTGCCTGCTTTAGTTTTTCTTGGGTCAACCTCAATTCCCTCACTAGAAGTGATATGACCAATAAACGCCACCGACCTCAACCAAAACTCACATTTTCTATGCTTGGCAAATAGTTGGTGTTTTTTAAGCACTTGTAACACCACTCTGAAATTGTCCACGTGTACACCCTAATTTTTCAAATATACCAAGATGTCGTAAATGAAAAGAATGACAAATAAATCTAGCATACTTCGAAACATCCTATTCATGAGGTCCATAAAATCCGCTGTGGCGTTAGTGAGATCAAAGGACATTACTAGGAATTCATAGTGACCATACCTAGTTCGAAATGCCGTTTTAGGTATATCCTCACATCTCGCCCTAAGTTGGTGATACCACGATCTCAAGTAAATTTTAAAAAAAGTAGCTTGCCTCTTGGAGTTTATCAAACAAGTCGTCAATCCTAGGGAGAGGATACTTGTTGTTAATGGTGACTTTATTGAGTTGCCGATAATAAATGCACATTCTAAGGGACCCATACTTCTTCTTTACAAATAATATCGGAGCACCCCATGGAGAAAAATACTAGGTCTAATGAAGCCTTTGTCTAGTAAGTCCTTTAGTTGAGCCTTTAAATCTTTCAATGCGTCCACAACAATACGATAAAGAGTAATTCAAATGGGATTGGTATCCGGTAGCAAGTTAATACCAAAATATTTACCGTTTGGGAGGGATTTCGGGAAGACTATTAGGGAAGACCTACGGAAATTCCTTCACTATGGGGACTAAACCAATAGGAGGATTTTCGGAGTCTAAATCTAAATCTTATAATATGGTCTAAACACCCTTTGGATATAATCTTACAAGCCTTAAACAAGAAATAATACGACCTCTTGGAATATAATTTCTTCCCTTCCACTCTAAGATGTGATCATTAGGAAAATTGAACTTTACAATTCTTCTTCTACAATCAATGGAAGCAAAACAATCATGTAACAAATCCATCCCCAAAATGATATCAAAATCGACCATATCAAGTTTTACTAATTCAACATGAGTAACTCTATTGGGCAACATCATATGACAAATTCTATATACCCTCTTTGCAACCAGTGAATCACCTACTAGGGTAGTTACCATAAAATATTTGTTTAAGATATCGGGAAAAATATCAAACTTTATAGCTACGAAGGGAGTAACAAAGTATAATGTAGCACCCGCATCAAGTAAAAGCATAAACATCAATAGAGAATACTTGTAACATACCGGTCACCACATCGGGAGAACTCTCTTATTAACCCCTAGAGCGAAGAGCATAAAAGGGTTTCATTCTTGGAGCATCAACATTAAAACCACTAGCTTGAGCTTGCCCACTTCTTTTGTCTTGCTCCTTCACATTAGGGCAATCTTTAACCTTGTGGCCACTCTTGCCACATCCAAAGCAATTGTTCTTCCCAACAAAGCACTCACAAAAATTCTTCTTACAAAACATTCAACAAAAAGGCTTCTTGCTTGGTGAACTAGTACCTCTTCCCTTTTGAGAAATAGGGTTAGACAGCCTATCATCACGAGCTTTGAAAAATTTGGAAGGAACTTCGTTGGAAAACCTCTTCTTGAATCTAGACTTGTCTTGAATTTCCAACCTCCCATTTGAAGAACCACCTTCATAAGACTTGACCCTCTTGGCCTCTCCATTCTTCCTTCTTAGTCTACTTCCTTCCACTTATTGGGCATGAACCATGAGATGAGAGATATTCATATTATCATGTAGCATAGCTAAAGACAATCTTCCACCAAGTAATCAGATACTCCCGTAAGAAAATGACTCACCTCATCCCTTAGGTTACAAACAAATGATGGAGCATACTTGGACAACTTAGTAAACTTCAAAGAGTAGTCAAGTACACACACACCTCCTTGACAAAGGTTTATGAATTGTTCCACCTTAGCTTCCCTTATCTCTCTAGGACAGAACCTATCAAGGAAGGCCTTTTTTAAGATCTCCCAAGTCAGCGGACCACCTCGTAGCACCTTATTATCCCTCTATTGTATGTACAAAGTTTGTGCCTCATCTTTGAGTTGATATGCCACCAACTCAGATTTCTCATTCGAAGTCACACCCATAGCAAATAGGATCTTATAGACGTCATCAAGGAAGTGTTGAGGATCTTCATTCGCTTTTGACCCGAATAACATAGGTGGATTCATTAGAGTAAAGTCTCTGAAATGAGAAGCCATAGTGCAAGCATGTGGAGGCATACGGGGTCCAACCTCCCTATTCACTTAGGCCGTCATAGCTTGGACTTCAAAAGTGACGACATTAGCTTGAGAGGTCATGGCTTGGGCCAAATTGAGAAAAGCCCACCTTATCTCTATATTTGTATTAGGTGGTGGAACAACCGAGACATGACCACCCATAGGAACTTGTTCAAGTGGTGGTACTTGGTTGTCTTGTGGAGGAGCTTGGTTTTCATGATCTCCCACATTGGCAATCCCTTCTTTGGCCCTTCTAGCAGTTTCTCTTTTAGTAGTCATAATATAACCATAATAAAATGTTTATGTGAAAGCACATAAAGTAACACCTTGGAGGAATGACATAGGAGTACAAGAAGATGAGAGTTTCCTAAACATCACATCATCTCTCATTCATAAGTGTGGCGCGTTTCAAAATTATGAATAAGAATTTACATAGACGTGGTTAATGAGACATCGATCCTAATGATATTAACCTCATGCTCTGATACAAAGTTTTCACATCCGAGGAGCACCCTCTAGACGTAACCAGCGTCGTCATCCTTGAAGAGGACTAAGACTAGCCTCTTAACATTCGTCATCATATTTCATAGGTTAAAAAGTGCATAAAATTTAAACTTATCATTTGCATGTACTTCATAAGGTTTACATTGACCTCTCGCTTACACATAACATATATATATAGGGAGTTTACTTAGACTCCTCGCATAGGAAACTTACATAGGCTTCTACTTTTATATCACATATAGAATAACACAATATAGAGTCTAATAGAGATGTCTCATATAAAACCATCTAAGTCGGAATAGAACAATTCGAGCATAGCCCTTACACAACTGCATAATTGCCACTCAGGCCTTACAACAATATCTTGAACAATAAGAGTGAAACAAATGTCTTTAGACTATAGCAAGTCGCATAAGTAGAATGAGAAAAGACATCATCATCGGATCTTGAGGACATACCCACACTTGGAGAAATGATCCAAGCCTTCCTTGCAAATTGGTCACAAACACTTCAACGACCGGAACCTAAAATGTTTGGGGAAAAGGCAGAAATATGAGTTAGTACATCACTTGTACTAAGTATGGAAACATATGCACACACATCTTAGAAATCATGGTAAAGGGCACATTTGTTCAAAACCATGTCATGTTACTTTGAAAAGCCTTATGCACAACCAAGAGCACATATAAGACAATATTTATATATTCCCTAAGACAATATCATATTCAACACAAGACCAACATCATCAAGTAAAGTCAATTCAACATGGGTATAACATATAAGAACCATGATCAAAGCAACTCCAACATCATGTTATAACAACAAAGCATGTACAAGAGTTCATAACATTACACATAAGCAAAACCCTTATGCATAACCCCTTACCAAGCTCACTAGTGCAATGACCAAGTGAAGCCCCATAACCCCACTCAATCAAGTAAATAAACCAAAGGATCATGAATAACGTCTAACTTCACATCATGAGTATTTATCATCATGTTAGGAAATATAGACCAATAACAAGTTCATAAGTGAAACTAACATCATTTAGTATAATCAACATGTAAAATTAACATATGCATATCATTCACTTTATAAGAGCTTAACAACATAATAACATCCTTATAGGACTTCTCTCAAGGCCAACTAGTGCAATGTAAAGGCAGAGTTCCATACCCCTACCTAGACTAAGTTAAACCCCTTAAATCACCCTAGTTATAGTTATTTTATAACTTGATTTTACTTTGAGGAACACTTGCCTTAACCGACATAGACCACATGAGCTAATTACGAATCTGGTGTCATGAAACCCTACACAAAAAGAAGGTTTACTACTTGCCAAGGTAGTACCAAAACATTAACATAAAATCTAGGTGGATCCAATATCTAGTAACACTATGGGGGAAACATAGTTAAAGAACTAGGAGAAATATTTGAGACCCTCTTTATGACTTTGGCATTGTAATCTCTATCTCATGAGTACAATAGTGAACCTACTTTCCTTACTTTGGAAGGGACACTCCTCACTACCAGTTCACTCGGTGCTAAGCTAGAGTCCCTTTCGAATGACCTACCAATTCTCCTTCAAAAGACATCATCCATGTCCTTACCATAAACCAACCAATTGCATCCAATTATATCTGTAATAAAATCATACAATAATAACAAACACAATAACTAAGTCAATTGTATCAACAATAATCAATTCTACACTAGTTCATAACCTAGGATTAGGGAATTTGGTTAAATTCATCACCTCTTAAACAATACCAGGTTTTCAATCAAGAACTACCATAATTGAACAATAATACATCATAATATAAACATAATAACCAATAGAAAACAAGAACAACACAACTGAAAAGATCAATCTCAGATTAGAAAGAAATACATATGAAACTCGTCTTTTTGAAACCAATTTGTTACGAGCCCTTTGGGGAAAGGAATACCAAAGGTGAAGAGTTCCCATACCTTGATATTACATGAAGATTGACGGAGAATAATGCTGCTCTTGAAGCCTTACTGCCCTTGAGATTGACATCCTATGTAGTTCTTTTTTGGGAGAGACAGAATGTAGAGAGAAGGACGAGTAATTTGTGTTTGGAATTGGGGGTGTTAAGTTGGGTTTAGGCTTAGGGTAGTTTATATAGTCACTTAACTAAATTAATTAACCACACCTTAAACCTTAATTAAACCTCTTACCAATTAACTAATTAATTGAAGTCACATTAAACATCGTAGTGAAACGCATGCCAGACCTACGAGACCCCGACCTACGGGCCGTAGGTCAGTCGACGCCTCTCCCCACAACCGTCTTGCACATTCGTAGGTAAGTTCAGAGACTTGTAATTTTGACCATTTTGGAAAAATTGCTAAGAGTGCATCCATTGAGGCATCGATGCCCCGTCGTTTAGCCTACGCCTCATCACCTACAACTTTCGGAAGACACTGCCTAGTCACAACTTTTTGGCCAAAACGGAAGGGTCCGCCTCAAGGACCCTTAACATGGTCCTTGGGAAGTCGTACCCGGACATTTCGACCTAAACCCACTCTAATACTAGTTTGAAACCCTTCCATTAATTTTCATGAATTTGAAACTCCTAAAAACTCGTGAAATAGGCTAAGGCACAGAACACCTCTTTCACTAGTCTCCGGACATCATGAACGTTCCTTGACGTTTTGAGTCTAAAACATCCTAAATACTTATAAACATTATTTTTGACATCAAAACAGGATTACAAAGCTTAGACATTCATGTGAGGATATAGATTAGGTTTTGGACTTTCAGAGTGTAATAGGAAATTCAATGATAGAACTCCTTTAATGAGAGGTTATTCAAGAAGTAAAAGTTGCCATACCTTATTGATTGAAGACAAACGAAAATTTAAGTAGAAATAAGTTGAAACTTTAACGACCCTAAAAACAATGTTGGTTAAACTAGAGCCTAAAAGGTTTTTCATGAGTTCATAAGGTGTAAAACTGATGTATTATAGTGTTAGAAGTCAGTTTGAGGAGTTTGGAAGAGTTTTGAAGTGAAATGTTGAAGAACGACCAAGACGTTCGGAAACTAGTCTAGTGTGTGCTAGTGTACCTTTGTATGATGTTCATGTTTTAAGGTATTGTTTTAGTCTAAAAATAGTGGGGATGACCCTAGTAACTATATGGACATATGTAGGGTCACAAAGTCCAAGAACAACACACAAAGGACAATCCAAAGGGTCCTTGAAGAGGACCCAAACATGGGCCAAAAAAGCTGCCGACGCAGACAAGAACTTGAGTCCATGGCGCATCAAGCCAACTACACTTAAAGGGAAAAATGTTTTCCCGATGACGCGGGGCGAACGCTAACCATTTTGTCTCAAATAAAATTCTAGAACCAAAAATTGGAAGTGACCCCACGACGAGCAGTGAGTTCACATATTTGGTCGTGTCATTTTTAAATCAAATTAGAATTTGTTAAAAGGTCCATTAAGTGCAGGGGTCTTTTGGGTACTTTGGGAATCATTTATTGAGTCTTTTCAATCCCCAAAACTCACAGATCAAACCAAAACCCTCAACTCAAAAGAAAACCTCTCCATTCCTTCTCTCCAAAACCTCCATTGTTGAAGCTTTGAAGATCAAAGGAAGAAGACCAAATTGACCATCTTTTTCAAGACAATTTCGTGGGATTATCTTCAATAAAGGTATGGAGTTTCATCTTTGAATATTCTTCCAATCATGGATCCAATTTCAAAGGTTTTTAAAAGATGATAAAAAACATAGAATTTCCTATTTTGAATTCTAGCCGTGTGTTCTCGCATGAAATGATTTTAAATCAATGATTTATGATATAATTGATGTTAATTGAATGTTTTAAGATGAAAAAGTCTGTGAACCCATGCATTTCATTAAATCCTATTTTTGTCTCTAATGTGGGTAATTTGATCATGGTTTAATTGTATTGAATTCTTGTGTAGATTGTATTGAACTATCAAATTATATGTAGATCATGATAGAATTGTTTATAGGCTGCCTTAATTTGATATTTGGTATGGTTTAGTTTTTTGCTTAGTATTGTGTATATGAATATTGGTAAGATCCTTTGTGAAGTGAATCTATTGAAAAACGCTATGGAATAGTGATGATGATGGAAAGGTGCTAAGTTACCTAATATCTCTATATTGTGTAGAATTTGTACTGAATTGTATTGATTGGTATGATTCACTTATGGTAGCGGTGTTTATGTGTTATAACTGTTATGAACATGGCCTTTTCGGCATCATTATGTGAATTGTGTTGTTATCATGTTATAGATTTTATAGATGATCAAGGTGAAGGATGATTATGTGTATATGTAAATGTGAGGTTAAAGTGTGATTTCTTCTAATTGGATATAGGTTATTATGATAGACTATGATGATTTCTCTATATGATGATGATGTGTATGTCTGGATTGGTAGACTTATGTCCCTCTACTTGATACATTAAAGTATGTGAATGTGAACTCTTGACTTAGTAGGCTTAAGCACCTTTGTCATGTATGTGAATGAATGTTGTTGATTGAAAGTCTAGGATTGGTAGACCTAAAATGGTACCCTTCTAAGTATGACTAATATAAGACCTTGAACATGTAAAGAAAGTCAATAACATGGAATCGTCGATAGAGAAATAAAGTTATAGAATCCTTCAAGTTGAATGTCATAATGGTATACTTCTTCTGTGAATGATGTACTCTGGCATAAATTGGCTGGAACGGCATGAAACCATCTCTAAGGAAGTCATAAATCTATCCTTATAACCATTGAGTGGTAGTCCTAGTAGACCCATCCAAGGTAGAGGTATTGTTATTTTGTAAGACTAAGAAGTGTTGTCTTCTGATATGACTTGTTGGAATTGAACTTACTCTATGATAAGTAAAGCAGAGCACCAACTGAATATGTTTGTGGTAGTGACTCTACATAAGATGAGACTAGAGTAAAAAATAATTGATATTGCTTAACCATGTGCCGACATGGGATCTGTCCTAGTTCTACCCTTTTTAAGTAGGAGTATGGGTAGACTTCTGATTCCACACCTAGCTAGTATGGTTAATGTCGGTGAATGCCAATTTCTAGGGTTGGAGAAGTTCTACAATGTGTAGATAGTGTAATGGGATGCTATATATACATTTCACGAGTAGGCTTTGAAGATTCTAGGATGAGGGTTCCTTCGGTCCTCCATGACCATTATGTGAAGTCCAGTAAATGCTTAATTGTATCTTAAATGGCTTAGTGAATAATGAATGACTTAAGTTAATCCATGTTGAATAGAAGTATCCTTATCTAGAATAGCTTTGAGGATTTCTTAGGTATGCTTGAAGAGGGTGTATGGACGGTCTCTTCATGTCTTACTCAAGTGAGTCTTAGAGTAACCTTGGATAGAGAGTCTAGTTGATCAAAAGGGGATAATCTTACTTTAGATACTCTTAAGGATTGCTTAGGTCTTCTTGAAAAGGGTGTATGGGCGGTCTCTTCTTGTTTTACTTAAGTGAGTATTAAGATAACCTTTGGTAGGAGGTCAATATACTTATATAGCTTTTAAGTTATGATAGTTGTATATTGTGGATTACTTGATTATGTATTATAGGTGAAGATTAACTTGAAAGTGGTTCTTATACTTATTATATGAAGTTTTCATCAAAAGAGCATAAAAAGAATGTTATAATTAAATGTATGTTTTAGCATGGTTTTATTGCATGTAACCATACCTGGTGCATTCAATGTGCTAATTACGTATGTTGATTTAATTCTAAATGTGTAGGTGAAAAGTGAGTAGTATATTGGAAGTGAAGCTTGGGAATAGCATACTCTCAAGAAAATCTAGGTATGTCCGCACATCATTCGATGACATAGTTATGTTTTAGCTTTTCTTTTCAAAAGACAAAGTAATAGACTGTTATTTTTCTTTTATTGATGTATGGGCTGTAACCCTGAGATATTCATGTATATAAGATGTCTACAAATAGAATTATTCATTCGTATGTTTTTTATAAAAGAGGTTTGAACTATTGTTGTTAAAAGTTTTAATACGACATTACTTTTCACATATATATACGATGAATGAAGTGTAAGGGTTTGTATAAGACCTCCGAGAGGTCGAGTACACCGTGTGGTGACTTAAGGATGCCATTTCTTCTAGGGTAAACCCTCCGGTCGTTACAAAAACCCATATCATAGCTTGATATTGAGCTTGGCCTCCAATGGAGTTCTAGAGAGAATTTATTTGCGAGGAAATGGTTTAGTATTGAAGAATGAGTTCGAATTTGGGGTTTCAAAGTTCAAACTATCTTAAATGTAACACTTTGGAATTTCATGACTTAGTCTAGAGCCTCACATGATTAAATAAGACTTAAAGCAATGTTTATAAGCCTAAATTAATGTATTGAAACTATGTAGGAAGTATTAGATTCAAAACATCAAAGAAATACTTTGACGTCCGGAAACTAGTGAAATTGAACTAGTAGACGTCCCTATGCTTGGTAAATGTGTGGGAGTTTCATATGAAGTCTAAAACTTGTAAAAAGAATTTAAATAGGTAAAATAATATTTATAGGGTCCAACCGCCAATTTACGACTCCCCAAGGACCACCCAAAGAGTCCTTGAGGAGGACCCAAATATTGGCAAGCAAGCTGCCAAAGCAGCCTACGTGCAGCCAAGATATGAGGGTAGTCACGCATCGCTCAGCCAGAACTTGGTAGGCAAAAATTTCCTCGCGATGCGGGGACTTTACGAGGCTCACTGTCTCAACCCGAATTTCAAAAAAAGACTTGGAAGTGCCCCCGCAATGGGCATCAACTTCCCTAGTTCGTTCGCGTCCCTTTTAAGTCAATTTAACTTCACAAAAAGACCCAATTAAGTGAGGCATCTTTTGCGTAATATAGGGGGTTACAATATATTGATTTTGGTTCAGTTTTAAGTAAATTTTACCCACTTTAATCAATTCCCCGAATCTCTCTCCCTTCTCTCTAAATTCTCTCTCTACTGAACCTCCATTGAAGAAGGGTTGAAGCTTGAAGAAGAAGACCAAATACTTCAAGTTTTGTACTCAAATTTGTGGCTTTATCATCTTAAAGGTATTGTTTATTTCACTCTTGGGATCCTTTCTCCAAGATGTCCTTCCAAAAAATGATTTCTAAATCCCCCAAGACTAGGGTTTCAATCTATACATTGGACCTCTTTTCAAAAATAAATTGTTATTCAATTGTGATGAATTATAATTTTTTATTGTTGATTAACTATGTAATTGGGGCTGATTTTTGGTTATCACTTGAGATCGTCCTATTGACCTTTGTTCTTCCCTAAACTCACTATGTCTTGAAATTCTCTGGTAATTGTGGAAGTTGATGAGTATATGATAACGGAGAATGAGAATTGCTATGTATTACTTTTTGAATTTACCTTGTCTATGCATTGGTTATGTATACTTTTTGTAATTGGATTATGAAGGCAATGAAAGGTCAAGAAGGCATGAAGAAAAAATTCTTCGTGAATTCAATTATGAAATATGAGTTACTTTGATGGTAATGCTCTGTGTCTAATGTGAGGTTGTGATGTTGATGACAATTATTCCTCATCCTTAACCCTAGATAATTGAATTATCATGAAGTATGTATGCTTGTTATGATATGATTATTTTATGATTGAATGTAGTTTCTCATGATTATAACAATGTGTTAAGTAAAAGGTTTATTCACTTGACTAGTGGTCTCTAGAGTGAAAAGACTGTTCTCACTTTTGATGACCTGTGATCTATTATGATAAGATGTTTGCATAGGGGTCTATAAGAGACTAATGTGAACTTGTATGATGAAATAAGATGATTACTAAAGTGAATAATGCTTAGCACCAAAACGGCAAGTAAATGAGATGGAGGTCTCATGTCTAGTAAGTCTGGCCTCCCACATGGGTTTCTTCACGTCTAGCAAGTCCGAATTCACAGGATATTTATTTTCCCATTAGATGGAAACCTCCACGTCTAGAAAGTCAAGGTTTCTAGTAACAATCTCATTGACCCTTAACTATGTGCCCACATAGGACTATATCTTCGTGGATCCACCAAGATAGCTATGTATGATTGATTACACGATAGGCAAGTTCTAAAAATCTCTTTTTGGTGTGGGAGGAGAACACCAGATTTGATGTAGTTCACATGGTCTAATGTCAGTTATTGCACTTATTTCACTAATGTAAAAGTAAATGAACAAGTTAAGTATGTGAACTCTTAATAGGGTTGTCTTAAAGGCTACTACATAGTGTAAGGGAGAGTATGAGACTTCTCTTACACATTGCAAATGTGGAATCCTAAGGTAAGATATTAATAGTATTCTGTTATTCCTAAGTTGATTATATGCTATGTATGTCAAGTCATATATGATCTTATGAATTAAGCATGTTATGATGAAATATGAAGTTATGCTGTATGCATAAATTAGGTGCCTCAATTTTATACTTTGCCTTGGATAGGGTTATGGGGTTATATTCTTGGCAAAAGTATTTCTTGAGTTGCTTATATGTTGTGTTACTTACATGTTGAGTTGCTTATATTTTTGGTTGACTTATGATGTTCCATATATGTTCTTAACAAGGTTGTGTGACACTAAGCATGGTCTTGAATAAATTGTGATGATTTTATGAATAGGAACCATACTTAATACATGTGGTTTATACTAACCCATATTTCATCCCTTTAACAAAACATTGTAGGTTCCGGTCATTGAAGAGCTTCTAGACCACTTTGCAAGAAGACTAGTACTTTCCACCAAGTTATTGGTGAGTCCACAATGTTCAGGGATGCCACACCCGGAGACCCCGGATGAGACCGGCGTCGTTAACCTCTCAGAGGTCGTAGAGAAGCCTCTTCTTAGATTTCATCACGATCATACAGTTAAATTTTGCGGAAAATTAAATTTTTTTATTATACTACTGAAGTATACTTAGACTTCATACTTAAGATTTATTAAAACATACGATATTCTAAAATTATCTAACATATATAGAAACCATCTAAGAATACAAATCTGGACTTAGCCAATAATAGTCAATATGCCATATAGGCCTTAATACAAAAGAGTCCAAAGAACATAAATGGAAATCTAATATTCTTAAATTCTACTTATGTCTTCATAACGCTGGAAAATGGAAGATAGAATCCCCGAACATGAGGACCTACCAAGACATGGAGAAAGAGATCCAAACTTCTTCAAATCGACCTCTTTAACTTCAATGGCCGGAACCTACAGTTGTAGTAATATAAAGTAATGGGGTTAGTACGCCACATGTACTAAGTATGGGTATATGCACATAACACATAGGGACATGCATGAAAAAGGATAATTTATCATCTCTTTAGAAAACATGTTAAGTCATATGAAAGTCTTCAATGTATATACCATATAACATATACAAGTAAGGATTTCATCACTTAAAGCATGATCATAATCAAAGACATATTATCATAGATTCATGTTAACATTTCATATTCAATAGATCATATACTCATAACATACAAACACTCACCAGTGATCTCATCCCCAACATACAAGTGCAATGGTCATGTGAAGCCCCATAACCCCACACAACCAAGTAGATAAGATAAGAGACCATAAGTAAAGCCTTGCTTCATATACTTGTAACATAAGTAGTCATCACCTCATATAACAATATAACCAAATAACGTATTCATCATAATGGCCAACATTTATATAAAACAAACATCATATATAATAAGCATCATACCTTTCATGTTATAATATTACATAAGAACAATATCCTAGGTAACGTATTCATCATAATGACCAACATTCATATAAGAGTAACATCATGTATCATAATCATATAATGATCAACATTCATATAAGAGTAACATCATGCATCATAAACATATATATTTCATGTTGTCGTATTACATAAGAACGATCTCCTAGGACTTCCCTTAGAGTCAACTTGTGCAATGTCTAGGTAGAGTCTCATACCCCTACCTATACTAAGCAAACTCCTCAAGTCAACCTAGTCAACATTCATTTACTTGTCTTTCGTTTTACATGAGGGAACATTCTCATTAACCGACATAGACCATATGAGCTAAACATGGAATCCAGTGTCTTCCCCATACCGAAAAGAGGTGGTCTACCGGCCAAAGTAGAACCTAACATGACATAGCTTTCTAGGTGGATCCACTAGCTAGTATCCTATGGTGGAAGCATAGTTCAAGAACTAGGAGATGTATCATAGTTCCACATTACATGGCAGCCTCAATCTCATGATAATCATTGTGAACCTACCTTCCCACTAGGGAAGGGACACTTCTTATATCTAGTTCATCGGTGCTTAGCTTAAGTCCCTTTCTTGAAATAACATATAAGTTTTCTTTTATCATAAACTTATCATAGGTCATAGGAGATTAACTCATTGTATAATATGATCATGAGATATTTTAGATTAGATTAGAATTTCCTTTCATCATAACCCTTATGTACATTACTTTCGTAAACATAGAATCATTATTATAGGCTAACATAAACATTGAGAGTAATCACACTTAGAAGACTTACCTCTTGCTTCCAAGAATCTTATTCATCATGCAATATTCATAATCATACATAGTGAAATACTCAATGACATAATCAAGAACAACTCATCAAATCATGTACAAGATCAATGCATAGCGTAGGAGAAGGTAAACAGGTCATTAAAGGGTTCATTCAAACCATAAATTCTAACCCTAACGTTTTCACGTTATCAACCACTAGAAACAACCCATTCGAAACCATCACTTAGAGAAAGATCATGTATCACACAAAATTCAAACATTATCAATCAATTACTCAACAATTCCTGTGAAATTAAATATAGAAAACGTTTACTTTTCATTAAAAATCATAAATCTAGGGTTAGGAAGAAAATCCGTTTTAGTAAAAACCCTAGTATTTGAAGTTCTTGAAAACATATCTTGAAAGGACCTCTTGGGGAAAGGAATCCCAAGAGTGAAAAATCCATACCTTATAGATGAAGAATCCACAAAATCTGATTGGAAACTTTGAAACCTTCGTCTTCTTCCTTAAGCTTTTCTGGTTCTTCAATGGAGTTTAGAAAAAGAGAGCGTTCTTGAGAGATTGAGAGAAATTTCGTTTGATCTGATTTTCCACGTGTAAAAGTGGTCTAAAACTGACCTAATATCAAAATATAATCGTCCCATGAATTATCCTAAAGACCCTCCACTTAAATTACCAAAACGTTCCTAAATTGACTAAAACTAGGAGAACGTATGACTTAGCCAAATTCTGAAAATTTTCTTAAGGGTCTCGGATTTGACCATGAATTTAAATTAATTAATTAAGTTACTAATATAATTAATTAAGTTACCTAGGATAATTACTAAAGTACCCCTAAGTCACTAGGACCATAATCAACCCCTTTGGACCATCCTAGGTTAGCTACTAGGATGTTTCTTTAGTAAGCTACTCAGCTAGTGTCACCCGGTTAGGTCTTAGGATTTCGGGCACACTAGTTAGTTAATTTTTGTTAGTCCTAGGTTAATTAGCTAGTTAGGTAAGTTAGTTAGAGCCTAGGATTGGTCAGGAAGCTCGGTCCCACGTGGCTTGACCCAACGCGTGCCTGCCCCTAATCTCCCTAACCGAATCGGTTGGTCTTGGTCTCTCGGCTAGTAGCACATGTGCTTGCACATGTGTTGCCGTGCACTTTCCTGACCGTGCATTATGGAAAGTTCACTTCATGTCCAAGGATCCTCACTATGTCCTTGGGCACTACATGATAATTTTAAATGATCATGTGTTATGGTACCTAGGCTTGATACTTGGATGACTCATACCTAATGTGTGTATGCGATGAATATAATTATTTTAGCTTAGGGTCTTTATTGCAGGTACAATTCCTAAACAAGATTGGATTGGAGCATTTGAACATCAAGGTGTATTTTAAGTTATAAGTTACTTGTGAATACATACAAAAATTGGCTAACCCCCTTAAGCCAATATTCTCTACATGCCCAATATTACTCAATATTGGGCATTGGGATGCCTATGTACCTCAATACATATTCTTAAAACCTAATAGACACTTCACTAGACAAGTACATTTTTTGGAATGTTACAGGGGATGTTTACATTCTTCTACTCTAGCTATGATGTTTCTTGTGTCTAAAGACAATCATTCTTTCCTTTATCATTTGAAACTATTGTTCTAAGCCTAAAATGGCGTATTGTACTTGTATGGGATTATGCCCAACATTGTAATACTCTTAAGATGGTTTATATGTGAGACAAAAATATTAGACTCTTATACTCTTTGCCTATGTTAAATGAGGAGTCTATGTAAACTCCATGTATGATAAGCGAGAAGTCTAAGTATACTTCACTAAGTAAAAGTTTTAACTTTTCTGCATTTTTAACCTATGATATGTAATGATGAATTTTAAGGGCTAGTGTAAGTCCTCTTCGAGGACAAAGACGCCGGTTACGTCTAGGGGGTGCTCCCAGGTTGTGACATTAAAACACCCTAAAATACGTAAAATAATTTCTCACACTCTGAAAGTCCATGACATAAGCTAGATACTCACAATATGAACTAAACTAAAGCTCTAAACATTGTTTCTAAGCCTAAAATAATGTTTATAAACAACTTAGGAAGTTTTAGAGTCAAGGCGTCAAGAAACGTCCATGACGTCAAGAATATAGTCTAATTAAGGTGTCATATGAAGTCTAAAACATGTATAAAGACTTTCAATAGGTAAAATATTTTATATAGGGTGAAACATCAAGGTCCAACCCCCAAGGATCTCCCTAGGGGACCCTAAACTTAGCCAAGCAAGCTTCCTAGGGCAGCAAGAAATTGCACATATATGGAGTGGGTTCGCGTCGCGGACTAGGTCCCACATGGACCAAAATTCAAGTATGATTCTCGGGCACAACGCATACTCTTTTTTCATGAAAATTAATTTATAAAATCTTGCGGGACCAGCTCTGCGTCGCGAACTTGTTCCCTGACAAAATTCAGAAATTTGGAATTCAAGTTTCACATTATTAAAGGGTCAACTTAAGTGAGGGGTCTTTTGGATATTTCATCCTATACATTGATTTCCAATCAGTTTTTCCTCACATTTACTCACCAAAATCAAATCCCCAAATCAAAACACAAAAGCTCTCACCTATCTCTACTTTCTCTCTCTATTCAACCTCAATTGAAAGAAGAAGAAAGCTTGAAGAAGAAGACCAATTTCTCTAGGATTTTACTCGAACTTCGTGGATTAAGATTCATTGATGTATGGGTTCTTAAATCTTGGGATTCCTTTCCCAAAGAGGTCCTTTCAAAGTTGATTTCAAAATAACCCAAATTCTTAGGGTTTTCTTCTACAAGTGGGTTTTCATCTAAACTTGAAATTGATGATTGATTATGACTAGTTGTGATTACCCATGGCTAATTAAGTGTATATTATTGAGTAATTTTTCTAATTAATGGTAATTTTGTGTAGATCATGTACCTTTCCCTATTTCCCCTAATCTTGAGTTGCTTATATTTTCGGTTGACTTATGATGTTCCATATATGTTCTTAAACAAGGTTGTGTGACACTAAGCATGGTCTTGAATAAATTGTGATGATTTTATGTATAGGAACCATACTTAGTACATGTGGTTTATACTAACCCATATTTCATCCCTTTACTAAAACATTGTAGGTTCCGGTCATTGAAGAGCTTCTAGACCACTTTGCAAAAAGACTTGGACTTTCCACCAAGTTATTGGTGAGTCCACAATGTTCCGGGATGTTTCCATTCGTTTACTCTAGCTATGATGTTTCTTGTGTCTAAAGACAATCATTCTTTCCTTTATCATTTGAAACTATTGTTCTAAGCCTAAAACGGCATATTGTACTTGTGTATGGGATTATGCCAAACATTATAATACTCTTTAGATGGTTTATATGTGAGACAAAAATATTAGACTCTTATACTCTTTGCCTATGCTAAATGAGGAGTCTATGTAAACTCCATATAAGCGAGAAGTCTAAGCATACTTCACTAAGTAAAAGTTTTAACTTTTCTGCATTTTTGACCTATGATATGTAATGATGAATGTTAAGGGCTAGTGTAAGTCCTCTTCGAGAACAAAGACATCGGTTACATCTAGGGGGTGCTCCAGGTCGTGACATTAAAATTCACTAAAATACGTAAAATAATTTGTAACACTATGAAAGTCCATGACCTAATCTAGATCCTCACAAAATGAACTAAACCTTGAAACATTGTTTCTAAGCCTAAAATAATTTTTATAAACCACTTTGGACGTTTTAGAGTCAAGGCGTCAAGAAATGTCCATGACGTCCAGAATCTATTGTAATTGAGGTGTCATATGAAGTCTAAAACATGCATAAAGACTTTCAATAGGTAAAATATTTTATATATGGTGAAAATGTCCAGGTCCGACCCCCAAGGATCTCCCTAGGGGTCCACGAAGGGAACCCAAACTTAGCCAAGCAAGCTTCCTAGGGCAGCAACAAATTGCACTTAGATGGAGTGGGTTCGCGTCGCGGACTAGGTCCCACATGGACCGAAATTCAAGTCTGATTCTCGGGAACATCGCATACTCTTTTTTCTTGAAAATTAATTTATAAAATCTTGCGGGACCGCTCTGCGTCGCGGACTTGTTCCCCGACAAAATTCTGAAATTTGGAATTCAAGTTTGACTTCATTTAAGGGTCAACTTAAGTGAGTGGTCTTTTGGATATTTAATGGGGGACCTATACATTATTTTCCAATCAGTTTTTCCTCACATTTGATCACTAAAATCAAAGCCCCAAATCAAAACCCAAAAGCTCTCACCTCTCTCTACTTTCTCTCTCTATTCAACCTCAATTGAAAGAAGAAGAAAGCTTGAAGATGAAGACCAATTTCTCTAGGATTTACTCGAACTTCGTGGATTAAGATTCATTAAGGTATGGTTTCTTGAATCTTGGGATTCCTTTCCCAAAGAGGTCCTTTCAAAGTTGATTTCAAAATCACCCAAATTCTTAGGGTTTTCTTCTACAAGTGTGTTTTCTTTTAAATTTGAAATTGATGATTGATTATGACTAATTGTGATTACCCATGGCTAATTAAGTGTATCTCATTGAGTAATTTTTCTAATTAATGGTAATTTTGTGTAGATCATGTCCCTTCCCCTATTTCCCCAAATCTTGGATCTTGCTTATGAATTGATAGTATTTGGTGAATGTATCGATTGTTAGACATGTTTTATCTATCCTAATTCATTCACGGATAGCGTAGGGTAATGTATTGTTGGGATTGGATCTATTTCTTGAATAATTCACAATGAACCTTATTCCCTTAACCCTAGGATATGAATTGATGATTGAATTGGTTAGTGAAGATGCAATTAACTTATTTCTTATGTTAATTACTATTGTATGATGTTATTACAACTATTATTGGATTAAATTGGTTAATTGATGGTAAGACCATGGATAATGACTTTTGAAGGAGATTTGGTAAATCTTTGTGATCTCAAACCTTTACTTCAATTATAATGGTTTGTACTTGGTGATGAAGTTCAATTGAAGTATATCTTGTAATTAGATTAAGTAGGTGTCGTATGATGATTCAATTGAAATGTGTTGATTATTTTATTGAAAGATATAAGGTTGGTTATGAATTTCCTATGTGCCAAATTATTACATAGTGATGATAATGTGAAAATCTCACATATGAGGGTTGTATGAAAGGATGATCTAATTCAATTCCTATTGAACTAATGACTATGACTATAAAAGGTCTAGTATCCTATGACCAAAACTAAGGTATGATTGTTAAATAAAGATATTTCAAAAGGGACTCTAGATTAGCACCGAGATAACTAGTAGTGATTAGTGTCCATTCCAAAGTAGGGAAGGTAGGTTCACTATTGTGATCATGATATTGGAGACTATAATGCTTGTTGCATAAAGAGGGTTCAAATACATCTCCTAGTTCTCGGACAATATTTTCCCCATAGGAATACTAGCTAGTGGATCCACCTAGATGCTATGTTTACGTATTTTTACTACCTTGGCAAGTAGTCCACCTTCTTTGGGTGTCCGCTTCCATGACCCTGGATTTTACATTAGATAATGTGGTCTATGTCGATTAAGGCAAGATGTTCCCGAAAGTAAAATGAATGACTAAATGAAGAAGGACATTGACTAGGATGACTTGAGGGGTTTACTTAGGATTGGTAGGGGTATAGGACTCTACCTAGACATTGCACAAGTAAACTCTAAAAGGAGTCATAGGAGTTGGTTTAATGTATTATGATATCATGTATTATTAAATGTTGGCTTTATATGATGATAATCTTATATGATGCTGACTAAGTTAATGAATATGCTATTGGTCTATGTTGTTATATGTGGTAATGACTACCTATGAGGATATGTTATATGAAGCAAAACATTACTTATGATCTCCTATCTTGATTAATTGATTATGTGGGGTTATGGGCCTCACATGAACATTGCACCAGTAGGCTTGGGATGGGATTGTTTGTAAGGATTTTTCATACTATGTTTATATGAATTATTTAAAAGGAAATGTTGATATGGATTAATGTTGTTGTTGCTTTTGCCTATGAACATGTCTTATGTTATTGTGATCCTTACATTGCATATGCACTTACGCTTTCTAAATGGCTTAGCATTTTTTTAAAGAAATGGTCTCTTTCATGCATGTCTTCAAATATTTAATGTGCATATACCCATACTTAGTACAAGATATACACTACACCCTATTTCTCCCTTTTCCCCAAATATTTTAGGTTACGGTCGTTGAATGGTTCGTGGCCAATTTTCAAGAAGGCTTGGATCATTTCTCCAAGTGTGTGTATGTCCTCAAGATCCGAGGATGGTGACTTTTCTTTTTTACCTATGTGACTTGCTATAGTCTAATGACATTCGTTTCACTCTTATAGGTCAAGACATTGTTGTAAGCCCTTAGTGTCAATTATACATTTGTGTAAGGGAAATGCCCGAATTGTTTATATTCCTACTTAGATGGTTTTATTTGAGACATCTCTATTTGACTCTATCTTGGATATTGTATATGTGACATAAAAGTAGAAGCCTATGTAAGATTCTTATGCGAGGAGTCTAAGTAAACTCCCTATGTATATATTATGTGTAGGCGAGAGGTCTATGTAAACCTCATGAAGTACATGAAGATGAAAAGTTTTTAATATTCCATACTTTTAAACCTATGGTATGTAATGAAGAATTCTAAGAGGCTAGTCTTAGTCATTTCCGAGGAAGACAAACGTAGGTTACGTCTAAAGGGTACTCCCCGGATGTGACAAACTTAGAATCAGAGAATGAGGTGGAATATCTTTAGGATTGATGTCCCAATAAAACACGTCTATGTATATTCTTATTCATAATTGCGAAGAACGCCACACTTATGAATGACAAACCGTACCTCTAGAGTCTTACTTTATGTTCTTTCACCTAAACCTTTAATTGTGGTTATAGGTATCACTATTAGAAGGGAAGCCGCAATAAGGTCCGATAAAGAGATGGCTAATGTGGAAGCTCATGACAACCAAGCTCCTCTTCAAGACAACCAAGTATCTCTACTTGTGCAAGTTCCTATGGATGGTCAAGTTCCGATTGTTCCTGCACCTATGACAGATGGGGAAATAAGGTTGACTTTTCTCAATTTGTCCAAATCCATGAATTCTCAAGCTTATTTCGTCATTTCTCAAGTCCAAGCCATGACGACTCAAGTGAATAGGGAGGTTGGAAACTGAGTGCCTCAACATGATAGCACTATGGCTTCTCATTTGAGAGACTTTACTAGGATGAACCCAACTATGTTCTTCTGTTCAAAAGAGGATGAAGACCCTAAAGATTTCCTTGATAAGGTCTATAAGATCCTCTATGCTATGGGTGTGACTACAATTGATAAGGCCGAGTTGGCATCCTATTAACTGAAAGATGTGGCCCAAACACGGTACATACAATGGAGGGATAATAGGGTACTAAGAGGTGGTCCGATGACTTGGGATATTTTCAAGAAGGCCTTTCTTTATAAGTTCTTTCTTACAGAGTTAAGGGAAGCTAAGGTGGAAGAATTCATCAACCTTCGTCAAGGAGGTATGAGTGTACTTGATTACTCATTGAAGTGTAATAAATTTTCCAAGTATGCTCCATCCTTCGTGTCTAACCCAAGGGATGATATGAGTCATTTTCTTACGGAAGTGTCCAAATACTTGGTAGAAGAATGTCATTCGGCTATGCTTCATGATTATATGAATATATCTCATCTAATGGTTCATGCTAAAAAACTGGAAGAAAGTAGACTAATGAGAATGAATAGGGAGGCCAAGAGAGGCAGGGCTTATGAAGGTGGTTATTCTAATGGGAGGTTTAAAGATCAAGACAAGCCTAGATTAAAGAAGAGGTTCTCCAATCAAGTTCCTTTCAATTTTCCCAAGGATCGTGATGATAGGGTGTCTAACCCTAAGTCTCAAGAGGAAAGAGAACTAGTTCACCAAGTAAGAAGCTAACTTGTGGATAGTGTGGTAAGAAGCATTTTGGTGAATGCCTTGTTTGAACGTGGAGAAAGTGGCCACAAGGTCAAAGATTGCGCTAATGTGAAGGGGCAAGACAAGGGGAGTGGGCAAGCTCAAGCAAGTGGTTCTAATGTTGATGCTCCAATAAAGAATCACTTTTATTTTCTTCGCTCTATGGTGAACAAGAGAGTTCTCCCGATGTGGTGACCGGTATGTTACAAGTCTTCTCTATTAATGTTTATGCTTTAATTGAACCCGATTCTACATTATCTTTTGTTACTTTTTTGGTAGCTAGAAAGCTTGAAATTTTCTCGATGTCCTAAATGAACCTTTTATAGTAACTAGTACGGTAGGTCATTCGGTTGTTTCAAAGAGGGTATATACAAATTGTCCTAAAATGTTGCCTAATAGAGTTACTCATGTTGAATTAGTAGAACTTGATATGGTTGATTTTGATATCATTTCGGGAATTAGTAGAATTGTCAAGTTCAATTTTCCTAAAACTTGTTTTGGAGTGGAACTAGGTAATTCTATTCCTAGAGGTCGTATAAGTTCTATGGCTTCATAAGACCTAGTATTGCTCTATGGGGTGCACTGGTATTATTTGTGAAGAAAAAGGATGGGTCCCTTAGAATGTGAACTGATTATCGCCAACTCAATAATATCACCACTAAGAACAAGTATTCTCTCCTTTGGATTGACGACTTCTTTCAACAACTCCAAGGGGCAAGCTACTTTTCTAAAATTGACTTGATATTGGGGTATCAACAACTTAGGGTGAGAGGTGAGGATATATCGAAAACAACTTTTCAGACTAGATATGGTCACTATGAGTTTCTAGTAACAACATTTGGTCTCACTAATGCCCTGATGACTTTATGGACCTCATGAATAGGGTATTTCGAAGTTACTTAGATTCATTAGTCATTGTCTTCATTGACGACATCTTGGAATAAATAAAAAATTAGGGTGAACACATGGACCATTTGAGAGTGGTATTACAAGTGCTTAAGAAAAATCATCTATTTGCCAAGTATAGAAAATGTGAGTTTTGGTTGAGTTCGGTGACGTTTCTTGGTCATATCATCTCTAGTGAGGGAGTTGAGGTTGATCCAAGGAAAACCGAGATGGTTAAGAATTAGCCTAGACCATTGACTCCAACCGATATTAAGAGCTTCTTGTGTCTAGTGGGGTACTATAGGAGGTTTGGGGATGGTTTTTTCGACCATTGATTCTCCTTATACTACCTTGACCCAAAGAGTGTGAAATTTGAGTGGTCGGAGGAATGTGAAACAAGCTTCCAAATCTTGAAAGATAGGCTTACCTCTGCTCCAGTGTTGACTTTACCGGAGGGTACCAAGGGCTTCGTGGTATATTGTGATGAATCTCGAGTGGGCTTGGGGTGTGTTCTTATGAAACATGGGAAAGTAGTAGCCTATGCCTCTAGAAAACTTAAAGTGCATGTGAAGAATTACCGAACTCATAATCTTGAGTTAGCGGCCGTAGTCTTTGCGTTGAAAATATGGAGACATTATGATTATGGGGTTATTGTTTATGTGTATACCGACCATAAGAGTCTTCAATATGTGTTTACACAAAAGGAGTTAAATCTCCGACAAAGAAGATGGTTGGAATTATGGAAAGATTACAACATGAGTATTCTATACCACCCCGGAAAAGCCAGTGTGGTTGCGTATGCTCTAAGTTGTATGACCATGTGTAGTGTGTCTCATGTAGATAAAGCCAAGAAAGACCTAGTGAATGATGTTCATAGGTGTAATACTCCAAAAGTCTAAAGCCTAATCTAGAGCCTAAAACGAGAGTCTAAGAGTTGTAACACTGCTTCAAAGTCAAATATAATGTATATAAGTCATTTAGGAAGTTTTAGAATCAAAACGTCAAGGAACGTCCATGACGTTCGGAAACTAGTTAAAGAGGTGCTAATGTGACTTAGTGTATTTTACAAGGTTTTAAGAGTCGGAAATTGATGAAATTTGGGAGTTAGGCACGTATTAGAGTTGGTTTATAGTCGAAACGTCTGGGTACGAATCCCCAAGGACCAACTGAAGGGTCCTTGAGGAGGACACTTCTTGTTTGGCTAAAAGTTGTCAAAAGACAGTGCCATCGACGGTTGCCTACCCACGAGGCATAGGCCAATCGACGGGTCATCGATGGTAACTTAGACATTTTTTCCAAGGGTCCATTTTGGACAATCTCTAAACAAAACAACGGAGGAGGAGCACGGAAGGGACACTAGTCGTCGACTGACCTATGGCCCATTGGTCGGGGTCTCGTAGGTCAGGTCACTGGTTGCTGCCATATTTAGGTTAGAACAATTAATTAATTAGGTTATTAGTTAATTGGTTAGGGATTAAGAGAGGTCTAATTAATTTAATTTGTGACTTCTATAAATACCCCAAACCTAATTAAACTAAACCCTACTCCAACAATTCCAAAACTCCATTTCTCTTCCTTCTCTCTTCTTTCTCTCTCCCAAAAAGAAGAACTCCTAGGTCAAGGTCTAAGGTCTGAAATAAGGGATTCTCTTCATGATTGTCCATCAATTAACAAGCTATGGGATTCCTTTCACCTTTGGGATTCCTTTCCCCAAAGGGTTCCTCCAAATTGATTTAAAAAAGATGAGTTTCAAGTGGGTTTTATTCTATTACGAGTTTGATCTTATAAATGGTTTGTTTCTGATTTCTATAGATAATTATGAGTAGGTTATGTTGTATTGTAATCCAATTATGATAGTTCTTGATTAATTAACATAGGTTGTGAAGTAGATCATGAATTTGACCTAAGTCCCTAACCCTAGGCTACGAACTAGTGTTGAGTTGATGTTTAGTGATTCAATTGACTTCATTATTGTGTTAATTACCATTGATGGATGTTATTATGCCTATTATTTGATTGAATTGGATGGTTGATGGTAAAACCATGATGATGGCTTGTGAAGGAGATTGGGGTAAGTCTTGTGATCTAAAACCTTTACTTCAATTATGGTTACTTGTGTTTAATGATGAAGTTATATTGATGTATACCTAATGATAAGATTCATAAGGGTTGATATGATGTTGAATTTAAATGTCTTGATTATGTTATTGTGAGATTATGCTTAAGATTTAATGATATATGGTTGGTGTAAAGTACCTATGTGCCATACTACGATATAATGATGTTAATGTGCTAATCTGGCATGTCAGGGTTGTAATGAAAGGTGTTCTCATTAAATTCCTATTGAGTTATGACTATGACTATAAGGGGTAGACCCTATGACCTAATCTAAGTTATGATTATTAATTAAAGACATTTCAAAGGGACTCTAGCGTAGCACCGAGTGAACTAGTAATGAGGAGTGTCCCTTCCCACATAGCGAAGGTAGGATCACTAATGTCATGATATTGGAGACTATAATGCATATAGTATAAAGAGGGTCCCAACTACATCTCTAAGTACTTGAACTATGTTTCCCCCATAGAAATACTAGCTAGTGGATCCACAGAGATGTTATGTCCTACCTTGGTAAGTAGTCTACCTTCTTTTGTTGTAGGGTTCCGTGACACCGGATTCCACATTGGCTCATGTGGTATATGTCGGTTAAGGCATGTTGTGCCCGAAAGTAAAATGAAGTAATAAAGTGGACTCTAACTAGGATGACTCTGCGGGTTTGACTTAGTCTAGGTAGGGGTATTGGAATCTACCTATAGATTGCACTAGTTGGCCTTGAGGGAAGTCTTAGAAGGATGTTCTTATGTTCTTATATGCTTATAAATGTAAATGATATTTATATGTTGATCTTACATATTAATGACACTATGTGATATTGATTTCACTTATAAGCATGTGATTGATCTCTATTGTTAAAGTATGATTATGTTTACTCCTAATGATATAATATGTGAAGTGGGAATTGCTTATGGTTCTTGTTTGGTTTACTTGGTTGAGTGAGGTTATGGGGCCTTACTTATTCATTGCACTAGTGCACTTAATGGGGGTTCATGAGTATTGGTTCTTGAATGTGCATAAGGATTTCAAAGTAAATTAGCATGTTTTAATGAAATGTGCCTTTTAGCATGATTTTTATGTTGTATGTGCATATGATTCCATACTTAGTACAAGTGACGTGCTAACCCAATTTCTCTCTTTTCCCCCAATATTTTAGGTTTCAGTCGTTGAAGGGTTTGTGACCACTTTGCAGGAAGGCTTGGATTATTTCTCCAAGTGTGGGTATGTACTCATGTTCCGAGGATGATGCCTTTCTATGACTCTACCTAGGTTATATTTTTATAGTCTAAAGACAATTATTTAATTCACGTTGTTTCAAGATATTGTTGTAAGCCATATCTGACATTTCTACTTTGTGTAAGGGCTTATGCCCATTTTAATTTGATTCTCTTTAGATGGATAATATTAGACATACCTTTTAAGACTATATTATGCATCTTATATGTATGTGCCATAAAAGAAGAAGACTATGTAATCTTCTTGCAACACCCTAAAACAAACTAAGTTGAACGAGAGCTTCGTGAATGTTTCATAAATTAGTTTTGTGTTAAAATGAGTTAATATGATGTCCTTAGGCAGTGTGTGAAGTTTGGAGGTCAACCATTGAAGAACGTCCATGACGTTCGGAAGGTGTGCCTTAGAAAGTGCTTCTGTGTCCTCATGTGTTTGAGTGAGTTTTATGTGTTCGTTTAGTTTGAAATTGGTGCGAGATGTCCCTAAGACCTAGACGACTATGCTTAGGGGTTTAACTTCCGTGTACGACCCCACCTAGGACCAACGAGGGGCCCTAGAAGAGGACCTCATCTATTGGCAGGATGCTGCCAAGCAGTGACGAAACGACGGCCACATGGGACGGACCGTTGGTCAAACATGCTAAGCATGGTAAGGGTTAAAATGGTTGAATGAATTCCTTTTGTGGAAAATGAGATATCTTGTTATTGTGAACATGATAGTTTAAGAACTAAGGTGTAGGTTGAGTAGTGTTGAATGGATGTGGTAATGTTTTTAGAAGGAAAGGATTCTAATCCATGAATTGAGGGAAGCTCTCTTGTGTGGAGAATGTTTCATAGTTTTTATTGTGATTGGGTTGAAGTTCTTATGTAGGTTTACTCTAAAGAGGAATTGTGATATGATTACCTAGTAAGCGAGTTGTAGAGTTGTGCTAGAAAAATGGTGGAATTTATTTGGTAAGATTATTGGTTTCCAAGTGAACCTACCTTAAATACTGGAAGGGAAAGAGGAATTTATGTTCTACGACATTGAGTTAAGTGGTACCTAATAGATGTATTACCTATTAAGGGAGTTGCATTCTCTTGATGATATCATGCTTACATTGGGAGAATTGGTAGTCACTCTATATTTCTCATGTTAAGGTGTAGCTTATGATATTGCTTAATTGCTTCAAAGTTTTGTTATCATGTTATAATCTGAGTTACTATGATGTTGTATCTCATGTTGACATGCTTTCATGTTAGAATTGCTTGAAAGAGGAATTAATGGATTTTTAGCATGTTTCACTGTTAAGTTTCTTGCATTCACTGTAATGAAGTTCAAAATTTGAGAAATTGCACTTTTCATGAACAATGGTTTCAATCTGATTGAGGATGATGGTTATGATCATGTTTAATGTTAGAGAAGGTAGTTCCTCCCTAAATGAAGAATAAGGGTGAATTTTGAAATATGAAAGTTGTTACAAAGTTGTCTGTGTTGCAAAGTGTTTGAAAATGTGACATTGTGCTCCTTGTTAGTTGGTGCTTTGACTATGAATGTTTTGATCATGATTTAATGTGTTATATTCTGCTAATTGAGTCCTTGATGTTCTTAAAGTTTTTAGTGTCATTCGAGGCGAATGTTATTCCAAGTGGGGGAGAATGTAACACCCTAAAACAAACTAAGGTAAACTAGATCTTGATGAATTATTATTGTGTTAAAATGAGTTATAATGATGTCCTTAGGCAGTGTGTTAAGTTTGGTTAAGTTTGGAGGTCAAACGTCCATGATGTTCAGAAGGTGTGCCTTAGAAAGTGCTTGTGTGTCTTCATGTGTTTAAGTGAGTTTTATGTGTTCGTTTTGTTTGAAATTGGTGTGAGATGTTTCTAAGACCTAGATGACTATTTTTGCGAACCCACCTAGGACCTACGAGGGGACCTAGAAGAGGACACCATCGCATGGCACGATGCTGCCAAGCATTGACCAAATGACGTTCACAAGGGACGGACTGTTTGTCAAATGACGGACCTTCGACCTTGGGCGTCGATTGTCCCTGCAAGGTCTGCAAGACCTGCATTATATGAATCCCCAGCCCAAATCGATGGACCCCTACCAATGGAGCGTCTATGGGCAAACGGTCCGTCTTTGTGGACTCATTGGTGGTGCTGCCAAAAGCTGCAATTTTTCAGCGTTGGGTTGGGTGTTTGTTAAATTCACCCCAAGTCTTTTAGGAACCTTAGAAGATTGTTTTATGGTCTTTTATTTATATTAAGGTTTTTCAAACCCTAAGACTTATTTTTAGACTTCATTTCCTAAAACCCAAAACCCTCTCTCAAGAAAGACTCTCAAACCTCCATAGAAGCTAGAACTCAAGAAGGATCTAGGAGGGCTGTTGGTGGACGTTTCTTCATAAAATAATCAGTGGGGTTTCGTCTATTTGAGGTATGGTAGTCATACTTGAACTCTGTTCCATTCAAGGAGTCCTTTCTATCAGATTTTCAAAATGGGTTTTCAAACCTAACTTCTTCTATCTTTATCTCTAATATGGGTCTTGCATGAAAACATTTTAAATGATTCAAATATGATGTTTCTACTGTTAGTGGGTGATTTTAATGCTAAAACTTAAATGCAAACATTTTAAAGCTTTTTATTTTTTTTTAATTTTTGGCTTCAGGAATGGGTTAAATAAGAATGATTTTTGTAGTGTTTGAGATTTGGTTTCCTCGTGTTGTTATAGTTGTTTAGATACTGCCATAAGGGCTATTTTATGATGAATTATTGAGTAAATTGGAAATAGGTGTGAAAGATTTGGAAGAATGGTAAGTTGGTTTTATTGTTAATTCTCTTTATAAAATGCTCTTGAGTGGTATGTCCACCTTCTTGGTGGCGTTGTTTACTTGATGAATTTGGATATATTTTGTATGTATTGTAGGTGTGGCTTTGAAGGCCTAATGTGTGAAATGAATTGATAGTAAAGATCGTTCTTGATTTGCATGTTTTGCTTATGATCATGCCTTAATGAAGTAAGTGTAAATGTTGAGCATGTTAAAGTGCGTAATGTGATGAGTGAAGGTATAAGCATGTATAGAAGTTAATTTAAATGAAATGATGCTTGTATGCAAGGTGTGTTCACATCTACACACACTTGAATGAATGAATGAAGCCAAGTTAAGTCAATAGGGGAGTTTTGGGTTGAACACTCTTCGTGAGTTGTGATGAAGTGTTTAATAGCAACCTCACTAAATCCTAAGAGATTTCTAAGATAGGTTGGAGGATGAATGCCCTTCGTGAGTTTAGATGTGGTGTTCACTATTTATCCTTAACCTATAATTTATAATGTTGATAATATGTGGAGTGTTATGCCTAGCACTGAGAAAATATGAAGAAGGGGCGGTTACACTTCGTGAGTTGAGATGTTATATTCCAATGTACCTCTTGAGATGAGTACTCCTCATTAGTAGAGAATGAGTTACTTAGTAGCAATCTTCTTATCCCTTAACTATGGGCCCGCATAGGTGTACCTATTGGGAAAGTCATGTAAAAGCTAAAAGAAAGACCTCACTCTAGGCATGTGGAGGAATCCTCCTCCGATAAGGGAAGTATCACGATTCCATATCTAGATCTCATGGTCTATGTAGGTTAAGCTAATCTCCAAAAAAAATGCTACTAAGTCTGGTAAAAGAGTATACTACTTAAGGTAGGTAGTGGAATGGGATGCTATCTATCCATTGCACTAGGTAGGCATTCTGAAACGTAAGTCTTGGTGAGTCTTATATGAATTGAGTGAGCTAAGTCTTGTAAAAGAATGTGCTACATAGGATAGGTGGTGGAATGAAACGCCATCTATTCATTGCACTAAGTAGGCATTCTGAAACGGATGTCTTGGTTTGTCTTTTATGAATTGAATGAGATCAGTCTTCTAAAAGAATGTACTACTTAGTGTAGGTGGTGGAATGGGACGCCATCTACTTATCGCACTAAGTAGGCATTCCGAAAGGGAATTCTTGGTGTGTCTTTTTGAGTGTTCTTCTAATGTTTTGTCATTGAGTGGGGACTTGTTCTCCTGAGCTGAGTAAGCCTAGAAGGGGTATTCTTGGGGATCACCTAGGTGTGTATTGAAGGAGGTGTATGAGCGTTTCCTTTATATCTTAACTTTGTGAGTCTTAGGATAACCTTATCTAGGGAAACTCTACGGAAATGAGTTCACTTCCTCTTGGCTTGACTTTGGGAATTCACTGTTTTGAGATTAAAATAGTTCACTTTAATGCTAAAATGAGTTCACTATAACCTTTGGGTAGTTTACTGTAAAATGGTCCTTTTTGTTAATATTATGGAAATCCTTCTCTAAGTGTTAAAAGATGATATTTATGTTGTTTTACACCTATACTCATGAAGGTTTTACTTCATTGGCATGAAAATGTGTTTTTACTAAAATGTCCCTTTTTGTATGTTTTTGCATATGCCATACTTAGTACATTAATTGTATTAAACCCATACTTTTCTATACTCTATAAGTATAGGTTTTGGAAGCAATGTTGAAGTCTAGAAGGCAAAGCTTGGGAAAGATTCTCTCAAGACAAAGTATGTCCTCATATATTAGAGGGCATTGTTTTATTTCTTAGTATTTTTTATTATGACTTATTATGTATTTCTTTTAATGTAAAGTCCCTAAGATATTATGCCGTTTCTTTAAGTTTGGCTTGTGACGATGAGATTTTCTTAGTATTTATGAAACAATTCCTTTTTATATTAAATGTCGTGAAAAGTTTTAATTCCGCACTACTTTTAATGTCTTATGCATTGAATGATAGTTAAAGGGCTTGTACAAGACCACAAAGGGTCAAGTACGCCTTGTGATGATCCAAGGGGTTTCCCTAACTTCTTGGGGGTACTTGCCGGCCGTTACAAACTTTGTATCAGAGCGTAAGTTTATAAGAAATAGTTTAGGGTCTATAGTCTCACAAGCCACATCTAGTAGAGTATTGTTCATTGGTGTGAGTCACGACACATCCATGGATGAGAGGCTATAGGACGATAGAGTTTCACTTCTTCATTACTCTTTTATCGTGCCATAAACTTAACTCCATAAGATCTCTCTCTTCTTCTCCTTTGTCCGATGGTTTTCTAGGTGTGATTGCTTGGAAAGAGAGATGTTTCTATGTTGAGGGAGAGAAAAGTGAGTTTTGATGTTATGATGGTTTGTGGCTAGAAGAGTAGATGTGAAGATTAGTTTTGAGAAATATAATGTGATGCCAATTATGGCTATATGTGACTTATGAGGTTGGAAGTGTTATGGTGTGGAACTTTATGGTGATGTAGTTCTTAGCATGGTAAGGGTTAAAATGGATGAATGAAGTCCTTTTGTGGAATATGAGATATCTTGTGATTGTATACATGATCGTAGAAGAACTAACGTATAAGTTGAGTGTTGAATGGATAAGTTAATGTTTTGAGAAGAAAATGGTTCTAATCCATGAATTGAGGGAAGATCTCTTGTGTGGAGAATATTTCATAGTTGTTCTTGTTATTGGGTTGAATTTCTTGTGTAGATTTACTCTAAGGAGGAATCGTTATATGATTACCTAGTAAGGGAGTTGTGGAGTTATGCTAGCAAAATGGTAGAATTTCTATGGTAAGATTTTTGGTTTCCAAATGAACCTACCTTAACTACTGGAAAGGGAAAGCGGGAGTTATGTTCCATGAGATTGAGCTAAGTGGTGCCTAAGAGTTGAATGAGGTGATGTTTAAGAGAGTTTGTCTAAGCTTGAATCCTAAGAGGAGAGTGTTATGCTTGACTAGCAGAGTTGATGTTTAGTCTTGATGATCATGTGCTATGAGTAGTATGAGTTCCTACCATGTGAGAGGCATAATGGTACTTTTTAGTATGAGGCCTTGAAGATGGATTTACCCTAAGTGGGGAGAATGTGTTGAGTAGAAAGGTAGTTGGTATCCTTGTCTTTCCTTCTATCGTTATTCTCGCTTGAGACCAAAATCCTTGGTAGTTTAGTAATGGTTAAGAGTCTTGCATATTAGTATGAGTTGAATTTCTCATTATGTTATGAGTGCCTTTGATGGTATAAGGTTTTGCATGCTCTTGATGATTTCATTCTTACATTGGGAGAATTGGTAGTCACCCTATATATCTCATGTTGAGTTGTAGCTAATGATATTGCTTAATTCCTTCAAAGTTGTGTTATCATGTTATAATGTGAGTTAGTATGATGTTGTCTCTCATGTTGACATGCTTTCATGTTAAAATTGCTTCGAAGAGGAATTAATGGATTTTTAGCATGTTTCACTGTCAAGTTTCTTGCATTCACTGTGAAGAAGTTCAAAATTTGAGAAATTGCACTTTTCATGAACAATGGTTTCAATGCTATTAAGGATGATGGTTATGAGTATGTTTAATGTTGGAGAAGGTAGTTCCTCCCTAAATTAAGAATAAGAGTGAAATTTGAAATGTGAAAGTTGTTACAAAGTTGTCTGTGTTGCAAAGTGTTTGAAAATGTGAAATTGTGCTCCTTGTTAGTTTGTGCCTTGACTATGAATGTTTTGATCATGATGTAATGTATTATGTTCTGCTAATTGAGTCCTTGATGGTCTTAAAGTTTTTAGTGTCATTCAAGGACGAATGTTATTCTAAGTGGGAGAGAATGTAACACCCTAAAATGAACTAAGGTGAACTAGAGCTTCATGAATGTTTCATGAGTTAGTATTGTGTTAAAATGAGTTATAATGATGTCCTTAGGCAGTGTGTGAAGTTTGGTTAAGTTTGGAGGTCAAACGTCCATGACATTGGGAAGGTGTGCCTTATAGCTTGTGTGTCCTCATGTGATTAAGTGAGTTTTATGTGTTTGTTTAGTTTGAAATTGGTATGACATGTTACTAAGACATAGAAGACTATTTTTAGGGTTTCAAAGTCCGGGTACGAACCCACCTAGGACCCATGAGGGGCCCTATAAGAGGACCCCATCTCTTTGCAGGATGCTGCCAAGCAGTGACCAAATGACGGCCACAAGGGACAGACCGTTGGTCAAACGCCGGCCCGTCGGCCTTGGGCGTCAATTGTCCCTGCAAGGTTTGCAAGACCTGCACAAGATGAAGCCCCATCCCATATCAACGGACCACCACCAGTGGGGCGTCGATGGGCAAATGGTCCGTCTTTGTAGACTCGTTGGTGGTGCTGCAAAAAGCTGCAATTTTTTCTACCTTGGCTTGGGGTGTTTGGTAAATTCACCCAAAGTCTTTTAGGAACCTTAGAAGATATTTTTAGGGTCTTTTAGTTATATTAAGGTGTTACAAACCCTAAGACCTAATTTTAGACTTCATTTCCTAAAACCCAAAACCCTCTCTCAAACCTCCATAGAAGCTAGAACTCAAGAAGGAGCTAGGAGGGTTGTTGGTGGATGTTTCTTCATAAAAAATGGGTGGGGTTTTTGTATATTTGTTGTATGGTAGTAATCCTTGAACTATCTTCCATTCAAGGAGTCCTTTTAAATAGATTTTCAAAAGGGGTTTTCAACCCTAACTTCTTCTATCTTTAACTCTAAATATGGGTCTTGCATGAAAACGTTTTAAATGATTCAAATAAGATGTTTCTAATGTTATTTGGTGATTTTAATGCTAAAACTTCAATGAAAACATGTTAAAGCTTTTTATTAATTTTTGGCTTAAGGAATGCGTTAATGAGCATGATTTTTGTAGTCTTTGAGCTTTGGTTTGCTTGTGTTGATATAGTTGTTTATCTACTGCACTAAGGGCTATTATATGATGAATTGTTGAGTAAATTGAAAATAGGTGTGAAAGCTTTGGAAGAATGGTAAGTTGGTTTCATTTAACTCTCGTTATGAAATGCTCTTGGGTGGTATGGTCCACCTTCTTGGTGGCGGTGTTTACTTGATGAATTTTGATATATTTGGTATGTATTGTGAGTGTTTCTTTGAAGGCCTAATGTTTGAAATGATGTGATAATAAAGATGGTTCTTGTAATGTGTATTATGAAGCTTGAATTGCATATTTTTGTCTTAAGATCATGCCTAAATGAAGTAAGTGTAATTGTTGAGCATGTTAAAGTGTGTAATGTGATGAATGAAGGTATAAGCATGTATAGAAGTTAATGTAAATGAAATGATGCTTATATTCAAGGTGTGCTCACATGTACACACACACACACTTGAATGAATGAATGAAGGTAAGTCAAGTCAAAATTGGAGTTTTGTGTGAACACTCTTTGTGAGTTAAGATGAAGTGTTTAGTAGCAACCTCACTACATCCTAAGAGCTTTCTAAGATAGATTGGAGGATGAATGCCCTTCGTGAGTTGAGATGTGGTGTTCACTAGTTATCTTTAACCTATATATTATAAATTTGAGAATCTGTGGGGAGTTATTCCTAGCACCGAGAGGATATGTAGAAGGGGTGGTTACACTCACTCTAAGAAAGTGGGGGGACCCTCCTTCGATAAGGGAAGTATCGGGATTCCATATCTAGCTCTCATGGTCTATGTCGGTTAAGCTAACCCCTATAAAAGAAATGAAAGTACTAAGTCTTGTAAAAGAGTGTACTACATAGGGTAGGTAGTGGAATGGGATGCTATCTATCCATTGAATTAGGTAGGCATTCTGAAAGGGAAGTCTTAGTGAGTCTTATATGAATTGAGTGAGCTAAGTCTTCTAGAAGAATGTGCTACTTAGGATAGGTGGTGGAATGGGACGTCATCTGTTCATTGCACTAAGTAGGCATTCCGAAAGGGAAGTCTTGGTGTGTCTTATATGAATTGAATGAGCTAAGTTTTCTAAAATAGTGTACTACTTAGGGTAGGTGGTGGAATGGGACGTCATCTACTCATTGCACTAAGTAGGCATTCCAAAAGGGAAAACTTGTTGTGTCTTTTTTAGTGTTATTCTAAAGTCTAGTCATTCAGTAGGGACTTGTTCTCCCAAGCCGAGTAAGCCTAGCAGGGGTAGTCTTGGGGATCACCTAGGTGTGTATTGAAGGAGGTGTATGGGTGTTTCCTTTATGTCTTACCTGGGTTAGTCTTAGGATAACCTTATCTAGGCAAACTTCTACGGAAATGAGTTCTCTTCCTCTTGGCTTGACTTTGGGAGTTCACTGTTTTGGGATTAAAATAGTTTACTGTAATTGTCACATCCTGAGACCACACCCAAGAACATATGGCACTCTCGGAGTGCAACCAGCATACTTGACCTCTCGGAGGTCTTGTACAAACCCTTTCATATCGTTCATCGCTGATATACATATGAAAAGTAGTGCGAAATTTAAACTTTTCACAAACATTTTATAAGTCTTTAAAATATCTTTCATATAAAACTCATAGGATATACTAAGTCTCATTTCATCAAATCCTCGGCACAAGAGTACTTAAGACAAGGCCCATACAAAATAGAAAAATAGTACTACTTAGTATTACAATACTTCAAAAGTGAATAAAAGAAATCTATACCCTCAAGTCAAATGAGGACATACTTCAACTTTTTTGATTAAACACTTCGGAAATGCCATAACTTAGACTAGAGCTTAATCTATTAAATAATGTTTAAAATGATGTTTCCAGACCTATATTAATGTGATAAGTGTCACTTCTGGGGAGCACCCCCTAGTCGTAACCGGCGTGGTCGTCCTCGTTTAGGACTAAGACTAGTGTCTTAGCATACATCATTACATTCATAGGTTAAAAATGTTGAAAATTTAAAACTTTAAGATTACTTGTATATTGAGGTTTACTCAGACCTCTGGCTTTCACATAATATATATTTATCGAGTATACATAGACCCTTAGTATAAGAAGATTACATAGTCTTACTTTTACTGCACATACATAGTATAAGATAGTCTCATAATAAGTCTATAACATTGTATCATATTAAACCATCTAGATAAAAGTATCACAATTTGGGCATATCCCTTACATAACCAATTATAGCCACATATAGGCTTTACAATTATAGTACCAGAAAGAAAAAGAATGAATAAAATGTCTTTAAGACTAAAAAACATCCAATAGGTATTCGCATCGTCCTCGAAAAGTGAGGACCTAACGAACTTGGAAGATAAGAATCCAAGTAGTCTTCAAAGTCTTCTCTAATATCAATGGACAGATCGTACATTTGTAGTAAACATCAAACATGGGTTAGTACACATTGTACTAAGAATGGGCATATGCACGTATAACAAGTGAAATCATGCTAAAAAGGACATTTTATCAAAACCATGCTAAAGTACTTTGAAAAGGCTTGTGCACAATTAAGAACCCATATAATCCAAATAACTACATAATCCATAAATCAAACCCATGTACAACAGAAGACCAACATCAACAAGTAATAGTTAAGTCAACCTATACGAGAGTTCATAACATCATAATATAAGCAAGACCCTTATTCATAACCCACCATTTATACTACAAGTGTAATGACCAAGTAAAGCCCCATAACCTTACTAAATCAAGTAAACCAAACAAAGGATCACAAATAATGCCTAACTTAACATAACATAGTATCAATAATAACCATCATCATATTTAGCAATATAGACCAATAACATTTTTATAAATGAAACTAACATCATATAGGATCATCAACATGTAAAATCAACACAAGCATAACATTTACTTTATAAGATTACTATATCATAAGAACATCCTTCTAGGACTCCCTCAAAGTCAACTAGTGCAATGCCTTGGTAGAGTCTCATACCCCTACCTAGACTAAGCCAACTTCTCAAGTCACCCTATCTAAAGTTCACATCATTACTTCATTTTACTTTCGGGGACATTTGCCTTAACCGACATAGACCACAAGAGCTAAGTGTGGAATTTGGTGTTGTAAAACCTTACCTCGATGGAAGGTGGTCTACCGCCCAAAGTAGATCCAAACATTAACATAGCTATCTAGGTAGATCAACTAGCTAATCTTACTATGGTGGCAACATAGTTCTAGAGCTTGGACATAAGTATGAACCCTCTACATGCGTATGGCATTGGAACCTCATCTCATGGGAATGCATTAGGTGAGTATCCCTATATAGGAGTCAACACCTCATATGGAACTATAGGCTGAATTTTCCTAATAGGTGTAGTAACATCAATCAATAGTAATTAATAGCAAAACTAGGTCAATTGCATCATCACTATCCCAATTAAAATCAATCATAACCTAGGGTTAGGGGAATTAGGGTTCATCATGAATTTATCAAGGAATAGATCCAATCCCAACAATACATTACCCTAGTCAATCCATACATGAATTAGAATAGATAAAACAAGTCTAATAATCAAATCATTCTTCAATTCCCATCAATTCATGACCAAAATCCAAGATTTGGGAAATTGGGGAATGGAACAATATCGACATGAAATTACATCATTTAACATCAATTAATAAATAATCTATACTCAATTAGTCATAGAAAATCACAATTTATCATCAATTAGATGTTTAGAAGAAAACCCATTAGAATTGGAAAACCCCACGGAATTGGGTAATTTGAAATCAACTTTGAGAGGACCTCTTAGGGAAAGTAATCCCAAGAGTGAAGAACTCATACCTTATTGAAGCTTAATCCACAAAATTGAAGTGAAATCCTAGAGAAGTTGACCTTATTCTTCAAGATTTCTTCCTTCTTCAATGGAGAAAATAGGGAGAGAGAAAGTAAAGAGTTGCGAGATCTTTTGGGTTTTGTTTTGGTAATTGGGTTTGGGTGAGTGGATAAATGACTTTAAATGACCTGAATCTGGGTAGTGGCTATGCGTCGCGGGGCCAACACACACTTTTATTTTTTGAAATAAATTGAACCAATGAGGCCCGTGTTGGCTGCACGTCGCATAGAAGCCCACTGATTCTTGACTTTCGCAAGCTGCTTTGGCAGCCTGCCCACCCATGTTGGGGTCGTCCTACATGACCCTTCAGAGGGGGTCCTTGGGGTGTATTTTTCGGACATTTAGACCCTCTATACTACACTCTACCTAACCAAAGTCTTTTTTGAAGTTTTAGACATCATTTGACCCTCTGAAACGATCCCCAAACATAGCGACGTCAACTAGTTTAATTAAGCTAGTTTCCAGACGTCATGGACGTTCTTTGACGTCTTGGCTCTAAAACTTCTTAGATGAATTATATAAATTATTTTAGATCTTAAAAGAGTATTCTAACCTTTTAAACACTCATGTTAATATCTATATTAGGTCTTCACTTTTTGGAGTGTTACATTATCCCATCTTAGGAACATTCGTCCCCGAATGACACTAATGTTTTAAAAGGGAAGGGATAGACTCAATACTAGCAGCCCAACCAACAATATACAACTTCAACATGAGTTACAACTGAATTAAAAATAACAATATGGCATTTACATAATGACTCAAAATATCAATTTTGCACATATAAGGCTCAAATCCACAACATGAGGAATTTTTCCTTCTCTCAATAACAACATGAGCTCAACATATCATTAAAGAGTCAATTATGCAAAATTTCTTTTCTCAATATATCAATATGCTCAATATCTAATTTATGAAGACAACAATATACCAAATATACAAATAAGTGCAAGTCAAGCAAAAGAGCATTTTTTTCACGATAAATCATTTTAGCATAAATGTTTTTTACCATAAATATACATATCTTTACAAAACAAGTCAAAATCACATTAACTCATTATTTTCATTATTAATAGTAATAACTAACCTTAATTAGCAAAGAGATGAGAATAACGGGACTTCATGTCGGCCTCGGCCTCCCGTGCTGCTGCCTTAACTAGGTGGTTTCTCCTACACTTTTACGGAGGCCACCTCTTTGTTCCGCAACCTCTTCACTTGACGATCAAGGATTTCAACCGGAAGATCTTCATAGGAGAGGTTCTCTTTAACACCAATACCTTCAATAGGAATAATGGACTCGGGATTACCAATGAACTTCTTAAGCATAGATACATGAAAAAATGGATGAACCAAAGATAGTTCACTAGAAAGTTTCAACTCGTATGCAACCTTACCAACCCTTTGCAAGATTTCATAGGGACCCACATAAAGAGAACTTAACTTCCCTTTCTTGACAAATATAACCACCCTTTCATGGGCGATATTTTCAAATACACATTATCACCTTCTTCAAATTCAAGGTCTCTTCTCCTATGATCACCATAAGACTGTTGCCGACTATAGTCTGTTTGCAACCGGTTCCACATGATATGAACTTTCTCCAAAGTCTTATAGATAAAATCGAGACCAAGAAGCGAAGACTCGCCAACCTCAAACCATCCAATAGGATACCTACACCTCCTACCGTAAAAGGGTTCATAAGGAGCCATAGAGATGGATGAATGAAAGCTATTGTTATAAGAGAACTCCACCAAAGGCAAGTGCTCATCCTAATTTCCCTTAAAGATGATTGATACAAGCCCTAAACATATCTTCAACCGTTTGAATAGTCTGCTCTGCCTGAACATCCGTTCGAGGATGAAAAGCGGTGCTTAACTACACTTGAGTACCCAAACCTTTTGGAAATGATCTAGAAAATCTAGACGTAAATTGAGCACCTCTATCCAATATAATGGACAAAGTAACCCGATAAAGACTCACTATCTTGTCAATATAGATCCTTGCATAGTCTTCCACTGAATAAGTAGACTTAACGGGAATAAAGTGAGCTGAATTGGTCAATCTATCCACTACTAGCCATATAGAGTCGTATTCCTTTCGAGTTCGAGGCAAACCTACTACAAAATCCATATTAACATCTTCCCACTTTGAAGTAGGTATTTGAATTTCTTGTAGTAGACCAATCGGCTTTGGGTGCTCGTCCTTAACTTGTTGTCAATTGGGACACTTTGCAACAAACTCCGCAATATCCCTTTTTAGGCCATCCCACCAAAACACTTTTCTAAAGTCATGGTACATCTTTGTAGAACCCGGATTAATAGAGTAACGGGCTCCATGAGCTTCCTCAAGGATCCTATTCCTCAAATCATCTACATTAGGCACACACAATCTCCCTTGATATCTAAAAACACCATCCTCCCCTTGGTAGAATGACTCGTTCATCTTACCAAGAACCGATTCACTAAACTCCATCAACAATGGATCAAGGTGTTGCTTAGACTTCACCTCAACCACCAATGATGACTTGGTGTTATGATGCACAACCATGCCACCATTTGGAGAAATTTCAATTCGAACCCCTTAACGAGCCAACCTATGAACATTATTCAGTAGGTTTCTCTTGGATTCTTCAACATGTACACACTTCCCATGGACAATCGACTTAGAGCATCCTCTACCACATTGGTGATAGATATCACTCATATCATACTCTTTCAACAACACTAACCATCTCCGTTGCCGGAGATTTAACTTCTTTTGAGTGAATACGTATCAGAGACTTTTATGATTCGTATACACGTCAACATGAACGCCATAAAGATAATGCCTCCATATTTTCAAGGAAAATACCACGGCCGCTAACTCATGGTCATGAGTCAGATAAATCTTCTATTGAACTTTGAGTTTCCTAGAAGCATAGGCTATAACTTTACCATGTTGCATAAGAACACACCCCAACCCGACTCGGGATGCATCACAATATGCCACAAAACCCTTAGTACCCAACGGTAGGGTCAATATCGGGGTGAAAGTAAGCATATCCTTCAACATTTGGAAGCTCTTTTCACATGCCTCCGACCACTCAAATTTCACATTCTTTTGAGTTAAGGTTGTTAGAGGGGAAGCAATGGATGCAAACCATCAACAAACCTTCTATAATAACCGTCTAGGCCTAAGAAACTTCTAATATCCATAGGATCCAAATGTCTAGGCCAATTTTTCACCACTTTGGTCTTTCTTGGATCAACCTCCACACCTTCACTAGAGATGATATTTCCAAGAAATTCTACCGATCTCAACGAAAACTCACATTTGTTATACTTGGCAAACAATTGGTGTTCCTTAAGAACTTGCAAAACCACTCTCAAAATGGTCTATGTGTTCACCCTCATTTTTTGAATATACAAATATGTCGTCAATGAAAAAAATGACAAATGAATCTAGGTAACTTTGATACACCATATTCATTAGGTCCATAAACGCTGCCGGAGCATTAGTGAGGCCAAAGGACATTACTAAGAACTCATAGTGACCATATCTAGTCCGAAATGTCATCTTGGGAATATCTTCACCTCTCACCCTAAGTTGTTGATATCCCCATCTCAAGTCAATCTTGGAAAAGTTAGTGAATCATCAATCTGAGGAAGAGGATACTTGTTATTGATTGTGACTTTGTTGAGTTGACGGTAATCAATACACATTCTAAGGGATTCATCCTTCTTTTTCACAAACAATACCGGAACACCCCATGGAGAAATAATAGGCCGAATAAAGCCCTTGTCTAGTAAGTCTTTGAGTTGAGCCTTCAACTCTTTCAATTCGGCCGGGGCCATCCGATAAGGATGAATTGAAATGGGATTTCTATCTGGTAGAAAGTTGATACCAAAATCAATTTCCTGATCGGGAGGAATACCGGGAAGATCATTAGGAAAGACCTCCGGAAATCCCTCAATACGGGGACCTACTCAATGGAGGAATTTCGGAGTCTAAATCTTGAGTCTTACTATATGGTATAAACACCCTTTAGAGATCATCCTACAAGCTTTCAAACAAGAAATGATACGACCTCTAGGAATAGAATTCCCCCCTTCCACTCTAAAATGGGTTCATTTGCAAAGTTAAACTTCAACACCCTTGTTCTACAATTAATAATAGCAAAGCAAGAATGAAATAAATCCATACCAAATATCACGTCAAAATCGACCATATCAAGTTCAACTAACTCCACCTGAGTAACTCTATTGGGCAACATTATAGGAAAATTTCTATATACTCTCTTAGGAACAACCGACTAACCCACCGGGGTAGTCACCATAAAAGATTCATTCAAGATATTCGGAAAAATATAAAACTTTTTAGCTACTAGAGGAGTAACAAATGACAAAGTAGCACCGGGATCAATTAAAGCATATACATCAATAGAAAAGACTTTTAACATACCGGTCACCACATCAGGAGAAGTCTCTTGCTCACCCCTAGAGCGGAGAGCATAAAAGCGATTCTTCTTCGGAGCATCATCATTTAAACCACTTTCTTGTTCACTTCCCTTGTCTGGCCCCTTTAAATAGGGCAATCTCTCACCTTGTGATCCTTTTTCCACAACTAAAACAATTGCCCGTTCTAACTAAGCATTTACCAAAGTGACCTTTCCCACAGTTTTACAAATAGGCTCCTCATTAGGTGAGTTTCCACTCTTTCCCTTTTGGGACCTATGTTTAGGCACCTTATCCTCACGAGCCTTAGGGAACTTAGAAGGAACTTTATTGGAGAACATCTTCTTGAACTTAGGCTTGTCTTGAATGTCAAGTCTACACTTTGAAGAATCACAATTAAAAGACCTTGCCCTATCGGCATCTCTACCCTTCCTTTTCACCCTAGTCTCTTCCACTTGTTGATCATACACCATAAGACGAGAAATGTTCATATTATCATGTAGCATAGACGAACGAAATTATTCTTTCAAGTCATCCAACAGTCCCGTCATAAAGCGTCTCATTTCATCTCTAGGGTCAGAAACCAAAGAAGGAGTATACCTTAACAATTTAGTGAATTTAAAAGAATATTCAAGTACACTCATACCTCCTTGACGAAGGTGGATGAATTCTTCGACTTTGGCTTACCTCTTCTCTCTAGTAAAGAATCGATCAAGAAAAGCCTTCTTAAAAATCGCCCATGTCACCGGACCACCCCTTAGAGGCTTATTATCTCTCCATTGAACATATCATATTTTAGCTTTATCACTAGTAGTCAACCTCATGGCATAGAGAATCTTGTAGATTTCATCAATGAACTCATGGAGGTCTTCCTCAACTTTGACCCATAAAAAGAAGGAGGATTCATCCTAGTGAAATCTCTCAAACGGGAGGCCATGGTGCTAACTTGTTGGTTTCCTCGGGGTACCACCTCCCGATTAGCTTGGGCTGTCATATCTTGTGCTGGAGTAGTGAAGGCTTGTGATTTGGTTGTAATGGCTTGGGCCATTTGGAGAAAAGTTGCCCGTATATCCCCATCAGCCATAGGAGGAGGAGCAACCGGAACTTGATCACCCATAACAACTTCTTCAAGTGGAGGCACTTGGTTTTCTTGTGCTCTCGCATTAGCAATGCCTTCCTTGGACCTTCTTGTGGATTTTCTTCGAGTATTCATACGTATAACCACCGTACAAGGTTTAGGTTAAAGCACACATAAGGTAGAATCTAGAGGCACTACATAGGATTACAAGAAGATGAGATTTTCCTAAGCATCACATAGTTCCTCATTCATAAGTGTGGCGCGCTTCACAATTATGAATAAGATCTACGTACATGTGGTTGAAGGAGACTTCAATCCTAAAGGTATTCAACCTCATGCTCTGATACAATGTTTGTCACATCCGGGGAGCACCCCTTAGACGTAACCGGCGTCGTCAGCCTCACTATACCATTTTAGGCCTACGGCCACCCCACTAAAGTGTAGCCTAAACTAGCAAAAAGTGTGGCCTAAAATAAAAGGCCACACTTTTGGACTTTAGGCAACACTTTTCAGTGGGTGGCCTAATGAAGCGTAACCTTTGACATTAGGCAACACTTATTAAATGTCGCCACTTTTGGCTACACTTATAAAGCGTAGCCGAAGAAGTATAAGGCCACGCTTTGTTTTGATGCATTTGCAACACCTATATTTTATTATACTACACTTAAAAGCGTTGTCTTTGCGGTTTTATTGGTCACACTTCAAAAGTGTTGCCTTTTATAGGTCATCTAGCGCAACACTTCAAAAGTGCTGCCTTTTATATCTCATATATAGCAACACTTATAAAGTGTAATTTTATATCTCATCTAGAGCAACACTTATAAAGTGTAGCTTTATATCTCATCTACAGCAACATTTATAAAGTGTAACTTTATTTCTCATCTAAAGCAACACTTATAAAGTGTAACTTTATATCGCATCTACAGCAACACTTACAAAGTGTAATTTTATGTCTAATCTAAAGCAACACTTATAAAGTGTAACTTTATATATCATCTACAACAACACTTATATAGTGTAGCAATACTATTGAATTGAATATATTCAATATATGATCACATAATTAAATCGAACGTATATATTTCAAATAAACTTCAAGAAACATGTCCAAAAACTCCAAAACATAGAAAATAATTACTTAAAGATCTCTAATATCAATAAATTCCAAAATACCAAATGCATACAAACATATATGACAATAGTACAAAAACTCTTCATCGTTTACTACAATAGATCGAGTTTACTTCTGCCACAATTCAAATTCAATTACCGGTATTTTCCTGCACATTGAAAATAAAATTATAAGTTAGTGAAATAAATGTGAAAGTGCATAATTGGAGAGTATTAATTGTAAGCCAACCAATCCAAATCAATATATATACGTAAATCATATAGACCATTTATAATCACGTGGATTATGGGTTACTGCATGTATTGTAAACACAAAGTGATCAACAGACACACATTATCCCAAATTCCATTCAGAGCATATGTAAAATTCCCCTTTCTCTTCCTACAATGGTACCAAAAGCTGAGAAACAGCATGTTGAGAAATGTCCAGCATCTAAAAAAACTCGTATAGCCGAGAATTCTCATGCAGAACAGAATGCACAGGACAAAAATAAGCTAACAGAGAACAGCACTGCAACTTTCGAAGACAGAAAGAAGAAGAGACAGAAAGAAGAAGAGGTCGAAGATAGAGAACAACACTGCAGCTGTGGAAGACAGAAAGAAGAAAGAGAGAAAGAGAACAGCACTGCAGCTGACTTGTTAATTCTGTTGAATTAACTAAGCATGTACATAAAAAAATCTGCCTGTTGAATGAAATTTTCCAGTTTTGTACATAAAAAAAAGACCTGAATAGACTAGCTCTCCCAGTTACTGTTGTATTAAGGCAGGAACTGGGAGCTGACATTCACAATTTGATATTGAGCAAAGAGATGGAAGCTGATAGGAAGAACAAAAACAAAGGGGAACAAGGCAAACTTGATTTTAGAAACCTGCAAATGCAGTACACAAACAAGTTTCAGCACTAAACAAAAGCCTTTACAAGTTTAACAAGTTAGGCATTTTCCCAACAATTCCAAAAACTTGCAAATGCAATACAAATTCTTTACAAGTTTAACAAGTTAGGCATTTTCCCAACAATTGAATTGTTAGAAATGAAAACTTAACAAGTTTTGCAAGATTAGCAAATACACTCAAATCAACATGAGTAACTCAACCCAAGTTGTCAAGAATAACTCCTGCAACATTACACACTCAAGTTCATCACACACCAAAAAGCCTAGGAGACAGCATGTGTTTGAAATAAGAACTACCAACACACTAAGCTTGTGTTTGAAATGCTGCAAAATGAAGTTTATCGATTCAAACAAGACCATTTATGACCCGAGCTTATAGGACAATTCAACAAAGCATGGACATACCAAAACTCCTAATTATTAGCTTATATGATTTTTATTCACTGACAGCTTCTCAGACTCCTTCCAAAACAAATCAAAAGGTAAACCAAGCAAAAAAGAGAGAGAATCAATTTAAAGAAGACAACAAGAACCAGCAACAACAAGAACCAGCATCAATAAGATGAAACTCAAACCACATCACAACAGAGGTTAACTAGAACAAGTAACAACAAACTCACTCACAAAAATACAACAAAGCTATCTCAAAATTAAAACCATCTCTCGCAACAACCATTACAGTTCAAAGCAGTAAACAACAGGGGAAAAAGTACACAACTACAATCCAAAATTAGGTATAGAATCTAAAAGGACACAATAAGTGACAAAAACAAAGTACAGATTGAACTTTCAAAGATTCAATATAGTAAAATAACTTCAGACTATTAACAGAGAATGTGAAATAGAAAATACCTTTTGAAGAACCGAATCATGAGCTGAACCTGAAGAATGTGGAAGATTTTTGCCTCTTACAGCTTGTGCGCTACTTTCATCAATAGGTGAAGCAAGTTTAGATCCAACACACCCTGGTATGTCTTGAAAATTTAATCCAGGGTTGTTTTGCAACAATTGAGTGAATAAATATCGCATTTCTTGTCTCAATTCTTCCCTTAGAGAAGTGATTTCATTGGCATGTTTTTGTTTTAGATTGTTAATTTCCTCATCTTTCTTCAAAGAACTTGTTGTCACTGATCTACCATAGCACCTAAGTCGACCAGGCTGCTCCTTTCCAAACACTGCCGTAAATGCATCATCAGCTGTTTCCCCTGAATTTTGGCGATTCTGAAGTTCAGCCTGTTGAATAAAATTGGCACCATAGTGAATTGTGAGTACTATTTCATTTCCAGCCTATGATAGCTACATCAAAAAAAATTACTATTGCAACTTGGGTATCTGCCTGAATTTCCTTTCCCGTCTTGGTACGAGTTGCTATAAACATTTCAGGCTTTGATGGTTCTTCATTGTTGTCTTTGGCTGCACGCTACAAATTATATCAAAAGAATTTTTAAAAAACTCATTATGTTCTAATAAAGTACAAAAAAATGAAATTCTGATTTTTAAGAAATGTTATCTAAGTATTACCAATGCCACTCGTACTCTTGCAAAATTAATAGGTCCCATTCGATGCCTCCATTTTTGTTTTTTCCAGTTTTGAGAATTCATCTCGCAAATGGCCTATTATTAAAAAAAAGATAATTTAATTGATTAAAAAAATGTTTTGAGAATTCATCTCGCATATGGCCTATTATAAAAAAAAAGAGATAATTTAATTGATAAAAAAAATGTATATGATGCAAAATATGTCTATGAGTAGAAATTCATTATTTTAGCCTTACTTGAACAGTGGGATGTAACCAATACTCGATCAGCTGGCGGAATTGATTTTCTGGAATGCCATCAGGACGCTTTTCAAGCATATCTTCAAGGGTATTGTTTTTGTCAAAAAATTTCTTTTTAATTTTTTGTTTGTGTCGCCTCCAAGCATCACGAAGACCAGTCATCACCCACTTCTTTCCTTCTACTGGAATTAGAAATTTGGACTATGCAAAATAAAATATATTTAGCTTCAGACAGTAAAAAAATAAAAATATGCAATATTAAGAGTGATTGTTCTTACATTGATATATTCCCACATGCGCTTTTTAGTATCCTTCGGCACCACATGCCAACTAGTGTACATCAAGCTGATGAATCTAGGATTCCTTGCAATTGTTCCTATAAAGTTGCTTAATTGTGACACTATCTTATTAGTTGGTCCCACAGCTTGTCCTTTATCAAATGTCACTTCTTTTCTTTCTTCCAAATTTCTTGCGTGAATATCCTTACATGTTGTTTGTCCTCAAACTTTTTTTGGCTTTGATATTTCTAGATTGATGTAACAGACAGGAAATAAGATATTTCTTTTATAACGAGTACTAAATCTTACAAGGTTTAAAACATACCTTTTGTACTACAATCAATGTTAATTTCCTCTTGGACATCACATTCATCTCCACCAAGTTCTTCTTGATCCATAATATCGTCCAATCCTTTGTTGTATTCATTATTAATATGAGTATTCACATCAGCTGTTGTGTGGTTATCACATTTTGTTTCATCATCTATGCGTATCCCTTGATTTTTAAGAAACTGATCAAGAGTACTAGATGGTATGACTGGCTTCCTCTTTACCTGCTTGCAATTTGGTAAATGAAGAATATCATGTTCATTGTGTATCTGTTGCTTATCCAAAAACTGACCAATACTGGTGACTGGTCGAACCAATATCCCCTTCACCTGTTTGAAGTTCAGTAGATCCTCAATATCATGTTGTGCCTCTCCATCACCTAGTGTTGTTCCATTCACATGTACTGAAGCAACAACACCTTTCTTGAATGATGTTTGGAACCTAGAGTCATTCATAGGAAGTTTAATTCCTTTCTCTTCAATGGACTCATCAGACTGAAATAACCTCTGTTTAGTTTGCCCTTTCCCTGCAGTCATATGTGAGGTTCTAACCTCCTCACAATTCTTTCTTTTATGTGGTATTGGTGTCTGCTGTTTCTTAGCTCTATCATTGTGTTCATTTGCAAGTTGTTCTCTCTTAATCTTGAATTTGTTGGCTAATTCAGCACTTGATCGGTATTGCATATCAATATCCAGATTCTTCAATGGACTTTGAGCTTTGTTTAGATTAGAACCCTTTTTCTTTTGTATTGTTGATTGCTTCATTGTTCTCCTACAGTAATTTAACCTACAGAATAATAATTCATCAGATAATAAGAACAAAGTTTCCTTTAGATGTAGTGAACTAGAAATCACCTGAAATAGGTTTGATTAAGTGTAATATTGATGGAGCGAGCAAAGGAAATCCACACCAATGTTCTTATTGTTTCTGTATCAGAAACCGCACCGGCCAGCTACTTTATGCAGAAGCGCAAAGTATATGAGTGACTTCAAACAAACTAGCAACCCACTGTTTCAGTTGCAAAAATGCAGAATGCAAAGAAATGACATGGGAAACTAAAAGTAAGTTTTTACTACTTACTGATCCAAGTTAAATTTTAGAAAATAGACTCAAATATGTAATCAAACTTTAAATAGTGTCTGCCTGATTCAAATTAAGGAGTGTCGAACTAAGAGACAATGAGAATAAAATGCGGGAGCAGGTCACCTCCTTTTCGTCTTAAAATATGAAAAACCAGGAAAATAGAAATCAAACACCACCACAAGGTAGGAAGAGAGAAGAATACTCACAAAGATCCTCACAGTTGGAGTATTGGGTTCTTTATCTTCCTAAACTCATACATCCAAATCGGGTAGTACACCTTCAAATAAAATGGAAACTTCAATTGGGAATTGAAAAATACGAAGGAGCATAGAAGAGTGGTAAAACCTTTAGAGACAACTAACTTCAAAAAGTGTACCAGTAATGCTGGAGATTTTTCTATGCTGGCTCTAATCTCTAAAACCTGAAAAAATAAGTATTTATATAACAATCACAATTCATATATACAAATCAACAAGAAATTTGATAATTGTACCACAAATACTTCAGAGATTACTAACCTTTAGTCAGATATGTTTGTGTCAATAAACATTCAAATAAACAATAGTAAGCTAGAATTACAGGTTGTTCAACAAACGGACGCAAGAAAAGAGCCAAAAGAATACTTAACTATTGTAGTGATCTAATCTTCAATTTCACATATTAAATATCTTAATATGTTTCTAACAAAAAGCAATTAAATAACAAAAACAGAAAGTGAGCACTATATGGTCATTACAAAAATAAGGAAACTCATGGTGCGTCATCTTCAAACTCTTCTTCCGACTCATCTTCAAGCTCATGTTCAGGCTCATCTTCAGACTCATCTTCATAGTCATTTTCATACTCATCTTCAAACTCATCAGCAGATTCATCTTCAAATTCCTTTTCCTCGACTTCAAGTTGTTGAGTAGCGAATTCCTCCAAAGGAACATCAATAATTGTTTCTGGTACATCACTTCTTGTTAAGAGAACCTCACCATTATCTTTTGGTATAGATGGTCCCATCAAATGTTCAGATGGCTCGTTTTCATAACATTGTGGGAGATTAGATTCAACTTGATCACCCATGTTAAACAAGTCTCTCAAAACAGTCTTCATAACATAATGTCTATCTTGATCATATGGATCTTGCACATAGAAGCATTGGTGTACTTGAGATCCAAGCACAAATGGCTCTTCTTGAGAGCATCTCTTGTTAAAATAGACATAAGTAAGGCCATAAGTATCATTTTCAACCTCATACCAATCGCACTTAAATAGAACAACCTTAAAATGACCATAGTAGTCTAACTCAACAATATCAACTATTCTACCATAATAAGTCAGATCTGCAGCAATCGGATTTTTATCCTTTGAGCTTGCAAAGCTTGTAGTTGAGGCAAGTAGTGTAACACCACTATTTTGTGTTTTACGCCTTGCATCACGCTGCCTAACATGGAATCTATATCCATTGATGAGATACGCAGAATATCTTTTTGCAATAGAATTTGGTCCTCTAGACAATTGTTTTATCAAATTAGGTACATCCTCTTGCAAAGCACGAGTTTCAAACCATTGAGAGAAGTTTTGACAATGATTCTTAGCCTTTCTCCATTTAGATCTTCGTGGCTGATTATTAACCTCTTGCTCATGCTCTCTATACAACACATGTATTTTTTTTGTTAAAATAACATATATAATAACTTAAAAATTAGTTATACAAAAATAATACTATATTCAAATAAATGTACCTAATATATTCTTGAATCTCTTCACAATTTCCCAATAAGTATGCATGTGCCTGACTTAATGTCTTGTTATCTAGAATGAATGGATCACTTTTCTTTGCTCCTAAAGGAACTCCTCTGATAGGAAACAAACCCATAATTTCTGCATCAGTTGGTTCACATTCATCATTATTTCGGGCTCTTCTGTTAAATCTAGTACACACACCCCCATGCATATATTTGGAGAACAAATTCATACAATCTATTCCCATCTGTGTCTCTGCTATGCAACCTTCTGGATAACGTCTATTGCGGATGTATGATTTGAATGTACCCATTTCTCTTTCAGTGGAATACATCCATCAATTTTGAACAGGACCTCCTAATCTCACTTCATTCGCCAAATGAATAGGCAAATGGATCATTATATCAAGAAAAGAAGGAGGAAAAATTCGCTCCAACTGATTTATTGTTTCTATGATCTCAACTTCCAAGCAATCCAGTTCCTCCAATGTGATTTCTTTTTTACACAAACGACGGAAGAAGGAACTAAGACGAATCAAAGGAATAGCCACATGATCTGGAAGAATGCTTTTAATTGGTATTAGAAGCAAGTAATGTAACATGAAATGAGCATCATGGGTTTTATAATTGGACACTTTTCTTTCATCTATATGCACACACCTAGATATATTGGAGGCACTACCATCATGAAGCTTGGCTGTCTTTAAAACTCCACAAAAAATTGATTTCTCTCCATTTGTCATTGAGAAGCATGCTTTTGAAAACTTTGTTCTTTTACTGTCTTCTGTATCTTTTGGATGAAGATTCTTTCTGATTCCCATGTCTTTCAAATCATACCGGGCTTTTGCATGATCCTTTGTTTTTCCAGAAATATCCAAAAGAGTTCCAAGTATGCTATCAACTATGTTCTTCTCTATGTGCATTACATCAAGGTTGTGGCGTAACAAGTTGTGCTGCCAATAAGGTAATTCAAAAAAGATTGACCTTTTTTTCCATGGGCCATCATTTGATCTTTTTCTCTTCTTTCCAAACACATTTTCAAAATCTTTCAAGCTATTAAGAATATTTGTTCCCTTTAAGAAAGGTGGAGGAGGCCTAAATTCAGTTTTTCCATTGAAAGATGTTTTGTTAGATCTCCATGGATGATCCATCGGAAGAAAAACACGATGATCCATATAACACATTTTCCGACTATGTTTAAGATATTGAGAATTAGTGCCATAGTTACAACAAGGGCAAGCAAACTTTCCCTTTGTACTCCAACCAGATAACATAGCATATGCAGGGAAGTCATTGATTGTCCACATAAGAGCTGCACGCATTGGAAAAGTTAGATTTCTTGAAGCATCAAATGTTTCAACCCCAGAATCCCACAATAAATTTAACTCATCTATCAATGGTTGTAAGTAAATGTCAATGTCATTTCCAGGTGATCGCGGCCCAGGTATAAGTAAAGAAAGTATAGAATATTCAGATTTCATGCACATCCAAGGGGGAAGATTATACACCATTAACATAACTGGCCATGTGCTATGTGATATACTCATGGTTCGAAATGGATTGAACCCATCACTTGACAAGCCAAGCCTCACATTGCGACAATCTGGTGCGAAATCTGGATGCAACCTATCAAAATCTTTCCATGCTAGACCATCAGCAGGATGCCTTAACTTTCCATCTTTACTACGCTCCTTGTCGTACCAACTCAAAAATTCTGCCGTCTTTGAGCACATAAATAACCTTTTAAGTCTAGGAATTAATGGAAAGTGTCTCAAAGTCTTTACTGAAACTCGATGCTGTTTTTTTGAAGGCTCAAGCTCACTATCAACCTCGGGAGATTTGACATATCGTGAAGCTCCACAAGTATGACAAAATTCATCATCCTTATGATCATTCCTGAACAACATGCAATCATTGGGACATGCATCAATTTTCTCATAATCAAGACCGAGATTCTTAACCATAGACTTGGTTTTATTATAAGACGGAGGAATTTTCAACTCGGGCATCACCTCTTTTAATAACTCTAAAAGAGAAGTGAATGATTCATTGCTCCATCCATGCAAACACTTCAACAAATATAAACGAAGTGTGAATGATAATGTAGAGAACCCACTACAACCAGGATATAATTCTTGGTTTGCCTCTTCAACCAAGTTATAGAATTTCTTGGCATCTTCATTTGGACCATCATACACTCCTTCAGCTTGTGCAACATCTCTAAATTGATCATTCAACAACCCATCAATATCATCATGCGAGTAATCCATATCATCGTCAGAATTCAACTTGATATCCCATTCCCCGTGATTTATCCATCTAGTATAGCCTTTAACGAATCCATAGCATATAAGATGATCATACACTACATTCCTTCGAGTCCAACGAATATTACAACATTTTACACATGGACACTGAATTTCCTCTCCTTGAGTATCTCCATAAGAGTAAGCAAAATCTAGAAATGATTCAACGCCATCAATATACTCTTTGCTATACCTTGGTAAATCCATCCAATCCTTGGATAACATATGTGAATTCCTAGAAGAAGATATGAATATTTAATCTTGGAGTAACAATCATTAAATACTTCACAAATCATATGTTATAAAAGCATTTAATTAGTTAATTTAAATGTTAAATTGTATCATTTTAATAAAAATGTAGATGACTTTCGCATGTCCTTAAATTAATTTTTAATTAAAATAAAGATGACTTGATGCCAAATGCGCAATCCATTTTTATTTATTTTTGTTGATACATGAAATATAATTGGTAAAATTAATATTGTTGATTTAAACATTTTCTATTTGATAGCAAAATTTTAATTTATATAACAATAGTAAAAAAATAAACGTGCAACGCACGTTGTTAGAAACTAGTAAGCTTTAAAAGTCACAAGTAAGTTATCAGAGTCATGTGTTATAAAATGATAAAAGTTAATCAATCCTTGAATCCTCCACAAATGTTTTTAAATGCTGATGATACTTCTAAGGAAAAAATAAGAAAAATTAATAGGATAGACACAATTAAGAAAGAAAGTAAATAAATAAAATTCAAAGAAAACATACATGGTAAGCTTACTGCAAATCAGTAGTAACAAGAGAAAAAAGATTCAGAATAGCCGTTGGAATCGCAAAACCTCTGAATTACCATCAAATTGAATGTCGAAGGCCTGTTAATCACAGAGATGTCAAATCATCAAACAATCTCCTCAATGATGGTTTCGAACCACATGTGCGCTTTTCAATCTAACACATAAATTTATGATTATCTTATGATTAATTTTATTATATACATATATTTTATCTTATCAGTAGGTAATTAGTACATCAGCAGTATCCTTTAATTAATTTGGTGAGAAACAGGGAACATAGTCAGTTTTGAAAATATATTTGGCTAGGAAACACTCCTTTAATGAATGTTTTTCCAAACATTTTCCAGATTACATCTTACCTAGAATTTATCATCACTTTGTTAACTATTTGCTTGACACAGAAAAATCTTTCTTTTGTAATCTATGCATCTGCTTGATGCTTTGTTAATGACATCCTTCTTACTTCACAAAAAAAATATGTCTATGTAGACGTGTTGTCTTATGAGCATATCTTTCATATAAAGTGGGAAGACACACAGACTCTTATGAGCATATCTGGCATCTATAATAGGGAATAAACACAGAGCAGAACAACTTTCCCTACATTTTCACATTCTGAATAAACAACAAGTTCCACACAGTTCTCAGTTCAGCAACTTTCCCTGCATTTTCATGATCTTGCCTCACTTATTGGTTGAACCGACTTTGCCTACTACTCCTATAGAAGGGCTGGGACTTGGACTCAAACTAGAACTACTAAATATCAAATCCAACGCATCTACAACCTGTTTCAGAAAGCTAACAACATATCTTAGCAAACTAGTGGCTAGTAATGAAAATGCAAAACCTTGAGCCCATTGTAAGCACATCTTATGAAAGGTGTGATTACATTGAGACCCATTGTAAGTACAGCTATATGGAGACCCATTGTAAGTACAGCTACAGTGACCCATCGTAAGTACAGCTATAGTTTTGTACTAAACATATATATATATATATATATATATATATATATATATATATGTGTGTGTGTGTGTGTGTGTGTGTGTATGTGTGTCTTTTTTCTCTTTTGCGTTATTTTTAATCAAAGCTCCAATGGATCTTAAAGCTTTTTGATTTTTATAATACTAATTGGACATAGTTTAGAAGAATAAAGGAGATATATTCTGAACCTGATGCACTGGTTAGATAAAGAATACTACTTTACTGTTTAGTTACAACCTGCTAATAGATACAGATTACAGATTGGATTTCTCAATTATCAAAAAAATGACAGACAGAAGCTTTGGAATAGGTTCTCGAAATCTATTGCTCCCCTAAGTGGCTTGCTTAGGTTAAGTAGTACACATGGAATATCTTCAATAATACAATCTGCTGAAGAGGGGTTTCATCATGGGTAGAAGCAGCAGCAGCAGCATTAGCTCCGCAGACACAACATTACATTTTATTAATTTGAAGGTGATATGTAATGAGTAATGCACTATCCCTAATTCTGAAGAGGATAACTCTACATAGTACTTGAAACGGACATCAATTTACCACCACTAGCTATTTCTATTGCAATCTAGATAAACAAGGGAGAACAACTATGGAAGAATACTCAATATTCTAGTTTAGTCCTTGAAATTAAGAGTCAAAAATCTTAGCACTATATAACGGAGTTTACTTAATGATACATAATGTACCCAAATTCCTCAATTCTAAAATCAGTAGATGCTGCAATAATCACCAAGAAAATAGAACCCGAACTTTCCAAATCGTAACAACTTATGAACAAGAATAACTACCACTTCTAATAACGACGGTCATCCTCTTCAGGTTACTTGTACTTGTCATATAATATCTCCCAGTTACAGAAGGCCAAGGAATCATTCAAGTAGTTCCTGCCTAACCTAAAATCTAATGCAATAACTTGATTTAATATTGAAAATTAGCCTACTTTTCCACTCAATGTTTATAGTGAACAAACTCATCCAAATAACTCATTGAAGTACATTTTGTTATGCCATACAGTTAAAGAGACAGTATAACATTGTTGGGACTCAAAGAAACCAGTAAGACAATGAAGAAGATTTGTATTACAGTACCTACTTCTATCTGCTGGGTTGTATGGAGTATGAAAGTAAAGAAATGAAAGATTTTTGAAGGGAAAACACCTACCGTAAAAAATCTCATATACTTATGGGTTTTTGGTGTAATCTTCAGGGTGTTAAGTATGAACAACAAATTCTATATTCTATGGATGCTTTACAGAAATAGGTTTTTGTAGAGTGGAATCATATCTTTTCATTTTTGGTTTGTTATGAGGGATTTGTAGACAGTGTACTAACTTTGCAATTTCTTATTGCTAGACTTCTTTGTGCTATAATATAATGTTTACTTACCTTTTCAAAAAAAAACATCCAAAGAAACCTTTGTCATCCCATATCATACAAAAGACAAATCTCGTATAATTATCCTTATATAATCCAATGCTAATACTTATTACTTAGGAATCAAAAACTTAATGTAAGTACAAATCTTTAACACTTGATATTGGAAGTTCATAGAACATCTTATTCTTTTGGGAGCAACAGCCATATATGGTATTTAGCTGTAATGGAGAAACATCACTTACTTGAGCATCTCGGCGAAACTCACACTTCATCAATTCCAGGAATTGCATTTGCCAAATCAGACAGAAAATCATCCATGCATCTGATCCAAGTGTCTCGTCATTCTACACAATTGGATCAACTTCCTAAAGAACATAATTTCAGTCACAAAATCCTAACTCATAACAGCATATCTGAACAAGATTGACCTTTTAAATTCAGAAAGCTAAAAGAATTGACAATCATAGAGTAGAAGCAATTTTTTTGATACAGTACATTAAGACCTGCAAAGACTAGGTCTCGACCCCAAACAAGTTGATTCAAAAGAATGAATTCTCAATAACCATTAAACACCATTCTCACTCCAAACTAATTAGCTTCAGTTCGTCATCTTGACAACAACCCAAAATTATTCATTCCTTCTAAACACAAAACAAAAAATCAAACACTTCAGCTAACAAGAACACTATTTTCGAACTAACACTTGACGAAATAACTATCAGAAAAGAGAATCGTACTTAATCTTCAAGAAATCATTATTTGGAGAAGATGACTTGAGATATCAGATCTTTGATGACTTCAACTCTTCAGCTCAGTTCTTCGACGATTTCAACTCTTCAGCGTGTATCAAAAAAAAAATTGGTTCTTCAACTATCTTCACTCAGTTTGACGACTTCAACTCTTCAACTCCGTTCATCAGCTCTTTGTTCATCAATAATCTGTATGGAAACGTGAAAGAGGGCTGAAGAAAGTGAAGTGAAAGAGGAAAGTGAAGTCAAAAAAGTTAATGTTTTATCAATTATTAATGTTTATTTTTTTAGCCAATAAAAATGGGAGGGAGTGTTAAAAATATTGGAGGGAATATAATATTTTAGTGAATTTGTTTAAGGCAACACTTATAAGGTGTTCTTTTTTCAATTATAAAAATAGAACATTTTAGAAGTGTAGCCATATATGTAAATAGGTGTTGCCAATTATATTATATTGTAACAACACTTATAAAGTGTAGCTTATACCATTAAAGAGTACACTTTTGAAGTGTTGCCAAAATTATCGTAGCTAAAAGTTAAAAAATTTCGGCTACGCTTTAAAAGTGTTCCCAAAACTACTTTCGGCAACACTTTACAAGTGTAGCCCAGAATTAGTGTAGTCGTAGGCCTAAAATGGTGTAGTGCCTGTTTGAGGACTAAGACTAGCCTCTTAGCAAACATCATTACATTCATATAAAACTTCTGGATTACAGATTATATAGTCTTCTACTTTTACTGCACATACATAGTATAAGATAGTCTCATAATAAGTCTATAACATTGTCTCATATTAAACCATCTAAATAAGAGTATCAAAATTTGGTCATAGCCCTTACATCAATAATTATAGCAACATATAGGATTTATAATTATAGTACCAAAATGAAAGAGAATGAATAAAGTGTCTTTAAGACTAAACAAAATGCAATAGGTAGATAATGACATCGTCCTCGGAAAGTGAGGACATACCGAAACTGGAAGATCAGAATCCAAGTAGTCTTCAAAGCCTTCTCTTATATCAACGGACGGATCCTACATTTGTAGTAAATATCAAACATGGGTTGGTACACAATTGTACTAAGTATGGGTAGATGCACATAAAACAAGTGAAATAATGCTAAAAAGGACATTTGATCAAAACCATGCTAAAGTACTTTGAAAAACCTTATGCACAATTAAGAACCCATATAATACAAATAACCACATAATCCATAAATCAAACCCATGTACAACACAAGACCAATATCAACAAGTAATAGTTAAGTCAACCTATACGAGAGTTCATAAAGTCAACTAGTGCAATGCCTAGGTAGAGAATCATACCCCTACCTAGACTAAGCCAACCACTCAAGTGACCCTATCTAGAGTTCACATCATTACTTCATTTTCCTTTCAGGTACATTTGCCTTAACCGACATAGACCACAAGATCTAAGTGTGTAATCCGGTGTCGTAAAACCTTACACCAATGGAAGGTGGTCTTGGCTCTAAAACTTCTTGGATGACTTATATACATTATTTTACGTCTTAAAACAGTATTTAAATCTTTGAACACTCATGTTAGGCTCTATATTAGGTCTTGACTTTTCATAGTGTTACAATAAGTTCATTTAGAAAAGGTTAGAGCAAAAATGATAAAGAAAGACATTGACGTCCGTAAACTAGCTAATTTGAACTAGTTGATGTCCCTATGTTTGGTGAAGGTTTTGAGGTGTCAAATGAAGTCGAAAACTTGTAAAGAGACCTTGGTTAGGTAATATGTAGTACAAAGGGTCCAATCATCTATTAACGACACCTCAAGGACCACCCGAAGGGTCCTTGGAAAGGACCCCCAACATGGGTAGGCAAGCTGCCAAATCAGCCTGCACGAACAAGATGTGAGCTTAGGGTGTGTGATGCGTGGCTGTCACGCAGGCTAATGCCTCAAGAATTGAGAGGCAGCCTTCCGACGCGAGTCTGACACGCACCTCACTGCCTCAACCTAAAATTTAAGATAAATGATGGGATTTGGCCCCGCGATGCGCAGGCACTTCCCAGAATCGTTAAGTTTGTATATTTGGTAATTTAACATCATTAAAAGACCCATTTGAGTGGAGGTCTTTTGGGTAATTCATTGGACTACTATTTAGGATATTAGTTCAGTTTTAGACCACTTTTACACGTCCAAATTAGATTCAAACGAAAATTCTTTCAACTCTCAAGAAACACTCTCTTTTCAAAACCCCATTAAAGAACAAGAAGAGCTTAAGGAAGAAGACCTAGAATTCAAGCTTTTCATACAATTTTCATGGATTCTTCATCTATAAGGTATGCGTTTTTCACTCTTAGGATTCATTTCCCCAAGAGGTACTTTCAAAGAAATGTTTTTAAGAACTTTAAATATTAAGGTTTTTACTCTAAAAATGGATTTTCTTCCTAACACTAGATTCATGATTCTCGATGAAAATAAATTGTTTTCTATGGTTAATTATGCACAATGTTTAGTGTTTGACTTGTAATGATAGATTTTCGTGTGAAGCATGTTGTTATCTAGATGATGGTTTCATATGGTTGTTTCTACTACTAGATGACATGTAAATGTAGGGATTGGAACTAAGACTAGAATGAACTCTTAAATGACCCTTTCCTTATCCTACATTATGCATTGATCTTGTATATGATTTGAAGAGTTGTAATTGATTATGATATTGAGTATTTCACGATGTTATGGTTATTAATGTTGTAACTTGAAAGTAAGTTCTTGAATAAAGTTCTTGGAAGCAAGAGATAAGTCTTCTAAAGTTGTGATTACTCTACAATATTTATGTTAGCCTATAAATCATGATGCTATGTAATGGAAGTATGTATGATGTTGATATATGTATATGTTGGGATATGGACATATTACTTGTGAGATCATGATAAGAACACGAAAAATGCAAGTTACGATATTCTCTTGTACGCTTTACAAGATGACTATGTTATGTTAATCTCAAATACAAAGGGTTATGATGAAAGGAAATTCTCATCTAATCCTATATAGATCATGATCATGTTGATATAAGGATTTAATCTCCTATGACCTATGATAAGTTTATGATAAAATACAACTTAAAGGTTATTCAAGCAAGGGACTTAAGCAAAGCACCGATGAACTAGATATGAGGGGTGTCCCTTCCCTAGTTGGAATGTAGGTCACAATGACTCTCATTAGATTGAGGCTGCCATGTAATGTGAAACTATGGGTCTCTAATATATCTCCTAATTATTGAACTATGTTGCCACTATAGGATACTAGCTAGTGGATCCACCTAGAAAGCTATGTCATGTTAGGTTCTACTTTGGTCGGTAGACCACCTTCTTTCGTTGTGGCGTTTTATGACACCGGATTCCATGTTTAGCTCACATGGTCTATGTCGGTTAAGGAGAATGTTCACTCTTGTAAAATGAAAGAGAAGTAAATGAACATTGACTAGGGTGAATTGAAGAGTCTACTTAGTATAGGTAGGTGTACGGGAGTCTACATATACATTGCACAAGTTGACTTTAAGGAAAGTCCTAGGAGATTGTTCTTATGTAATATGATAACATGAAAGGTATGATGCTTATGATACATGATGTTACTATTATATGATGTTGCTCATTATGATAAATATGTTGCTGGGTTATATTGCTATATGAAGTGATGATTACTTATGTTACAACTTATATGAAGCAAAGCTTTACTCATGGTCTCCTATCTTATCTACTTGGTTGTGTGAGGTTATGGGGCTTCACATGACCATTGAACTTGTAGGTTGGGGATGAGATCATGGGTAAGTGTTTGTACGTATGTTTATATGATGTTTGAATATGAAATGTTAACATGACTCTATGATAATATGTCTTTGATGATGATCATGCTCTATGTTGATGGAGTCCTTAACTTGTATATGTTATATGGTATGTGCATTGAAGACTTCCATATGACATTAGCATGCTTTCTAAAGAAATGATAAATGATCCTTTTTCATGCATGTCCTTATATGTTATGTGTATATAGTCATACTTAGTACACGTGGCGTACTAACCCCATTATTTTATATTACTACAAATGTAGATTCCGGCCATTGAAGTTTAAGGAGGTAGATTTGAAGAAGCTTGGAACTCTTTCTCCAAGTCTTCGTAGGTCCTCATGTTCGGGGATGCTATATTTCATATTCCAGCTTATGAAGACATTAGTAGACTTTAAGAATATTCTATTTCCATTTATGTTCTTTGGATTCGTTTATATTAAGGCCTATACGGCATATTTACTATTTACTGGCTAAGTCCGGATTCGTACTCTTTAGATGGTTTTATATATGTGAGACAAGTTTTTAGGATATGGTATGTTATTATGAATGTTAAGTATGAAGTCTAAGTATACTTCAAATAGAACGTAAAAGTTTTTAATTTTTCCGCAATATTAACTGATGAGATGTTATGACGAATGCGAAGGGATCGTTTGAGTCCTTTGAGAGGACGATGACGCCGATCACATCTGGGGTATGTTCTCCTGGAGTGACATTTGAACGATCTTATACTCATAGCTTATCTCTCCAAAAGAACCTTCACCTATAAATCAATTTAGACATAGATAAAAGAATTGAATTAGTACAACCACATGTACTAAGTATGTCATAATGCATAAAATCATGAAAACGGACATTTACAGGAAATATGCATCTTTTGATTTAAATATCATAATATAATCATAAGAACAACATTTATCAACTTAAAAACATATAAGAAATAACTTACTCAATTTATGAAATTTTTAGGAACAACTTTCCAGTGAACTACTTCACTGTACAGTGAACTTCTTCACTGTCACAGTGAAGTTAAGAAACTTCACTTTGGACACCTTCTAGCATGTAATAGTCTCACTAAAATCTATTCAAAGACTCACTTAAGTAATAAAAAGAGAGACCGCCCATACACCCTCTCTAGGCACGCCTAAATGATCCTTAAGACCACCTATAATGAGATACACACACTTACAATACATCAACCACATCAACATGAGATCCTCCTAGCAAAGGTGATTCGAAGGTTCACTTGAGTGAGTTGTGAAGCAACCGCCCATGCAATTCATTACACACACACTTAAGAGATCCTAGGATAAGATCATCCTCACTAAATACAACAACATTCACATAACATGACATTCTCCCTTCAAAGGTTATCAAAAGACCTACTCAAGTAAATCAAAAAGATAACGTCCATGATTGACCTCTTCAAGATTACCTAAGAATCCTTAACATGACCTAAGTTTGGATTATGTCTACATAATCAACCAACATCCATAACTAGAGTCATTCTTAAGATTTATCTAGGTAAGATACACAGTGACCATTTCTATGCCCCCTTCAAACCTTAACTAGACAATGCTTAACTACTGTAGGTAAGTACTTATTAATTTAACATACTTTCTTAACTTAAGTCATTACATTACCTAGTTAATTTAAGACTCATTCATCACATAAGGACATTTAAGTGATGGTCTTGGAAAAGACCTAGGGTCTCTCACTAACATCTTCAAAGCCTATTGTGAAATATCTAGATACAGTCCCATACCACCACCTAAACTTCATAGAACTTCGATAATACTAGTAGGTATCCCACATGATGAGAATAGACAATAACCTACATAGACTATTATAGCTAAACATAGAATACGGAGTTCTAACCTACTCCGATGAGGGTGTTCTACTTGTCAAGGGTAGAACTAGGACACATCCCATGTAGGCACATGATTAATGAATACAAAGGGCTTTTATGTACTCTAGTATCATTCTCAAGTAGAGTTACATTGTACTCTAGTCTCCTTCTTAAGTAGAGCTACTTCCCATAACATACTCACTCATGCTAGCCTTTGTTCTCATAGAGTCATTTACATTAAAGGATCACATGAAGATGTTCCATATCTAGTTCATAACCCATTCACATTCACCGTACCAAAGAGGTCCACTAGGACTACTTTACAATGGCGACAAGATAGCTCATCATGACACTACACCATTTTAGGTCTACAACAACACTAATTCTGGACTACGCTTGTAAAGTGTTGTCTAAAGTAGTTTTGGGAACGCTTTTAAAGCGTAGCCAAAATTTTTAACTTTTAGCTACAATAATATTGGCAACACTTCAAAAGTACTCTTTAATGGCATAAGCTAAACTTTATAAGTGTTGTTACCCTATAATATAATTGGTAACACCTATTTACATATATGGCCACACTTTTAAAATATCCTATTTTTACAATTTAAAAAACAACACCTTATAAGTGTTGCCTTAAATATTTTCACTAAAGTATTATATTACCTCCAATATTTTTAACTCTCCCTCCCATTTTTATTGGCCAAAAAAATAAAAATTTATAATCATAAAACATTATCTTTTTGAACTTTCCCCTTTGACTTCAATTTCCACTTTCACACTTTCCTCATTCACTGAACAACGCTCTTTCACTGAAAAACAAAGGAGATGATGAACTACTGGTGAAGACAACTGAAGAGAGTTGAGAATGGATTCTCTTCTGTGATTTGGGAGAACAACACACTGAAGAGTTGAAGTCATCGAAGAACTGAGCTGAAGATTTGAAGATTTGAAGTCACTGATAGTTCAAGTCGTCTCTCCGATAACACCCAGAAGAGTTGAAGTCATCGAAGAACTAATCTTAGGAGTTGAAGATTTGAAGTCACTGATAGTTCAAGTACTAAAACTTTTTCTTGTTAGCTAAAGTGGTTGTTTCTTTGTTTTGTGTTTAGAAGGAATTGGATACTTTGGGATTGTTGGAAAGATGATTAAATGAAGTTAAATAGTCTCACTGTCACAATCTTCTCTCCAATTTCTCACTGAAGAAAGGGATTTCAGACTTATTTTGTTGGAATAGGGTTTATCAGGTAAGAACTTCTATTTTGGAAGACTAAATTTAAGCTTTATGGTTTGGATATTCTTGTGTTCTTATACGATTTTTGAGAGTGTGGCTAGTATTATAGCTTCATTAGTTGATTTTTGGGAGTGTAGCTCGTATTTTAGCCTCCCTATATAAATCTTTTTTTCACTGCCGGTGGTTGGAAAAAAATTTGGATTTATTTGAGAAAAAACATTTATAGCAGCTGTCACATTTTCAAGGAAAGAAGAGTTAAGTGTCGATAAGAGAGTCACATTTTCTAATTCGTTTTGCAGATCAGTTTTCCAAACTTTTTTCGAGTTGTTACACGTGCTCTTGATGGCTTTTAATGCTTTTCATTTATCTGCTTAGTTGGGTGGATATAACCTCATTTGTTTGTGATGTTTGACAGATCATACTAGTTTGACAACTAGAGATACGGTGAAGGCATACTTGTGATTTTTAGTTTTATTAATCATTGTTCATTTTCCAACCCCGCTTTACTTTAAAGAAAAAAATAGATTTACAATAGTGACATAGTGTAATAGGAGTGTGGCTACTTGTGTTTTGATTTTACTGATTGATATTACTTTGCTCTTGAATGATGAAAAGATTTCTAGGGATTCACGTTTCTTTGGTGTCTGTAAAAAATAGCTTAGGGTGAACTTATGACAAATGTAATGATAAAGCATTCCATGAGATGTTTAGAAAATATAGTTGGATTAATATGATGAGGTGGCAAGTCCTTGTATTGTTTCTAGATAGTTCAGTTTCATCTTTAGTGAGTTCTGTATGACAGTTTGGAGTAACTATTCTATTACCTCTTTGAAATGTTCTTTGCTTGTTTGCAGTGCCTGTTTTAGCCTACCTTGTGAATATTGTCTACAGTAGATTAGATCAGTCTCATAGTCCAATGATGAGGAGAATTTCCATTGTTGAAAGGTATCATCATGACTTTCTCCGTCACGTCTCATAGTTGGATTCCTTTTTATTGAACTGCTTAGTGTTAGGTAGTAGTTATAATGGTGAAGATTGTTAGGACATCAGAATGTGTAGGTTGTGTTTTGGGGAACATTTGATTGGCTGTTTTGAGAGTTTATTTCGATGGGTAAGCCTTATTTTCCTTCTCCAGGTTGCATATACCTTGTCGTCCAGTTTTTCCCAGAAACTTCATTTTCTATGTTTCATCCTTTTTTTTCCGGTAACAACAGTAAACATTACCATACAACCAAAAAAAGTTTACATCTTAAAGAGCACCTATTCCTGGAACAGTTATAGGCTTCCAACAAACAGAAAAACTAATTACATATTGTTGCAATCCTATTATTTTGAAAGTTTGCTCCTGTCCAAATGTCGATCTTGCTCCACATATCTTGTATCTACACTCCTCATTCAAAGAAGACTCACTTTGTTAGATGAAAAGTTCCGATGAATCTAGAGAACATGAAATTTTTAGATGAACAGTTTATATGAGTACACTGAGTTTTAGGTTTTCTAAGCAATTTGTGAGTGAGTATGAAATTGGGGAGGAAGTGGGTTGAGGACAATTTGGGCATACTTGTGTTATTTTGAAGAAGGTGAGCTTGAAGGATCAAAAAGTTATTGTTCGACTGCGTATTGAATTACCTGCAATGTCTGATTGTTGAAGTACATGGTGGGTGAAATTTTTCAATTTATGAGTCCATTTTATTTCATTTACGTTATGTTGAGGTTTTAGATTTTCTCTCTCTATATATGTCATAAACACAATTAGATTTTATGATTCCATATTCTACAGCCGAGGTTCTTTTTTATTTTCTACTAATATTTTCTTTGTGTTTAGAAGGAGTTGATTACTTTATGGTTTTTGAAATGAAACAAATCACGAGTTACAACTAAAGTTTCAAAGTACGGGAAGAAAGTGCCGAAGATCGTGAACTTCGAAGTGAGTCCTATGCATATTCAGTAGGAGAGATACATTGAATTACTACTTGGAAGCATTTGAATCAGTAAGTATGTATCCTGTTCATAGTACGTTCAACTTTTTTAATTCCTCTTCTATTCGTTAATAGCTTGTTTTAACTTTCATTGAACCTCTTTAAGGTTCATTTTTAGCATCACAACTTGTTCTATGCCTTGCACTTTGTAAATTCAAGTGATTGAGGACATGTCCTCATTTTGTAGTTTTGCTAGGAGTAACTATTTCAATGGGTGTTGAATGTGCCTCATGAATTTTCTTGAGTCTTGCAGCCAGAGTTTTAAAAACTTTATAGGGAGATGGCTCTGCAATCTGAATCTAATTCGAAACACTGTATAAAGCTATTACTTCTGTAGTTTTATACCTTTGCATATGCACATTTTGATCAAATTTTTTCTAAACCAAGATGATCTGGTGGATCTAGTTTCATAATAATGATCATATTTGTGGGGGTGGGGTTATGATGCAAATTCCCAATTTCAGTGATGTAGCCATATTGTTGGTTATAGTTCATGAATCATTGTTTATCTTGTTTATTTGGCAAGTCGATGCAGGGTCAACTTCCTGGCCTTGTCATTGATAAAAATAGAGTCGATGTTTTGCAGCCTATGAGAGGATATTTGCTATCATTTGATCTGAGCTGACTCTTTTGTCATTCATGTTTTGTATGTTCACTGCCTAATATAGAGACATCACTGATATATACAACTGGTAGTCCATCATCCCAGTAAACTACTTCTTCTGGCCTAATTAAGTGCATTGAATTCACAAGCAGTTTCAAGTTTTTTCACTTTGATGTACTATATAAAAAAAACTCTTCTTTCACTTTGATCTGGTTTACTATTCATGTTTTAGGGCTTCTTTCTATTCAAGCTTGAAAAAGTTAATTTTTTTGCTCTTATCTTTTGTATGTTGTTGCCTAACAGTGAATCTATTGATTGAACTCAAATTCAGTTAATGACATTAGGAGAGATATGAGGCTATAAGGATTTATAATTTGTAAGTTAAAGTTAAATAAAAAAATTGATTTAATACTGAAAGACTATGTCCTACTTATGCCCTTAAATGTACAATCATCACCTCTTGCAGTCTGTAAGTACTAGTCATAATATTCTCCTTTTTCTTGAAGTATCTCGCCACCTAGATGATCCATGTAAGTTTGGAGTGTATGAACACTTTTTAATCAGAACATTTAATGGTGGAACTTGTAATAGGGTCTTGCAAACTAAGTCAAGAACTTCTTGATCTTGACAAATAATGCCCTACTTAGGTATAAGTTGCATGTTTACACAATGATACTTTCAATGAGAACACTCCACCAACTGATGATCCAACATATATTTCATCTCTTGGATTTGCTGTGTACAAAGCAATGTCAAAAGCAAATAGCAATGCAGTGTGGTTGATGCAAGTATACTTCTTACTCTTACCACTAATACTCTTACTTGGCTACTGATTTGTTTAATGATAGGATAACGTGAGCTCTATGTGCTGTGTTTTAAATTTTGACATCTTAAAACAAGTTGTATATAATTTTTTTTGGAAGTAAACAACATAGGAAATGTGAGCTCAGTTCCGTTGTTTTTGTTTTATAAGATGAGAGTTATGGTAAAAGCTTCAGTACAAGGTTGTAAACATCCTAGCCATTACTCTGTCAAAAAGAAGAAAAAAGCAAACTTAAGAAATAGGGATTTAGGGTGTGTGTGTGGTGGTGTTAGAGCGGTAAGATAAGCGAATTGACTACCAATCGATAGGATCAATCAGTTGTGAACAAATATATTATACGCTTGAGTTTCTTAACCTAAGTTTTACATTGATTCAAGCAGATACGGAAAAGACTGTTTAAGTTGTCAAACAAAAGAACCCATGATGATGTGAAACTACTTTTCTGAAAAGAAAATCCCCTAGTCGATGGAATCCACTTTCTGATTTTTCAAATTGTCTTTGTATATGTCTTGACCAGAAGATGAAAAACCTCTGAAGCTCAATGTCTCATTGTGTTATTACTTCAACAATATATAATTATGCATGTGAATCTTTCATCCTGGTGTCTTAGAGTGAAAGTTGAATCATTCACAAGATCTTTCTTCATCACTTCTTAGCAAATTACAGATGAAATAGTAAGTCATTAGGTTTGGATCTTGTGGTTAATGAGAGTTCATTTTTCATTGACTACATTAACCTAGTATTGGTATTTGTCTAAACATATGCCTTGAGACAAAATATTCTTGTGATTGGCCTCTTTGATCTAGAGTACATTAAAGTTTAATTTAGTATTTCTACGTTGCTGCATGAATGCATGAACAAACTTCTATTTGATTAACAATATGCAGGGTTGTATATTTTATTCTTACTCCAAATACTATAAGCCACCACAGATGGAGGTACAATTTAGTAGGGGAAGTAATCTTATTTTTTTATATGACATGGTCAGACGGCCATAAGATTTTGTACTTTAGTATATCTATTTATTGCTTCATAATTTTTTATGTGTTGTGTTGTACTATTTTTACTATTTTTATAATGTTAGAACTACTAAATTCTAATGTTTTTTTATCAGTAAAATGCGTGTATATTGTCACACATTTGACAAGTATCATATGTATTGAATTTGACACTCATCAATGAGTGTGTCTACTGTGACAGACTTTCAATACATGCCCTATTGTTTTCTCCTAGATTTTATAGTTTTTGTACATGTTTAGTGATCATTTAACTGCGAAGGGATTGCGAAGGGGCTGGGTATTGAACAATATAGTGAGCATATGAAATACATGATTTTCTAACTTTTAAATACTTTTGAATGTGCAGGAAAATGTTGTGGATTGGATTTTGATGCATAGAGGACAAAAGTAAACTCGATCTATTGTAGTGAACGATAAAGAGACTATTATGATAAATGTTGTTTACATTTGGTTTTGTGGAATATATTGCTAGTAGATATTTTTAAGTAATTGCTTTCTATATGTGTGGACATGTTGTTGAAGTTTATTTAATTTGAAATATATAATTTTGAATTATTATAATCCAATTTTGTGCTTTATATCACTATACAAAAATTCTACATTTGCCACAATTCAGAAGTGTGGCTTATTGTTTATAAATTATATCTTGTACATAAGAAAAGTTACACTTTATAAGTGTTGTTTTAGGTGAGATATAAAAGGCTACACTTTTAAAGTGTAACCAATAACAAGGCAAAGGTCAAACTTTTAAGTATAGTATAATTAGAAAAAAGTGTTGCAAATGAAATACTCAAAAGCGTAGCCTTATACCTCTTTGGCCACGCTTTTTTAGTGTTGCTGCTTTGGTAACACTATAAAAGTGTTGTCTAATGTCAAAGGTTACGCTCCTTTAGGCCACTCCCTAAAAAGTGTTGTTGAAAGTCAAAAAGTGTGGCCTTTTATCAAAGGCCACACTTTTTGTTAGTTTAGGCTACACTTTAACGGATTGGCCGTAGGCCTAAAATGGTGCAGTGTGACTTTCCTAAGGATGATATGTTATAGTTCCAGCCAATCAACCCTAAGTCCATCATTCATTACAAGAAGGATACCATTATGACTTTCGACTTCAAAGTTCATAACCTCACCACAAGGTTTAAGGTTCCACGTACATGACCTTCTTAACATAATTTAAGGCCTCACATATCATTCATTCATACATGACAAGGGTGCACTAAGCTTACCTAGTCAAGAAATCTCATATTCACATATCATTCATACATATATCAAGTGAGGGAGACAAGTCTACTAAACAAAACACAACATACTTCACTTTATTACATATAACATATCATTTTTCGAAGCACTTAGGAATGAACCTTATCATATTTATGTCATCCTATACATTACTATAAAATCATCAATATAATCATTATAGACTCATATAGTCAAGTAGGAACAAACATGCATCAAATCTAAGACTACACACATAAGGTCATAGTCATAGTCTAACACGGTCTACTAATATACATAGAATGAACACATACTTCCACGTTACTTCACATGTAGATAGATATGCTTATAATTCAGATAAATCAACTACACAAATCTTCATAATACCTCAAGTAGTTTTCCGACAAGGCAATGATCATCATATTACATAAAGTAACACTGACAAAGACACATCAATTGCAAGAAAAGCACATAGTCCCGCCACCATAAGTGACATACAAATAACAACATAATTGAAGTCTAATTAACATAGAGTGAATTAGTGCAGCGTACCACCAATCCATTCTCACCACTTCAATCCATAACTAAATCATCAAATTCAATGCCATAAAGGTCTTACCCATTGCCATGAGCATTAATTCAATACAAAAACAATGATACTCAATGAATCTAAGTCAATTCAATATATATTTATCAATCTAAGACCAATTAGACATCAATTGAATACAATTCTCACATTATTCAATAGCCCATAGAAAACTACACTAGAATTCATAAGCATTAAGTTAATATCACTTAACCCAATAAGTAATCAAAAACTAGGGTTCATCAATTACATGGGTTCATAGGTTAATTGAGATAAAATCATCTAATTTACGAAAATGCAATCAATATTCAATGCTTCAAAACCTATAATGCAAGAACCCATGGATAGATTTCAATTTAGAAAACTCATCTTTTAAAGAAGACTTTGAAAATCACTTTGAAGTTTGGATCCTTGATGAATGGAGTTTCAAGGATCAAAAATCATAACTCACTAATGTTAATCCACCAATTTGATCAAGAATCACCACTCAAATGTCCAATCCAAGCTCGTCCTTGAGTTTTGTCTTCAATGGAGTTCTAGAGAAATTCTAAGAGAATTTGGGTTTTGATTTTGAAGGATGAATTCTTCTAAGTGTTAAAGTCTTATAAACATGTTTAGAATACCCAAAATACCACTAAGTAACCGCCATTTCTCTTATTTTGACGTGGGGTGAAATTAAAATTTCACCCCTTTCACTTACAGTGAACTGCGTAGGAACACAACTCACAGACGGTTGCCAATCGACTAGCCATTTCCCAACCAACAGACCATCCTGTTGGTCCATGGTTTTGGACCGAGGCTGTGCCTTGGCTTGGACTTCTCCCACGCCTATGTCCTGACCCACAACACCTATCAAATGGGCGTCGACTAGGCAACAAGCTGTCGTTTGCCTCAGTCGATTGGGGCTGGTCTAGGTAGCCTTGGCTCAAAGAAAGGGTCCTTCCTCAAGGAACCTTGGATGGTCCTTGGAGATATTTTACCGGACGTTTCCAACCCAGATATGTACGTATACAAGTTTAGTACCTCCCAGATATGTATGTATACAAGTTTAGTACCTTGAATTATTTACCTTGACTAAGGTAAATGTGTCATGACCCAAAAGAACCCCCTAGAATCTAGGGAGAACCCTTGGGTCGTAAGAAGGCGTACTTGACCCTTTGGGGTCTCGTACAAGCCCTTTAACAATCGTTCATTACATAAGACATGAAAAGTAGTGCGGAATTTAAAACTTCTCACCAATCAATTAATAAAAGGAAATCTTTCATAAATACGTAGAAAATCTCTTCGTCACAAGCCAAACTTAAGACACGACATAACATCTTAGGGACACGGCCATTTACATTAAAAGAAATACATAAGAAGTCTTAAATAAAGAAACTAAGAAAAAGACTATGCCCTCGAATATATGTGGACATACTTTGTCTTGAGAGAAACTTTCCCAAGGTTTGCCTTCTAGCCTTCAACCTTGCTTCCAAAAACCTATACTTATAGAGTATAGAAAGTATGGGGTTAGTACAAAACAATGTACTAAGTATGACAGATGCAAAATCATGTAAAATGGACATTTTAGTAAAATAACTTTTCATGCCAAATAATTAAAACATTCATGAATTTAGAAGCGAAACAACATAAGAAACATCATTTAACACTTAGAGAAGGATTTCCATAAGTTTAATAAAAAGAAGCATTTTACAGTAAACTACTCCAAAATTACAGTGTACTAGTTTATCCTTACAGTGAACCAAATTGACTCTAAAAATAGTGAACTTCCAAGGTATTGCCAATGAGGAAGTGAACTCATTTTTGTAGAAATTTTCCTAACAGAGGTTATTCTAATACTCTCCAAGGTAAGACGTGAAGGAAACATCTAAACACTTCCTTCAATGCACACCAAGGGAATCCTAAAGACTACCCACCATAGGCTTACTCCACTCGGGAGAACAAGTCACCACTCAATCACAATACATTAGAAGAACACTAAAAAATAAACCAAGACTTCCCTTTCAAAATGCCTACTTAGTTCAATGAGTAGATGGCATCCAATTCCACCACCTACCCTATGTAGTATACTCTTTTAGAAGGATTGGCACCAAGACTCCCTTTTCGGAAGGTCCTACCTAGTGCAATGGATAGATGGCGTCCCATACAACCACCTACCCTAAGTAGTAAGTTCTGTTAGGAGACTTAGTTCATTCAATTCATATAAGACTTACAAAGACTCCCCTTTCGAAATGCCTACCTAGTGCAATGGATAAATCGCGTCCCATTCCACTAGCTACCCTAAGTAGTACACTCTTTTAGAAGACTTAGCACATTTATTTCTTTTGTGAGGAATAACTTAACCGACATAGACCATGAGAGCTACAAATGGAATCCCGATATTAACCCCTATCGGATGAGGGATCCTCACTTGCGTAGAGTAAGGTCATTCTTTTAGCTTTTAAATGGCTTTTCCAATAGCTACACTTATGCGGGCACATAGTTAAGGGATAATGAGATTGCTACTAAGTAAATCATTCTATACTAACGAGAAGTACTCATCTCAAGAGGTACATTGGAATACAACATCTCATCTCACGAAGTGTAACCTCCCCTTTTTCATATCCTCTCGGTGCTAAGCATAATTCCACACGGATTCTCAACATTTTATAATGTATGTTAAGGATAACTAGTGAACAACACATCTCAACTCATGAAGGGTATTCATCCTCCGACCTATCATAGAAATCTCTTGGGATGTAGTGAGGTTGCTACTAAACACTTCGTCTCAACTCAGGAAGAGTGTTCACCCCAAAACTCCTCTTTTTACTCAACTTAGCTTCATACATTCATTTAAGTATGTGTGTGTGTGAAATGTGAGCACACCTGGCATTTAAGCATCATTTCATTTATATTAACTTCTATACATTCTTTAGACCTTCAATCATCAAATCACACATTTTACAAGCTTCACATAATCATATACTTCATTTAAGCATACTCTCTAGCCTACTTCACATAATAGCTTCATAACTCACATTTCAGAAGAATAAAATCATTATCATCCTTACTTTACATAACAAGTCTTCATGTACTCATTCATAATAACAAGTAGCTTCTCATTCATATAAGTCAAGTAAACACTGCCACAAGAAGGTGGACCATACTACTCAAGAGCATTTCAAAATTAAGGCTAAACAACATAACCAACTTATCCTTTAATCCAAGCTTCCATCACCTATAGAATTTTACTCAATAATTCATCATAAAGTAGCTCTTAGGGAAGTAGCTAAACATCAATAACAACACAAGTAAAGCAAAGCTCAAAGACTACAAAACTAAGCTCATTTAACCCATTCTTAAGCCATAATTTTATGAAGAGCTTTAACATGATTTCATTGAAGATTTAACATTAAAATCATCAACTAACATTAGAAACATCATTATTAAGTTATTCAAAACGTTTTCATGCAAGACCCATACTGAGAGTTAAAGATAGAAGAAACTAGGGTTGAAAATCCTTTTTGAAAATCCATTTGAAGTGACTCCTTGAATGGAAGAGAGTTCAAGGATGGATACCATACCTCGAATGCAATAAGACCCACTAATTTTGGTGAAGAAACACGTACAAGCCAGCCCTCCTATTTCTCATTGAGTTTTAGCTCCAATGGTGACTTTGAGAGAGTTTGTCTTTAGAGAGAGAGAGTTTGAATTTTGAAGTGAGGGGTCTTCTATAGGTTTAGGACGTAAAAATAATCTAATATAACTTAAAAACCCAAAAAATATCTTCCTACGGTCCTAAAAGACATGGGGTGAATTTACAAAACACACCAAGCCAAAGCTGCAAAACGTGACAACTTTTGGGCAGTCCTCACAGACGGCTCCAACAAACAGACTGTTTGTCCATCGACGGTCCATTGGTGGAAGGTCGTTTGTTGGGCCATAGTTCCATTAAAGATCTGTATTGCAGGTCCAACGACCCCATGGTGGACGAACCGTTTGTTGACAAATGGACCGTCCCTTGGGTCGTCATTTGGTCACTGCTTGGCAGCTTCTTGCCAAGAGATGGGGTCCTCTTCTAGGGCCCCTCGTGGGTCCTAGGTGAGGTCATAACCGGACGTTAAACCCCTAAAAATTTTCGTCTAGGTATTAGGAACATCCCACGCCAATTTCAAGAAAAACGAACACATAAAACTCACTCAAACACATCAAGACACAAAATCACTATCTAAGGTATATCTTCCGAACGTCATGGACGTTCTTGGTCGTTTGACCTACAAACTTAACCAAACTTCACACACTGCCTAGTATCAATAATGTAACTTATTTTATTACAAAATTAACTCAAGAAACAATCATGAATCTCTAGTTAACCTTAGTTCGTTTTAGGGTGTTACAAAATAAACCTCCCAATCTTCACCTTCTTCCCCACATGGAGAAAGTACTTCCTTAAGAAAGCCCTCTTGAACTCCTCCCACTCTATGGGACCCGACTCAACTGGACTATTGTCTTTCCATTGAGTGTACCAGACTTGAGCAACGTCCCTTAATTGGTACGAAGATAACTCTTTTTTCTCCCTAGAAGTCACCCCCATGGCACTCAACACCTTGTACACTCCATCTAGGAACTCCTTGTGATCCTCTCACACCTTAGAGCCAAGAAAATTAGGAGGATTCATCATCATAAAATCTCTCAATCTAGATGTCATAGTGCTCTCCATAAATTTCACTCTAGGTGCAAAACCCATATTCACATGGGTAGTCAAAGATCGGGCTAAATTAAGTAAAGCCTCTCTAATCTCCCCATTGGTCATGTCCGGGGAAACCACCAGAACATTGATACCTTTACCCATAATAGGGACTTGATCACCTTGACCACCTTGAACGCCTTGAGCAAGTTGCTCAACTCGCTCAACTTGAGGAGGAATCTCCTCATTCACATCATTCTCCTCAACTCTACTAGCCGGTGTCCTCCTCGTATTCATCTTCCTAGAAAGACAAGGAAAACTATAAGAAAAGAGTACCCATAAAATTTTCTCTACGGCATGACATAGGAGTACAAAAGAAGGGAAACTCTATCGTCCTATAGCCTCTCGACCATAGATGTGTCGCGACTCACACCGATGGTCTAGACTCTAGTAGACGTGACTTGATGTGACTTTTTGATTCCTAAGACCACTTTCATAACCTAAGCCTGATACCAAGATTGTCTCATCCCGAGACCAAACCCTAGAAGATATGGCACTCTTGGAGTGCAATTGGCGTACTTGACCTCTCAGAGGTCTTGTACAAACCCTTTCATATCGTTCATCGCATATATACATATGAATGTATGCGGAATTAAAACTTTTCACAAACATTTTACTAGTCTTTAAAATATATTTCATATAAAACTCATAGGAAATACTAAGCCTCATTTCATGAAATCCTCGGCACAAGAGTACTTCAGTCACGGCCCATACACAATAGTAATATAGTACTACTTAGTGAATTACAATGCTTCAAAAGAGAATAAAAGACATCTATGCACTCGAGTCAAATGAGGACATACTTCAACTTGCTTGTACGATCTTCTAATCCAATCTTATCTCTCCAAAAGAACCTTCACCTATGAATCACTTTAGAGATAGATAAAACCATGGAATTAGTTCAACCACATGTACTAAGTATGGAATAATGCATCAAATCATGAAACGGACATTTATTGGAAATATGCATTTTTGATTTAAATTTTATAATATAATCATATGAACAACATTTATCAAATTAAAAACATATAATAAATCACATAGTCAATTTATGACATATAATAAACATATGAACTTCTTCACTGTCACAGTGAAGTTTCTTAACTTCATTTTAGACACCTTCTAGCATGTTATCCTCTCATTAAAAGCTATCTAAAGACTCACTTAAGTAAGAAAAATAGAGATCACCCATACACCCTCTCTAGGCACACCTAAATGATCATTAAGACCAACTATAATGAGATACACACTCTTACGATACATCAACCACATGAGATCCTCCTACAAAAGGTGATTTGAAGGTTCACTTGGGTGAGTTGTGAAGAGACCGCCTATACAATCCCTTACACACACTTAATAGATCCTATAGATTACCTAGGATAAGATCATCCAATCTTAATACAACAACATTCACATAATATGACATTCTCCCTTCAAAGATTATCAAAAGACCTACTCAAGTAAATGAAGAAGATAGCGTCCATGATTGACCTCTTCAAGATTACCTAAGTAATCCTTAAGACGACCTAAGTTTGGATCATGTCTACACAATCAACCAACTTCCCTAACTAGATTCATTCTTAAGACTTATCTAGGCAAGATACGAAGTGACCATTCCTATGCCCCCTTCACACCTTAACTAGACAACCCTTAACTACTCTAGGTAAGTACTTATTCATTTAACATACTTTCTCAACTTAAGTCATTACATTACTTAGTTCATTTAATACTCATTCATCACATAAGTACATTCAAGTAATGGTCTTGAAAAATACCTAGGGACTCTCACTAACATCTTCAAAGCCTATTGTGCAATGTCTAGATAGCATCCCATACCACCACCTAAACTTCATAGAACCTCTCCAGTACTGGTAGGTATCCCACATGATGAGAATAGTCAATAACCGACATAGACCATGATATCTAAACATTGAATCCGGACTTCTAACCTACTCCGATGAGGTTTTTCTACTTGCCAAGGGTAGAACTAGGACACATCCAATGTAGGAACATGGTTAAGGAATTTGAAGGGCATTTATGTACTCTAGTCTCATTCTCAAGTAGAGCTACATTGTAATCTAGTATCCTTCTCAAGTAGCTACTTCCCATAACATGCTCACTGGGTGCTAGCTTTTGTTCTCGTAGAGTAATTTACATTAAAGGATCACATGAAGAGGTTCCATATCTAGTTCATAACCCAAGCACATTCACCCTACCTAAGAGGCCTACCAAAGAGGTCCACCAGGGCTAACTTACAATGGCGACAAGATAGCTCATCATAACTTTCCTAAGGATGATATGATGTCGTTCCAGCCAATAAACCCTAAGTACATCATTCATTACAAGAAAGATACCATTACGATTTCGACTTCAAAGTTCATAACCTCACCACTAGGTTTAAAGTTACACGTACATGACCTTCTTAACATCATTTAAGGCCTCACATATCATTCATTCATACATGACAAGGGTTCACTAAGCTCATCTAGTCAAGACATCTCATATTCACATATCATTCATACATGTATCAACTAAGGGACACAAGTCTACCAAACAAGACACAACATACTTCACTTTATTACATATAACATATCATTTTTCGAAGCACTTAGGAATGAACCTTATCATATTTATGTCATCCTATACATTACTATAAAATCATCAATATAATCATTATAGACTCATATAGTCAAGTAGGAACAAACATGCATCAAATCTAAGACTACACACATAAGGTCATAGTCATAGTCTAACACGATCTCCTAATATACATAGAACGAACACATACTTTCACATTACTTCGTATGTAGATAGATATGCTCATACTTCACATAAATCAACTACACAAATCATCATAATACTTCAAGTAGTTTGCTGAGAAGGTCATGATCATCATAATACATCAATTGCAAGTAAAGCACATAGCACCACCAGCATAAGTGGACCATACCAATCAAAACATAATTGAAGTCTAATTAACATAGAATAAATAGAATTAGGGCAGTGTACCACCAATCCATTCTCACCACTTCAATCCATAGCTAAATCATCCAATTCAATACCATAAGGCCCTTACCCATGGCCATGAACATCAATTTAATACAAAAACTATAATACTCAATGAATCTTAGTCAATTAAATATAGATTTGTCAATATAAGACCAATTATACATCAATTGAAAACAATTCTTACATCATTCAAAATCCAATAGATAACTACGTTAGAATTCATAAGCATTAAGACAATATCACTTAACCCATAAAATAGGCAAAAACTAGGTTTCATCAATTACATGGGTTCATAGGTTAATTGGGTTTAAATCCTCTAATTAACAACAATTCAATCAATATTCCATACTTTAAAACCTATAATGCAAGAACCCATGGATAGATTTCAATTTAGAAAACTCATCTTTTAAGAAGACATTGAAAATCACTTTGAAGTTTGTCTCCTTGATGAATAGAGTTTCAAGGATTAAAAATCATACCTCACATATGTTAATCCACCAATTTTATGAATAATCACCACTCAAATCTCCAATCCAAGCTCTTCCTTGAGTTTTGGGTTTAATGGAGTTCTAGAGAATTTGTAAGAGAATTTGGGTTTTGATTTTGAATAATGAATTCTTCTAAGCGTTAAAGGCTTATAAACATGTTTAGAATACAAAATTTACCCCTAATTAATCTCCCTTTCTCTTATTTGTACGTGGGGTGAAATTACCATTTCACCTCTTTCACTTAGAGTGAACACAACTCACAGACGGTTGCAAATCAACTGGCCGTTTCCCAACCAACAGACCGTCCTGTTGGTCCGTGGTTTGGGACTGAGGTTGGTCCTTGGCTTGGCCTTCTCCCACTCATATGTACTGACCCACTACACTCATCGACGGGGTGTCAACTGGCCAAGAATCCGTCGTTTACCTCATTCGATTGGGGCCTAGTCTAGGCAGCCTTGGCTCAAAGAAAGGGTCCTTTCTCAATGACCCTTGGATGGTTCTTGGGGATGTTTTCCCAGAAGTTTACAATCCAAATATGTTCTTATACGAGTTAAGGACCTCGCACATCAATTTCATCCAAAACGAACTTATAAAACTCGACTAAACATGCCAAGACACAGAAGGCCGTTTCAAGGCACACCTTTCGAACGTCATGGACGTTCTTCAACGTTTGACGTCCAACCTTCATGAAACTTGACACAATGCCTATAAACATTATAATAACTCATATTAGGACTTTATTAACTCATGAAACAGACAAATAGGCATATAACAACACATGAGGCACATAGGTGACTTAGTCGTCGAATGTCTTGGTCGTCCTTTGACGTTTGACTTCCAATGCAGCTAAACTCATAGACACTGGCACAATACCACATAATATACAAATTTAGGACCTTATACCATCATGACCTAAGTCATTTTAGAGGTATTACAATCTCCCCCACTTGGACAACATTCGTCCTCGAATGACACTTGCCACTCTCCGAACACTTCCAACAGTAGAGACTCAACTTAAATGCTCATTACAATACAATACAACACATTATCAAGGAATAAAAATAAATTTCACATAATTAAGAAAATCACAACACAACAAGAAAGTAGAAGAAATTTCTATAACCTATCATGCTATAAAACATACATCCTTCATTCCAAACAGCAAAAACTCATTTTATATTCAATCATGCTAATATACATCTGTTCTAGCCATATTACAATAATTTTTGACCAACGAATGAATTAGTCATATTTTGAAAAATCTTACGGTGAGCAGGCAACGTTTACAGTGAATTATGCAAATTTTTCAAAAATGCAACTTTTAGGCAATTCATGGTGGAAACAAGCTAATGAGAAAGATAAAATCACATAAACAAATCTTACAACATAATCATAACTTCATGAAATGGACAATTCAAGGAATCAATGAAATTCAATTTCAACAAGACCCCTAAACACAATGCTCATGCAACATACTTCTATGACTTTCTACTCTCAAGCTTGAGTTGAATAGAAATGATGAGACAATCAATCAACACTCCTTTACTCACCATACTCCCCCACTTAGAAGGAACTCATATAACTAAAGAGATACCAGAACTTACCATCATCATCACCCAAATTTTTTGGAGGAACTTGCTTGGCCTTCCTTCCTCTTAGTCACAAAAATAGGACAATCTCTCCTCTTATCCTTTCTTACCACAATCAAAGCAATTCCCGGTACCAACTAGACACTCCCCATAGTGCCTCTTCCTACAAGTAGCATATGTAGGTTTTCCATTTTGAGAACCACCTCCTTTCTCAAATTTCACCTTAGGAGCATTAGGTCCATCTTGAGTTTGAGCCCTATTTTTGAACCTAGGTTGACCTTGATCACTATATCTACTCCTCTTCAATATCCTTGTACTTCTCCTAAGTTTGGGTTCTTCATCATTCCCCTTACCTTGACTAAGGTCAATGAACCTCCCAATCTTCACCTTCCTCCTTACATGGCGAAAATACTTCCCGAATAAAGCCCTCTTGAACTCCTCCAACTCTATGGGACCTGACTCAACTAGCCTATTGTCTTTCCTTTGAGTGTACCACACTTAAGCAACCTCCCTCAATTGGTACAAAGCTGTCACGACCCGAAGGTACCCCCTACAAGTTAGGGAGAACCCCTGGGTCGGAACAATTGCGTACTTGACCTTTCGGAGTTCTTGTACAAGCCTTAGCTATAATTCATTACATAAAACATGAAAAGTAGTGCGGAATTTAAAACTTTTCACGAATCCATTAATAAAAGGAACGTCTATTATAAAAGATAAGTAATAATGTCGTCTTCACAAGCTAACTTAAAGACATGACATAAATAATCTTAGGATCATGGCCCTTTACATTTAAAAGAAATACACATTAAGTATTAAAGATAGAAACAAAGAAAATAGGAATATGCCCTCGGATATATGAGGACATACTTTGTCTTGAGAGAGTAGATTCCCAAGCTTCGCCTTCAATAGTTCAAAAAAGCTTCCAACCTATACTTATTAAGTATACAAAAGTATGGGGTTAGTACAAAACAATGTACTACGTAAGTTATATGCAAAAACATGTAAAAAGAGAGCTTTTATTATAAATAGACTTTCATGCAAAATAAGTAAAACATTCATGAATTTAAAAGCAAACAACATAAGAAACATGATTTAACGCATAGAGAAGGATTCCCATTGTAAGACCCCCAAAATGAGTTAGGGTGTATATAGCCTAACATATTTGTATTAAGGTTATAAGGTAATGAAATGACTTATAATATGGTTTAGATTAAGTGTGTAAAGTTTGAGGTGATTTGGAAGTCAAACGTCAAGGGACGACCAAGATGTTCGACGACTAGTCACCTATGTGTCTCATGTGTCTATACGTGCTTATATTTGTATGTGATGAGCTTATGAAGTCTTAAAAACTATTTATAAAGATGTTTATAGGAATTATATGGAGTTTTGTGAAATTTGGAGGTCAAACGTCCAAGAACATCTAAGTCGTTCGAAAGTTAGACATTTTGACGTTCAAGTATGCCCTGATGGGGCCTTGCATGTTTAGACGAGTTGCGAGTATTTTTTTTTTGGATGAAACTTATGTTGCAGGTCTAAATGTCACGACCCTCAAGCACCCCCTATAAGCTAGGGATAACGCTCGGATCGTGACCGGGCGTACTTGACCCTTTGGGGTCTCATACAAGCCCTTTAACTATCGTTCATTACATAAGACATGAAAAGTAGTGCGGAATTTAAAACTTTTCACGAATTAATTAAATAAAGGAAATATTTCATAAAATACTTAGAGAATCTAATCGTCACAAGCCAACTTAAAGACACGACATAATTCTTAGGGACACGGGCCTTTACATTGAAAGAAAATATATTATAAGTCTTTAAATAAGAAACTAAGAAAAGGACTATGCCCTTGAATATATGAGGACATACTTTGTCTTGAGAGGAACTTTCTCAAGCTTCACCTTCAAACCTTCAAAAGTTTCAAACCTATACTTATAGAGTATAGAAAAATATGGGGTTAGTACAAAACAATGTACTAAGTATGGCATATGCAAAAACATGTAAAAAGGGACATTTTTCTAATATAAACTTTCATTCCAAATAAGTATAACATTCATGATTTAAGAGTTAAAATAGTATAAGTATCATCATTTAACACATAAAGAAGGATTTCCATAATTTTTAAACTTAGGAACACTTTACAGTAAGTTTCCAAAACTTTACAGTGAACTCAAATGGACATTACAGTGAACTATTTTGAACATTTATAGTGAAGGCCTTACAGTGAATGGCACAGTCCAAGTCATATGAACCCGTTTCCTTTGAAGCTTCCCTAACCCAACTTGTCCTAAGATTCCCTAAGGTGAGCCAAGAATGGACCATCCATACACCCCATTCAAGGCACACCAAAGCGATCCTTAATACCACCAATCATAGACTTACCTAGTTTGGAAAACAAATCCACTCCCCTGGCTAACATTTGCAACACACTCATACGAAATATAGGTCACACTAAGTTAAATGTGGGAGTAGCATCCCATACTACCACTCCCACTTAGTGCTCCTAATGGATTCCATTAAATCAAGCACTTCACAATAGTCATTCATAACATCACACCATAACACTCATTCACACGGATTTCATGAAAGTATTCTTCTCCCATAGGAGGTATAGGTCACACTAAGTTCAATGTGAGAATTGCATCCCATACTACTACTCACACATAGTTCTCCTAATGGATTCTATTGGAATGAGCATTTCATGATAGTCATTCATAACATTACTAATACACATGATAACTTAGTTCAATCAATTCTTTTGTGGGAGTTAGTTTAACCGAAAAAGACCATGAGAGCTAGACATGAATCCCGATATTAACCCCTATCGGATGAGGGATCCTCACTTGCCAAGAGTAAGGCCATACTTCTTAGCTTTTACATGGCTTTCCCAATAGCTACACCTATGCGTGCATATAGTTAAGGGATAAGGAGAATGCTACTAAGTAACTCATTCACTACTAACGAGGAGTACTCATCTCAAGAGGTACATTGGAAATACAACATCTCAACTCACGAAGTGTAATCCACCTCCCTTTCATATCCTCTCGGTGCTAGGTATAAATCCCCATGGATTCTCAACATTATAGACTATAGGTCAAGGATAACTAGTGAATACCACATCTCAACTCACGAAGGGCATTCATCCTCCAACCTATCTTAGATAGCTCATTAGAAATAATGTGGTTGCTACTAAACACTTCATCTCAACTAAAGGAGAGTGTTCACCCCAAGACTCCCCTCTTTACTCAACTTAACTTCATACATTCACTTAAGTGTGTGTGTACATATCAGCACACCTTGAATATAATCATCATTTCATCACATTACTTTTATACATGCTTTAGACCTTCATTCATAAATTCACACACCTTACCTGCTTCACATAATTATATACTTAATTTAGTCATAATCTAGGTCAAACATACAATTCAACCTTCACAAACACAAAACAAGACCCATTTTCAATATCACTTCATTTCACCCATTAGGCCTTCAAAACCCCATTTACAATACATACTAAATAATATCAAGTTCATCAAATAAACACCGCCACCAAGAAGCTGGACCATACCAATCAAGAGCAATTTATAATAAGAACTATACAATATAAGTAACTCACCATTTAACAAGACATCATCACCTATAATCAATTTCTCAATATTTCATCAATATAAGGCCCTTAGGACATTAGCTAAACAAAAATAACAACACAAGAAAACCAAAGCTCATTCTACACAACCATGCTCACATAACCCATTTCTTAAGCTAAAAGTTTGAAATATGCATAATCATGAGTTCATTAGGTTTTTCACATTAAAATCATGATTTAATTCTAGAATACACAAATTTGAATTATTAAAACACTTTTACAAGAAGACCCATGCTTAGAATCAACGATAGAAGAAAGTAGAGTTTGAAAACCCTTTTTGAAATCTTTTGGAATTGACTCCTTTAATGGAAGAGGGTTCAGGGATGGATACCATACCTAAAATGCAAGACAACCCACTGATTTTGATGAAGAACACGTCCCAAACCAGCCCTCCTAGCTCTTCTTGACTTCTATCTTCCAAAGAGACTTGAGAGAGAATTCTAAGGGAGAGGGGTTTTGGGTTTTAGGAAATGAAGTCTAAAATTAGGTATTAGGGTTTGAAATACTTAAATATACATAAATAACCCTAAAAATAATTCTCTAGGTTCATAAAAGACTTGGGGTGAATTTACAAAACACCCCAAGACTTGGCAGCCCTTTTAACAGCTTTTGGGCAGTCTAACCAACAGACCAACCAACGGACCATTGGTGGGGTCTAGTCTATTGATACTTAGCTCCATTTTGAGCCTGGCCAACTGAACATGCAGGTCCAATCGACTCCCATGGTCGACGGACCATTTGTGGACCAACAGACCGTCCCTTGGGTAGTCATTTGGTCACTGCCTTGGCAGTTTGGTCCATGTCTTGGGCCCTTCATCTAGGTACCTTGTGTGTCTAGGTCTTAGGAACATCTCATGCAAGTTTCAAGCAAAACGAACACGTAAAACTCACTCAAACACATCGATACACACAAGTACTTTCTAAGGCACACTTTCTGAACGTCATGGACGTTCTTGGTCGTTTGAACTCCAAACTTAACCAAACTTCACACACTGACTAAGAACACTAATTTTACTCATTTTAACTTAAAATGAACTCAAGAAACAACTACGAATCTCTAGTTCACCTTAGTTCGTTTTAGGGCGTTACATTCTCCCCTACTTGGGATAACATGCGTCCTCGAATGACACTAAAACTCTAGGACCATCAAGGACTCACTTAGCATCACATTACACATTACAATAATGATTAAAACATCAAAAATACATCATCAAATAATGATGAGCATCATTTCACACTTTCAAACACTTAGCGACATAGGCAACTTTTGCCAAACTTCACAAAGTCAAAACTCATTCTTAACCTTATTTTATGGAGGAACTACCTCATCCAACATTAAAAATGCTCATATACAACAATTTTGAATACATTGAAACTTTAATTCAAAACAAAACAAATTTTCTCAAAATGTAAACTTCTTTACTGTGCACATTCACTGTATCACTGCCAAACATGGTTAAAATTTCAAGAATTCATCCTTTGAGCAATTCATCAAGATGACATGATCATATGAACTATCAAACCACATAAAATCATTCCATAACATAATAACAAGAATAAAAAAGGGTTAAGACTTACCAAGATCATCAAACCCGGATTAGTTATCCTTCCTAGCTCCCATCCCATAGGAAGGGTTCTTCTTGGGAGAATTAGGATCTAGGGAAACTTGATTGCCATCTCTCCCTCTTGATTTGAGGTTAGGGCAGTCCCTAATTTTGTGTCCTTTGCTACTACAACTAAAACAACCATCCGTTCCGGCAAGACACTTACCCGAATGTTGCTTTCCACAAGTAGGACACCTAGCCTTTTCAAAAGTGTGGCCACAACCTTGGGAATGTTGGTTTGGATCCCTATACTTGTTCCCCATGGAAGAATCTTGGTGATATAACCTCATTTTAGGACTCTGGTGACTAGAATCATCAAACCTAGGTCTCTTTCCCTATTGCCTTATCTCCCTAATTTTTGACTCCTCAATTTGGTGTGCATAAACCATGAGCCTAGAGATATCCATGTCATTAAGAAGCATTGACGTCCGACACTCTTTCTCCACCAAGTTAGTCACTCCCATCACGAACTTACTCATCCTAGCCCTAGGGTTGGCTACCATGGTTGGGGCATACTTAGAGAGTTGGGTGAATTTGAGAGAGTACTCTTGCACAGTCATTCCCCCTTGACGAAGATTCATGAATTCAACCATCTTCTTCTCCCTCCACTCTATGGGAAATAACCTATCTAGGAAAGCCTCTTTGAATTCCTCCTAATCAACTGGACCTCTTTCTAAGGGTATCTCACTCCTCCATTGCTCATACCACACTTGAGAAACATCCTTAAGTCGGTAAGCGGTTAACTCCACTTTCTCACTAGGGGTCACACCCATAGCATCTACCACTTTGAAAACCTTATCTGTGAAGCCTTGTGGATCTTCATCCACCTTAGTCCCATGAAAAGTAGAAGGGTTCATCCTCATGAAATCCCGAATTCTAGAAGCGAGAGTACTAGCATTTGGTTGTGGCCTATCTCCTTGATTAGATTGGCCCACAAAGTGATTGTTGATGACATGAGCTTGAGCGGTCATGAGTTGAGTCAAATTCATTAGGGCAGCCCTCAACTCCGCATTAGTCATATCTTCCTCAACAAAAGGATCTTGCGACATAGGAGGCACTTTAGGTTCTTGATGCTTTTGGGGTTCCGGGGACATTTGAGGTCCTTCAAGAGGAACCTCCTCATTCTCTTCCCCTAAGCCAACAATAGGATCTTGGTCAACACGGGGAGGGATCCTCTCATTAGCTACACCTCCCTCCTCCCTTCTAGCGGTCGATCTCCTCGTATTCATGTCCTATAAACACAAAGAGAAGAGGTTGAGAAAAGACACGTTATATACTCAACTCTAAGGCACGACATTAGAATAGGAAAGAAAGTAAAACTTCTATCATCCTATAGCCTCTTGTCCAAGGAGGTGTTGCGACTCACACCAATGACCAGATACTACTAGATGTGGCTTGTGAGACTTTTAAAACCTAAACTATTTCCCAAAACCTTATGCTTTGATACCAAGTCTATCACGACCCTCAAGCACCCCCTAGAAGCTAGGGATAACCCTGGGATCTTGACCGGGCGTACTTGACCCTTTGGGGTCTCATACAAGCCCTTTAACTATCGTTCATTATATAAGACATGAAAAATAGTGCAGAATTTAAAAATTTTCACGAATAATTAAATAAAGGAAGTCTTTCATAAAAAACTTAGAGAATCTCATCGTCACAAGCCAACTTAAAGACACGACATAATATCTTAGGGATACTCCCATTACATTGAAAGAAAATATATTATAAGTCTTTAAATGAGAAACTAAGAAAAAGACTATGCCCTTGAATATATGAGGACATACTTTTTCTTGTGAGGAACTTTCCCAAGCTTCACCTTCAAACCCTCAAAAGCTTACAACCTATACTTATAGAGTATAGAAAAATATGGGGTTAGTACAAAAAAATGTACTAAGTATGGCATATGCAAAAACATGTAAAAAGAGACATTTTTGTATATTAACCGTTCATGCAAAATAAGTATAACATTCATGATTTAAGACTTAAAATAGTATAATTATCATCATTTAACACATAAAGAAGGATTTCCATAATTTTTAAACTAAAGGAACACTTTACAGTAACTTTCCAAAACATTACCGTGAACTCAAATGGACATTACATTGAACTGTTTTGAACATTTATAGTGAAGGACTTTCAGTGAATGCCACAGTCAAAGTCATATGAACCCGTTTCCTTTGAAGCTTCCCTTACCCAAGTTATCCTAAGATTCGCTAAGGTGAGCAAGAAAGGACAATCCATACACCCCTTTCAAGGCACACCAAAGCGATCCTTAAGACCACCGATTATAGACTTACATCGTTTGGAAAACAAATCCACTCCCTTGGCTAACATGTGCAACACACTCATAGGAAATATAGGTCACACTAAGTACAATGTGGGAGTAGCATCGCATACTACCACTCCCACTTAGTGCTCCTAATGGATTCCATTAAATCAAGCACTTCACAATAGTCATTCATAACATCACAGCATAACACTCATTCACACGGATTTCATGAAAGTATTCTTCTCCCATAAGAGGTATAGGTCAAACTAAGTGCAATGTGAGAATAGCATCCCATACTACTACTCCCACTTATGTGCTCCTAATGGATTCTATTGGATTGTGCACTTCACGATAGTCATTCATAACATCACTAATACACATGATAACTTAGTTCAATCAATTCTTTTGTGGGAGTTAGCTCAACTGACAAAGACCATGAGAGCTATACATGGAATCCCGATATTAACCCCTATCGGATGAGGGATCCTCAATTGCCTAGAGTAAGGTCATACTTCTTTGCTTTTACATGGCTTTCCCAATAACTACACCTATGTGGGTACATAATTAAGGGATAAGGAGATTACTACTAAGTAAGTCATTCTCTACTAACGAGGAGTACTCATCTCAAGAGGTACATTGGAAATATAACATCTCAACTCACAAAGTGTAATCCGCCTCCCTTTCATATCCTCTCGGTGCTAGGCATAACTCCCCACGAATTCTCAACATTAAATACTATAGGTCAAGGATAACTAGTGAATACCACATCTCAACTCACGAAGGGCATTCATCCTCCAACCTATCTTAGATAGCTCATTAGGAATAATGGGGTTGCTACTAAACACTTCATCTCAACTCACGAAGAGTGTTCACCCCAAGTCTCCCCTCTATACTCAACTTAACTTCATACATTCACTTAAGTTTGTGTGTGTACATGTGAGCACACCTTTCATATAAGCATTATTTCATGCACATTACTTCTATAAATGCTTTATACCTTCATTCATCAATTCACACACCTTACATGCTTCACATAATGATATACTTTATTTAGACATAATCTAGGTCAAACATACAATTCAAACGTCACAAGGGGAATCTTGTGTTCCAATAGAAGCAGAAGTGATGTAGATTATTCAAGAATCGAAGTCGATTTGCTTTATAAAAAGAAGGCCTCAACTTAGACATCGAACTCCTAGCTCTTGAGCTTATTTACTGTTAAAAAGGGTACTGTTCGTACCTTGGCACGAGGCACTTGCTAACGAGTAGGCGGGACAAGACTGACTTTAAAAGACGCTCTACTTGAAAGGCAATGGCTTTGAGGGTACTAACTGTGATATATGGGTAAGGAAAAAAAAGAGTAGCTCAGGCTTTTTTTTCCAGAAAAGAAACGAGAGACAAGAAAACATCTTTGATTACGAACTCTGAATACTAGATATGACCTCAAAATAACAGGGGGGCAAGGTCGGCTAGTGAGACGATGGGGGATAATGTACTTGCATTTCTTTTCTGCTGTTAGCTGATCCTTTCTGTACCGTATGTCCTGTCTTGAAGAACGTCTTCCCCGGTCTGAGAAAGGTCAACAATCGTGGAAGGCCCGGCGAGAAGAACCTAAATTGATCTCCACAAGCCCCCAATTCCTGGTAGAACGGGGAGAGGGGGAGTCGTGCCCATTCTCTCAATTTCTTTGCTGAAGGCGCTATTAAGCCCGATCCCTGGAACCACATTTGTTGATACGTATATGTATAGATAGATGTGGTAACCCCCCTTTGTCTAGAACCGGGCGTACAGCCGTGTAGGAAGACTCACCCTAGCCACTATAGCGACCCCACCCCCAACTCTAGCTGAGAAGCACGAGGAATTGCCCTATTGAGTAATGGTGGGAAGCGGGATAGCCCCCGAAAATGCCCCGCCCTCCCCCGGTTCTACCTCCTTCTGCAATAGTGATCTATCCCAGCTCCTACATTCCTTCTTCTAGTTCCAGAAGGTACCTTGGGCCTACTACCAGAGATCCCATTAATATGGTAGGCCTAGTCAGCGAAGTTTCCATGGTGTTCTACCTTTGCGTAGTCTCGGTCCACTGGCTATCTGATATTCTTCTCATTGAAAGTACCCCGCTCTTATTGACCAGGTAAACTTCATACGAAAAGCTTTTGAAAGCTCTTGAAAATGTCTTATAGTAGGAGGACCCAAAGCCCCTTCCTGAATAGGTAGAGGAGTGCACATGTTCGCAACTGGACTCTTCTCTGACTAGAAGAGTTGTGCCTAAGACTCTGAAGTGAAAAGCACTGGTTTCGCTTGATCGGCCGGGAATGCCCGACAACTCAATTTATCCGGTAAACTACTAAACACTAAAAAGGGTCTGGGGACAAAGAAGTCCATACAAGTTGCGCCAAAGGATAACCCTATTCGCAAGCTTGCGCACACGTGGGAAAGTTGAAGCAACCTTACCCGCCTCAACCGATCTTAGCTCGAATACATAGGGTAGGTAGGGCTGGGTGAGAAATGGTTCCCTCTTGCCAATAAACTTTGCAGGATAACCCCAAGGGGTTGTGGTTTTTTTTCTACCAATTGGGGCTCTCCATCTGCCACCCTAGAGAAGGGGCGCGGTGTTGAAATTGTTGAACCGGAGAAATGAGTTGGAAAGAAGGCGATGGAAAGTGGATTTCAGGTTCGATAGTCTCGAGAAGGTATTAGCCACCGGTGACAATACTTTCGTAAAAGCACCATTGGGCGGTGGTTCCTCTCCTTCCTCTTAAACCTCGAACAAAAAATCGATCTCGCCATCAGCTCCAAGTTAGACCGAGAAGTAAGAGTTTGTAATTGAAGTCAGGGGGGCTGAATAGAGAAATTCTCTTCCCACGTAGAACTAATATCTTGTTATAATCTCTAGTTCTATCCCGATATCTGTTATCCTTCCCAGAAGCTTCGGCTAATGGAAAAGATAATCTTTAAAGGAATAGAACCCCTAGTTGGAACCCAGGTGCCCCTCTCCCCCCCCCCCCCCCGAGACTGATTCGTTTGGTCCGACAGGGAGAGTGGAAAGGCCAAGTGTGTGCCACGAGTTCTCTGTCTTTGAAAAGGCAGAATGCTGTTATAGAATCCGCTATTTTTGGAATAGAATAAGCTTCCTTTTTTTGCTTCTGCTTGGTAGCAGGCTTGTGTGCGAGCTTGGTCCAGTTTCGATTCCTAAAGCCCACGGAGAAAGGTGTGGAGCCTCGCTTTCCATGCTTCTCCCCCTGCCAGTGTGTTGGCGTCGATGAAGGTTTAAAGCCTCTTTCCTTCAAAGTACGCTTTTAGTTCCTTTTGGCACAACAAAACAAGGTAGTAATACGGGAGAAGGTGGTCCAGTAATCTTCTCCAGCAGGGTGACCATAGTGATATAGAGTGGTGAAACTGTGTTTCGAATAAAAAAAAACAGAGCAAGCGTGGAAGGCAGAGATGGTGCGATTTGATTCTTTTTTTTGATTTTCTATTTATTCATTTCTCTCAGTCTTACGAGGAGAAATCAGCCCAACCCTTGGAACATACTACAGCCCCAGGTGGCGAAGAGCCAACATCGAGGTGCCAAACCTTCCCGTCGATGTGAGTAAAAGCGCCGACTATCTATGAATGACCCGGATCGGAATGCGCGTATTCTGATTCACTTTACCCAATAAAGGGCTATGCAAAATAGGGATTGTTGCTTCCACTGCGGAAACCTAAGCAAGTAGCAAAGCACAACCCCTCACAAGTTGCTGCATTTGCCTCGGCTTCTTAGGCACATGAGGAACCGGCCTAACATCCCTCAACTCTTTAACTATCTTGAACACTTGTAACGGCATCCGTGCTTTTCAATGGCAGTATAGTATCCTGACTCGAGCTCGGACAACTCAGGAAGGGAAGTGGAGTAATTGTGAAGACTAGCGTAGAAGTTACTAACTTTTCTTTATGGAAGCCGAGACCCCTCCGTGACGTGGTATTAGACTGTTAATCGCGATGGACCCCGTGGTTCCTATGCCGCCGCGTTTCCCGGTCCTTTTCTTTTAGTGCTCCGACCCGAAGCGGAACTGGGGGCTTGTTGAGATCAATTTAGGTCCTTCTCGCCGGGCCACCCAAGGAGGAGAGAAAGAATGCATGCATAGAGATTCTGTCTGTCGTAGGTTCGAGAATCTATGAAAGGACATCTAAGGCTAAGGTTACGAAGTAAAGGAAGTCCATTAATGAGAGAAGTGGTGATATCGTCTTGCTTGCTGGGAGAGAGGAAGCTTCCGGACTATCTAATTCTTGCTAAGAAGAATGCCCATGTTGTGGTAATTCCACCCAGAAGGTAATGGGTTACTCCTACAGCACGTCCTTGTATAATGCTCAAGGCTCAAGCACATAAGCTCGATCGGGCCTTACTCACTTAACAAGGATCATAAGAATTTAGGTACATCTGAGCACATAAACCCTTTTGGTAAAATTCCGCAAGGAAGGGTGACCAAGAGGGCGATTGTGGTTGCAGTCTGGTTAACTGCTTCCACAAACACCCAGCTTGCTGATAGGAAGACAGTTTCTCGTACCTCTGTACCTATTGCACTGATATCTTCTCTTTCACTCTCTTTCTTCATTCAGGAAAGGTGAAGATTGAATCGGGAACCAAAAATGATGAAGCAAAATAGCTATTAAACAATGACTTTGGTTTACTAGAGACATCAACATATTGTTTTAGGATCTGTCACCCAACCTACTTAAACAACCTAAAGGCTTGCCCCGTTCCGTTTGGAGAATGACCCCTTATGGCACGGCTTAGTCAGTTATTCCTGCAGTTCAGATAAGATTCGGACCGGGTTGGGTTAGATCTCTGAAAGCATGGTTCTTGCCTCCCTACCCCCTTTGAGCTCGTCCATTCCTTGGGTGATCCCTTGCTCTCACATTCGAGTGTTTGCTCGTCGTTTAGGCCCGTGAGTGAGATTTCTGCTCATTGCAGTCACCTCCGGGGTTCTTCGCACCTGGATAGTACCAGGACCCTTGTGCCCTGGCCCTTGGTAGGACCCCCTTTCTCTAGCTTATTAGGGACCTACCAAGGAGTTCCATTAGTGACTGGTAGATTGGCTCAGGCCATTGAAGGTGGTGGGAAGCAGAGGATCTTTGCTATATGTAATTATATAAAACAAAGACTTCTGCATCCCGTCCATATTTGGGCTATGACGTGAGTCCATTTCTCGTGCCATTTACAATAACGTTTTCCTTTTCTTTTGTGGTGGTGCTTCAGGATTCCAATGTACTGCGTCCAAGATCAGAACGAGCTTGCCGGCGGACCAGTGCCGTCCCATTCTTGAGTGAGCTGGAGCGCAACCATCTTATCCACTGAACTAGCTAGAAGCTATCGCTTCGGGTCGCAGCACTAAAGGCATGAGAGAAAAGCATATTGGCTAGTGATTGTAAGGCCCTAATTCTTGACTGGAGGGGTCATGCGCGCCGCTGCCATTCCTTTCGAAGTTGCATAGTAGCCTTCAAAGATGACTCTTTGGCCTTTGGACTCGCTTCGGCCACCGGCCTGCTGATGGAAATAGACTGACTACCGGAGATATTCGTGTTACTTCGTCTGCACTGCATATCGGTTGAAGTATATTCTTCTTTTGATCAATCAAAACCCCTTCCCAAACTGAAAAAGATAATTAATACATGAGATAGCACATTAAGATAAAGGAAAGAATCTTTCTTTCTCTCTTTTATTCTTTCTATATTATATAGATATGTACAACTTTTATCATCAATTTGCTTTATCTCTTTATCTATAGTAAAGGAAGGGCTCAGAAGAGCCAAGAATCTCAAGAAAAATAAAGGCTTCGAATGAGGGTTTGAAGAAAGAGATAGAGGTTCTCAAGAGCGGATCTTCAAGAGCAAAGACCGGAGAACAGTAAGAGCTGATTTGTCTCAATTAGGCTTTTGACGGAGAGGAGAAAGATCTTATTTGAATTTAGGGGATTCCTCTATAAAGAATAAGGGAGAAGATCTACAACCTAGCAAACTAGCCTTCAGCGGACATCATCTGGCTGGGTCTTGCCGGTATCAACAACGAGGAAGAAACAACCAGAAACAGCAACTAACTATGGATCTTGGCCCAGACAACGTCCTAGGCCAACTGGGTTGGTTTGGCTATTCTTTTCTATTGAAAAGGAGTCAGTTGTCTGCGCGAGTCACCTTCTTCTTGGCTCCGCTGGACGACACTGGGATCTCTCGCCAGCTAGGTCAGATTGGAGCAAGATTTTATGAGAACATATTCCCCATATTCGGGGACAAGGGGCGGAACGACCTCTCGATCTACTTACTGCACACGACTTTTTCACGGAGTCTGCTTCCACAGTTGCTTGAGCGACAACCACCTTGCGTCCCAACCTTCTCGACTTTATTTGGTGCCAAAGACCAATGACTAGTTAACCAGGAAGCCTAAGACTCTGAAGCGAAGGGAGGTGGTCCTGAGCCTTGCCTATATGGCTATATAGCGAGCGTTGTTTGCAAGTCACATCAGTACAAGCGCAGCGTAGCGTCATGGTAGCGTTAGCTATGCGAGACTCAGAGCAGCATAGCTCTGCTAGCGAGCCCCTATGCAATAGCTAGACTCAGAGCGAGACTCTCAGATTGACCTGACGTTTCTAGTGCTCGGCCATACAAATTGAACATTCCAGAAGCTTCTAGAGACCGGCGCCTAGGTACTGCAATTGAGGTTGCTCCTGCTATAATTCAAGGTCCATCAACAGAAATGTCTAGAGGAGTAGTTAAACGGGCAGGAGATAATGACAGAATAATTGTGTGCACTGGTGGACCTAATACTTATGTACCCTGGCTAGCGCCCGTTCATTAGCCCTACTAGTAAAAAATACAGGAAAAAGAGGGATGGATTTCGACCTTGCTTTTTTAGGTCTCAGGCTAGATTTTGACTTATATGGCGCTTAGGCTTAGCTCATCAAACAAGTGGAAGATTCATTAAACTGTGAAACATAATGTGATGTGCTTCCAATGCCAATAAAAAGTAACCCATCCAATAGTATTTAACATCCAAAAAACTGCCAAATAAAACGCGTCCCATGCCGAAATATCACAAGTATCGCCTCGTCCTGGGCCATCGCACGGAAAACTATAACCGAAATCCTTTTTATCTGGCATTAACTGCCCCAGCATCAACTGGTACAAGGAGGAGGCACGATAGCGAAGATCAATCCATCTCAATCTACAAAAAGCATTGCCTTGGGAGAGTGCTTTCGCCGTTGGTGTTCTTTCCGATCTCTACGCATTTCACCGCTCCACTAGAAAGAATCTTTATTAAATAGGATGCCTCCCAAGCGCCGAGGGGCCAACCAGTTTCTTTTGATTCCAATGATAGATGGATGGTCAGGTCGGCTCCGAAGAAAAAAATTGGGGTTCCCACGACCTCGATATGTGGAATCATCTTGCGCCATATGTACTGTGATTGTTCGGGAGACATGGTCCAAGCCCGGTGAAAAAATGAAATACAAAAAGATTATGATGTCAAAATCTTGCAGGAACAGTGGACCTAACCAAAGGAAAAGATCGACCGTAAAGAAGAAAGGGATTACCAAAGGAAATTCCCAAACAAGATAGGATCACTTCTAGCGGGACGGAACTCTACAGACTTGATGGACGGGCTTACCTAGACATCTAATTCCTAGCTCTTGATGAATAAGCTGCGATTGCTCTTGTTGATACAGTTTCATTATTTTAGGTAGTTTCGTATTCTAATAATCCCGCCTTACCTGATGATTAGGATTTGCTTTCCCTATTTGAAAAAAGGAGATCTGTGTCACTCTCACTATGCTTCACAAGTATTTTCAATTCCATTTGACTCGGGGCGTCAGGGACCCTCTAACAGAAACCTCGTCTTTTTTGTCGACTGAACCAGCCACCCAGATGAGACTCCCGCTGAAAAACATTCTTTTTCTGACAAAACCTGCCACCAAGCTTTGACAAGTCGGTAACTTGCTCATTTTGTGATAGGGCCTAGTCACCCCCCTTCTTCCCGACCTCTGGCAGTCAAAGCTATAGGGAGACGTGCTTCGGTCTTTCCATCGATAGAAGCAGTAGGTATATAACGCATGGAACTAGTAGGCGATAGGAGGATGTAGCCCCTGGTGGCAGTGGTACTATGGCGAACCAGACGTTGCTTCTATTTCGTTTTTTATTATTATTTTTGACCCTACAATGGCAGAACCTAGAAAGCTGCTCTTTTTTCCCTGGAACAGAAATATATTGCACTTCAAAATAGTTACTAGAAGCACTGCAAGCGCACTTCCTATCTAGGCAAACCAAACACGAAAAAGCACCTCCCCCCCGGCTAGCCTTGCAAAAGCGGGTGTGCGGGATAAGCAGGGGCCCATTTCAGTCCAATCTAGGTTAAGCTCTGGGGAAAGGATTGCCTCCTTATATTCTAAAGAATAGGAAGAATCTTAATATGCTAACCCGCCACTTTATTATATGATCTTTTATTGACTTCAAAGTCGAGAGGGAAACAGCCCAGATCGTATGCTAAGGTCCCTAAGAAATCACTTAGTGGAAAAGGAAGTGATCGAGCGATGACAACCAGGAGGTGGGCTTGGAAGCAGCCATCCTTTGAAGAAAGCGTAATAGCTCACTGGTCTAGCTCCATGGCACCAAAAAAGATATCTCTCCCATCTCTCTCAAAGCTTTAACCTCCTGTAGAACGACTGTAGACGGCTGCTTGTAAACCAAACAGGTTACATCTATTACCTCTTGAATTTTGGATTAGAAGGGCTAAAAGTAGCGACTCAATCCTTATTTGAAGGCGAAAATAATAGATTATCTGCGTGAGGCTATAAATCCTAAGCAGATACAAATCTTTCCAAAAGATTTGGTATTTGATGGAGAACGGGAATGATACAGGCTGAAGGTAAGTAAATTCTTTAGTTTAGGGAAGGAATCCACTCTAAAAGCTAGTCTTCTTTTATCCAAAGAATCCGATGCAGTTAGCGAGAGTCGTGGTAGTTAAGTAAGCAAAGGAAAGCAGGTCAAAACCTTCCAAGGCGTCAAGGCAGTTCGACAAAGGCAGAAAGAGTCTCCGTCCTGAACACAGAAGGGGTAATATGTTAGAAAGTTTAGAGTTTAGATGGAATGCTTGCTATCAGTTCATTAGATGTCCTAGTTGTCCAGTGCTAACCCGGAGATTATTGTAGTTTCCGTAGTTGCAAGAATTTCTCACGATTGGGTTGGTGTGAAGTCTACCGCCTGTCTAGCCTATGCTTTGCATGAACATCTCAATGTCCAAGATAAAAAGAACGAAGGGAAGAATTGACGAGGCGAGTGTTCTCGAAGAGAAAATCATGATGGGAAAAGCGTGAGGAGAATTCGAAACTCGAGAAATTTATCACCTCGATTAGACTTCACTCTTATGTGTTTCCGTAATACAGCGGGTATGATCTTGGGAATACCACTCCATTCTGATTGGTATATCATGAAAAAAGAAAGCCATTTGCACCAGGCGCACTGCAATAAGCACTTAAATAATACAATTCAAGTGTACCATCTTCTTTCTCATTTCGAGAAAAAGGTGCGAAAGGAAAAGGAAACAACGGAGCGATCCAAATCGGACCTAAATGGGAATGACATGAAAAGTCTTTTTCAAAACCTAGCTGAGCTCTACCCTGCCCGCATTTCCCTGGGTTTTGAAGAGGAAAAAAAAATCTCTCTACCTGCTGCAAACAGTCTTTCTTCGGAATTATCTGAACGGGTCGATCCTCCCATCCCGTTTGTTTTAGCAACTTATCCTAAGGTCTCCCCGCCAAGAGCTCTTCATCTATATTTAATCTCTTAATATCAGAATAGATTATATAGTCATGATTCAATTCAGGTCCATCTTGATTGATTTCTCATTTTTCGGATCTGATTGTAACAATGGAGAAGTAGGAAGACTTTGGCGATTCATAATAGAAGGGGGTATCTAGAATATCTATGTCCCAGGACGGACATGTGAAAGACGAGGAAATGCCGATTGCAGTGTCTCCTAGGAGGTGCCGTGCGTCGAGTATACACCCGGTACCCAGCTTCCCGTAAACAATATGACAATGGAAGATTCTTAGACATAATAGCCCTCATTACAGGAACAAGGGATATGGAACTATAAGAGAGTCGCTGCCAAAACAAGCTCCCTAAGGTCGCACCTAAGATCCGAAGGAATCGCTTGAGAACTAACTGCATACCTGAAGTTAGCTTGTGTGCGCATAGCCTTATCTTATCTTTGAATACTTCCTTTAGGAGGGTTCGAAGAGAAAAGGAAACGAAACAATAGAGGATTCATAAACAGACAGGCTTGACTTTCCTTAGAAAGCGAAAAAGAGAGGATTTGCAAGAAAAAGTCGAATAGACTGACCTATGAGCAAAAGTCATGGAAGAGTCGTGCTAGCCCAGAATTAGCCAGAACTATTCCAGTGAGTCCCTTTATTTTTAACTTAATTACATATTACAATCACTACCCGTCAATCTGAGTTCTCGAAAGCGACTAAACCATCCACCCAGATGAGACTCCCGCTGAAAAACATTCTTTTTCAACCTCTGTGCACCCAGAGAATAAGCAACTCGGCACATGCATCACACATAAAGAAGACGCCGAAAGACATAGCCCTCGGCCAATCCTCAATCGATAGCAACTCCGTCCTAGCGAAGCTTGCTTTCTCGTGAAAGTACGGAAGAAGGTCGCTGAGGTAGAGTCAATAGGCAAACTTCTTAGGATGTCTTTGCCCCGTTCCCGGTTCCTTTTGAAGACCCATAGTAGCCGCATCAGTCTGCATTTTTCGGATAGCCGGGACCCGATGTTGATTCCCGATTTAAATGTCAGCGTCTAATAGGCGAGGTACGAGGTAAGAGAAGAGTCAGAGTTTCCCTCCCTGATCTTTGAGTTAGAGCTTGGTTCCTTCTTTTCCTAGAAAACGTCCGAAACAACCTGCTACAAAACTACCGAGGTCTATGTCCATCCCCAACTTCCTTTCAATCCACATCGGAAAATTGAGGTTTTCTCTACTGGGTTTCCCTATTGGTCCAGGTCATTTCGGGTCAAGCGTATCCTTTATGATGAAAAGGATGAGCTTCAAGAGACTGATTTGGGGTTCTTGCAGAGTGAGGAAAAAACATTTCGACATATTTATTTTATTATTATGAGAATCAATCCTACTACTTCTGGTTCTGGGTTTCCACGCTTGAAAAAAAAAACCGGGGCGTGTCGTCCAAATCATCGGTCCGGTACTAGATGTAGCCTTTCCCCCGGGCAAGATGCCAAATATTTATAACGCTCTTGTAGTTCAAGGTCGAGATAGTGTTTTTAGGTAACAAACAATGCCAAACAGGCTAATCCCGTAGCAAGAAAAAAAGCAGAAACTGGAAAGGACAGTTTCAATATTTCCCATACGCAATCCTTTGTATAGACGTTGTGGCGGACGGACGCTAAGATGGAATAGACCCGCTAACTTCTATTTAATAGAATATTCAATTCGAAGATAAAATCATCAATCTCTATTCCATTCTCAATGGTTGGTTGGCCAGGATGCAAAAATCATAAGAGAAGAAAAGCAAGTCAAGCAGTATGCCTGGTTCACCAGGTTCTACCACTGCAGGGCCCAATCATAGTCAAAAGCTCTTGAGCTTATTTACTTGTGAAAAGGGTACTGTTCGGACCTTAATGGGCTTCTAAAATATCTTTTAGTACCCTGGCTTAGTAATGAATAAAGGGAAGCTCTTTGAGCTTTCTTCGCCAGCTGTACCTGAAACGGAATTGGCTCACCGGCTTGATTCCCTCGCTAATTCAACCCCCTCCGGTAAAATAAGAACAAGCCCCCACGTTCAACTCCCATTTTTTACCATTAGCAAGAACTTATTTCAGTTGCATAAAGGGCGTGAATGTGTAGATCAAGGAAGAAGGGTGGGATAGCGCCCGATTGATTGAGCGTCTTACAGCCCTGTCCTCGTGGTCCAAGAAAATCAAACCATCTCATTTCCTTCTTCTTGAATCCAAGGGGGACTTCTCATATTTCGAAGTCTGGGCGAAGATGGGGATAAAGAGTAAGGATTGAAGCCCCCTTAGCTTTGCTAGGGACTGTACAGCCTTCGTCAAGCCTATCCGCTCATTTGTTCCAAACCAGAGTTTCTAGTTTTTCTCCACAGCTTTGGGCGACCCCCTCCCCTTCCTCTTTTTTTCCTTTTCAAGCGTTTGCCTCTTTCTATATGATAATATGCATCTTGGTTGCTGCATGGTCATTTAGGGGCCTTAGCTGGTGATCCGGGCAAGTACAGATAAATAATATATTCCAAGTCTGACTTTTAAAGATACGCATTGAAAAAAACCTTTGGCTTTGGACTTTCTGCTTTGATGGTAAGTGCTACAAGATCTTGTGCATTGGAACCCATGGTTATGGACCCGAATCCGTTAGTATGGAACATTTTCTTTACAAGTCTATAGAACATAGAAAGGCGGGATGCGCATGACGTGTACGTGTCGGATGAACCAAGTCCTTTCAAATCCCTATTCTTATCGAAGAGAAGGAACAAAAAAAACCAAAATATTCCCGAAAGAAGAGAAGGAGAAGAGGAAGTACGACGAAAAGGGTTGCTCGACCTTAGTCTTGGGGTGATCTCAGACTTCAATCAACCCCTTCGTACTTCTATCCAATCAATCGATCGATCAAGAGGCTAATCTCTCCGGCTAGCGGAGAAATGGAACTATCCTTGCGACTTCTTCCTTAGATTCATTCCTTCCCTAAGGGAAGTTCTCATTCGAGGATTTTAGAGGATCCAACTACAGGAGAACCAGGAAGGGAGGGCTTTCCCCCCCTTCCGCAAAGATTTACCTCCGTAGAAAGGATGATTCAAATAGACGCCTCAGAATTTCCATATAAATTACTTCTCATAGGTCAACAGAAAGGTTCCATCCTCCAAGGAATATCGTAGAACAGCCGAAAGGCGATGACATTCCTTGTGGCAAGAGTCGACCTCTAGGATATCGAGGAAGGTTGGAGAATATAGGTTAGATTCTCTTTATTATTCTAAATATAGCTTTTTTATCTTCCACCCTCGGGAACTCTTCTTTTTATCTTATTCTTTGGTCAGGCTGGTAATCCCAACCAAATAAGCAATCGCAATTGCTTTACTTAAGACGAAGGAAGCGAGTGCCGAAAAAAAAACCACTTTGGATCCTTTTCCGCGTTCGAGAATCCCCCCCTTCTTCCACTCTGCCCCGAAGAGTAACTAGGATCGAAACCAAACGAGACTAGAAAGAACATGGGTGTGGATGAGCTGTAATGGCTGGGGAAGGGGGCAAGAAGATTGCCGGGCATATCAACAAAGTTGTGTTTGGACTTGTTGGAATTACACGAAAACACAATACAAGACCCATGTTAAATATCACTTCATTTCACCCATTATGCCTTCAAAACCCCATTTACAATACATACTAAATAATATCAAGTTCATCAAATAAACACCGCCACCAATAAGGTGGACCATACAACTTAAGATAAATTTATAATAAGAACTATACAATATAAGTAACTCACCATTTAACCAATCATGCTTAGAATCAACGATAGAAGAAAGTAGATATTGGAAACCCTTTTTGAAATCTTTTGGAATTGACTCCTTTAATGGAAGAGGGTTCAAGGATGGATACCATACCTAAAATGCAAGACAACCTACTGATTTTGATGAAGAACACGTCCAAAACCAGCCCTCCTAGCTCTTCTTGACTTCTAGCTTCCAAAGAGACTTGAGAGAGAATTCTAAGGGAGAGGGGTTTTGGGTTTTAGGAAATGAATTCTAAAATTAGGTCTTAGGGTTTGAAATACTTTAATATACCTAAATAACCCTAAAAATAATTCTCTAGGTTCATAAAAGACTTGGGGTGAATTTACCAAACACCCCAAAACTTGGCAGCCCTTTTAACAGCTTTTGGGCAGTCTAACCAACGGACCAACCAACGGACCGTTTGTCAAAGGACGGACCGTTGGTGGGGTCTCGTTGGTTGAGAATTATCTCCATTTGGAGGCTGTACAACTGAACTTGCAGGTACAATCGACGCCCATGGTCGACAGACCGTTGGTGGACCAACGAACCGTCCCTTGGGTCGTCGTTTGGTCACTGCCTTGGCAGTTTGGTCCAAGTCTTGGGCCCTTCATCTAGATCCCCTTGTGGGTCCTATGTGGAGTATTGCCCAGACTTTAAACACATAAACTAAGTCCTCTAGGTCTTAGTAACATCTCATGCAAGTTTCAAGCAAAACGAACACGTAAAACTCACTCAAGCACATCAAGACACACAAGTACTTTCTAAGGCACATCTTCTGAACGTCATGGACGTTCTTGGTCGTTTGACCTCCAAACTTAACCAAACTTCACACACTGCCTAACAACACTAAAGTAACTCATTTTAACTTAAAATCAACTCAAGAAACAACTATGAAGCTCTAGACCTTAGTTCGTTTTAGGGCGTTACATAGAACTTGTTAAGGTTTGTATTTACGTTAGAAGGACCCAAGGGTTGTCGAGACACTGCCTTGGCAGTGTCAATCATCTAAACCAAACGACACCCAGTTGGTTGACCAACGGACTGTAGGTGAGGTATAATCGATGGAAACTTATCCTGTGCAAGGATCAACCAAAGAACAGGCCAAGGTCCAATCTATGGAAGCCTCAGATGGCCCATCGGTGGACCTACAGGCCGTCGATGGTGATTCGTCGATGCAACCTGGTGCCACTATCTTGCGCACTGTTTCATTAAAGGGGTGAATAGAAAATTCACCCCACGTCCTAAACTTACCCTAATTGATTTATTTACCTATTTTTGGGTGTATATAAGGGATAAAACATGTGAACAAGCCATTCCCAATCCCATGCTCACAAAATAAACCTTCCCTCCAAAACCAATTCTCCCTAGAAACCTTCATTGTTGTTGAAGCTCAAGAACAACTTGTAGATTTGATTCTCATGGGTTCTTCACCAATTTTTAGAGGTTTTCAACTAGAGAAAGGTATGGTGATCCTTCATCTCTAAGTAACCTTTCACTTGGAGAGTTCTTCTCAATGTTTTCAAAGAGATTTCATAATCAAACTTTCAATATTTCAATCTAGCCATGGGTTCTTTATAAAAACGTTTTAATGGTTAAATCATGAGTAATTGATGTTAATGTATTGGTTTTAACGTGATTTCAATCCAATTGCATTATGAACCCATGTCCCTTCCTAACTCGATTTGGCCCTTGCATGGGCATTGTGATCATGGCTTGTTAATGGTTGAGTTGCGATTCTGTTATGTTGAATTGTCTATATCTACTGTTTTTACGTGAATTAATGATGAAGGATCCATGTGGAAATGTATGAAAAATTGAGCATGCCTAGTTTAGAATTCTAGGAGTTTACTGTAGCATTGCCCTATTTATGATTTAATGTTGAATTCGAATAGGTGATGATGATTATAAGTACTGTTTTAATTTGATATTATGATTGAATTGTAATTATAAATCATGTATGATCAAAGTTAAAATGGATTGATATGAAATGATTTAGTTTCTTCTAGTCTATCAAGTAGTAACTTGTGATCCAGATGTTGGGATGGTTGCTATATGACTCGATTATGGTTGATTGTCCTTAGATACTTCCTATATGTATAATGTGATGATAATTAGGTAAAATTTATCTAATATGAATAGATAACCATGGAATTGGTAAAGATTGATTTGGACTCTTCTAGCCTATAAAGTGAATATTGTAATGTATATGACATGATCTAAATGTCAGGGTAGATAAAAAATGATTTCGTTTAAGTAATGATTACTTTAGCAACTTCCCTACATATGTATTGTTGATAAGTTTTTATTGATGATCAATTCAAGCGAATTGGGTTAAAGATCTATGTTCTTCTACTTTATAGTATATATGTGATGTATTGTATTAGATTGTAATATGACCTTGTAGAGACTTGTACATGGTTTCTTGTTATGATTATGGTACTTTATCTACTTCCCTATACTTCAATTATTGATGAAAGAGTAGTAATGGTCAATGATGACCAAAGTCTAAAGGATTGGTAAGAATCTTACTACTCTTCTACTTCTCTATTTCTCTATAGTAATGTTGATGAAACCTTGTATGACATTGTCTGGTATGGTCCACTTATGGAGGCGGTGTTTAATTTACTGACATTATATATGTGTTGACCATGGACTTGAAGGCAAATTGATGAATATATGAATGAGTGGTTATGATGATCATCTTATGTGTAACTTGTGCCTAGTTTTCTTCTATAGTTGTGAGTCTAGGTTATGTTACTATTGTTATGAGCATGTAAATGTTGATGTTAAGATTATGTGTAGGTGCCGCCATTAATGAAGTGTTAATGATTGATGACGTACCCATGTACCCCTATGTAAATGTGTGAATAGCTAATGTAGGAGTCTTAAGTGTAATATGAAGTTGACTTTTCTCCTATGCTAAGTTGTGTTGTGTGGTCTATGCTTGAATATGTATTGTGGTCCTAAGAGGGTGGCTTCCTCAATATGTTGTTTATAGCCATTAAGTGATCATGTTGACCAATGTACACACACACTAACTTTACATGCATACTTACAAGTAGTATAAGTCATGGTGTCTAAATGAAAGGTAGTTCTCATATTCACTAGTATCTACTACCATGCATGTTAAGCTTACGTCTATGAAAGTATGATATGTGTTTCCTTAACTAGGATGACTTGATAGGTGTACTAGTATGTGCAAGGGTATGGGACCTTGTCTATGCATTGTACATGTGTACCTTGATAGGATAGTCCCTAGGTTTGGTCTCTATGTGCATGAATATGAATATATGGTCATGTGTGGTCTAAATGTGTTATCTTAATGTTTTTCTCACATATATGTATACACACACACACATGAATGATGATCTAGTCAATAGAGGAGCCTTAAAAAGTGTGCTCAAGTGTATCCTTAACTAGATAGTGCTAATACATATGCTATGTCCATGTGAAAGGATTTCTCACATGATTTAGGTTGATGAACTCTCATCTATGATCTATGAGATAATCATATGAGGGGATGACTCTCCTAATCCTATGTTTTATAAATAAATAATAATAAAGGTTCTTTAAAAAAAAAGGGAACTTACCTTAGCACCGAGTGAACTTGTATATGAGTGTGTGTCCCTTTCCAATATGGGAAGGTTGGTCTACCATAAATCTCATGAGGTGGAAAGCATCATAGGCCAATCGCTTAGAGGGATGTTTCCATGATGACCTCCAAGTTCCATAAACTATGTTTCCACATAGGATATAGCAAGTCATATCACCTAATATGCTAGCATGACACTTATGTCTTACCTTGGCAAGTAAGATGCCCTTTTTTTGGTGTGAGGGGATGACACCGAATTCCACGTTTAGCAGCCATGATCTTATTGTCTGTTAGGGCTATAGTTTCCCTAAAGTAAAATGGATAATGGAAGTAAAGTAAGGAACCTAACTAGGATAACCTAAGGGTAGTTGCTTAGTGTAGGTGCGGGTATGAGACTTCACCTATGCATTGCACAAGTGGCTCTTGAGGGAAGTCCTAGGAAGGTGTTCTAATGCATGTGTTTATGTATATGTTACTTGTGCATGACTTGTATTATTGGTCTACTTGTTGTGATGAAAGGCATGATATGAGTCTATATGATGTGATCTTATACTTATATGCACTATGTTGGTCAAAATGACTATATGATGAAGGTCTTGTATTGACATGAATGAAGTTGTCTTCACTTACTTGTTGATATATGAATTGGGTGGTAAGATTTGTGGTCTTATGACAGGTTAACTAAGTATGCGTGAGGTTATGGGGCTTCACATATACATTGCACTAGTAGACTTAGAGTAGGATTATGAGTAAGGTCTTATAATGCATTCATGTGAAGTGAACTTGGTATATGTGCAAGTTGAATGTAGCTTACTGTAATAGTCCTATGGTATTGGATTAAATGTGTCTTTGATATATTATGCTTATATGATGATATCTGTTGGCTTATGTAGGTTGTACGTATGTTTCCTTTTGTCCTTAATGTGATGCATTGCACCAAGTATCACTAGGGGGTTAGTTTGGAGGTTAATGACTAAAAGAAAAGATAGTTCACTGTAAAGAAGGAAAAGAGCTCACTCTAATGTGACTTGAAAATGTCATAAATTCTATATGTGATCTTATATGATGTTTGGCCTTTTATTATGTCTATATGAAGTATGTAACACCCGGATTCTAGAATCTGAATATAACCGGCGTCGTTAACCTCTCAGAGGTCGCAGACAAGCCTCTTCTTAGCTTTCATCACAATCATACAGTTTTGCGGAAAATTAAAACTTTTTAATTTCTTATTGAAATGTACATAGACTTCATATATATACTGCATAAGAGTGATATTCTACTGAGCTCAGACTAAATCAACCATGTATTAAAGATTAAACAATTGAAATAAATAATCATAATAATAATAATAGCTTGCAAATCGGCCTTATTACAACGCTTGAACAAATGTTTGAAATGAAATGCTAGGGACTATCTCTACTGGCTATGTCTAATGTACTAAGATAGAATAATAAATGTAGCCTCCTCAAACTCGACAGGACCTACCAAAGTCTGGAGATCGCTAATCCAAACCGCTTCGTCAAAATTTAAATCTTCTCTCGGACCTGCACCTATAAAAATAGTAATAATATATGGGGTTAGTACACACCTGTACTAAGAATGGATGTATGCACATAAACACATAAGGACTATGCATGATCAAGGAAATCTCTTCTTAAAGCAACATGCCGTTTCTGGAAAGTTAAGTCACTTTACTTTCTTAAATCGTTAATTATGATTTATGCTATCAATATGACATGTTCTCAGGCAATTAAGTCACATAACTCATTTTCTATATGATCATAATACCTTTGAATCATGAACATAATTTTAGAACAACTTAAACAAAACTTAAGAAATTTGCACCCTTAGGCCGAGAGCTCCTATTCCCAGCCTTAGTTAATTTTCAGTCTTTTCTTCTTTTTGTTGTGTAGTTCAATGATCTCCTTTGATCCTATGTTTTAATTACAAGTGCAATGATTCATTGTAGTCCCATACCTACAACGAATCGAGTAAGTAATTCACAAGACTAAGGAAATGATTTGGCTACCTTACTTACAAGTTATATTTTCCATTCTTATTAAATTGGGCATGAATGTATTTTTTATAAGCCAATCTTTATTGTCTATGCCCATTATCTGATTATTTGAGATATATATAGATCTTGTGGGCATATATTCATACTCCAATATTGGAATTAACCACTAACTTGTTAAAACTTCATTCTTATCAAAAATTGATGATTAACATTCTTAAGCTCTTACTTACTTAGTTCACTACGAACTAACGTTTCTTCTTCTTTGATCTGTTGTTCTCTTTTAACATGCTACTTTCATTCTTTCTTACTTCTTTAAAGAAATTTTAACATTAAATGAAGTAGATCATGCGAGCTAACATGAAATCCAGTGTCTCCCCCATACCGAAAAGGGGTGGTTCACCGCCTAAGGTGAACCAAGTCCAGTGTCTACCCCACAACGAAAATGGGGGTTCACCGGCTAATGTGAAACCAAGTAAGTGTCTTTCCCACACCGAAAAGAGGGGTTCACGTCTGAAGTGAACCGAATACTTTATTGAGGTTTAACTGACATAGATCGTGTGACGTAAACATGAAATCCGGTGTCTTCCCTACACCGAAAAGTGGTGGAATCACCGGCCAAAGTGAAACCGAAACTTCCTAGCATTCTTAGGTGGAGGCATCCAATAGATAGTTCCCTATGCTAGCAAACATAGTTCAAAGACTAGGAGACATATGGAGACCCTGGTCCATCTGGGTGGTGATCTCTTCTCATGAGGCTTACATGTGCTGGTACAAGCTCATTGCTATCCTATCGGTGCTATGCTCAGATTTATTTTAATTTATTATTTTTTAGAGTTGACTCAAACATTATGGAAGTTTGCTTCTAGTTATAGGTTTACTTAACTCTATGGATGACTGGTCATCCCTTTCTTTTCTTGATGAATATGAATTTAAGTCTTACATTATAATCATGGTGCGAGTGAGACTTGTCTCACGGATTCTAGCACCCTCTTATGTGAGTATATTTTACTTAATCTTTTAAGTGTAAGTGAGGGATGTCTCACTACCTTTAACACTCTATATTAGGTCAATTTCATAACTTATGCTTTTAGTTATTTCATTACTCACCTTAACTTGTTCAACGTTAATTGATAGTCTTGTACAATTCTTTATGAAAGTTATAAGGACTCATTCAATGTTATTACGTTCACAAGTTCGTATGGATAGGGTATGTTGGGACTTGTCCCATTGATTATTGGCATACCCTATGTTATGAGTTCATTGATGTAGAGATTGGTATGACTTCACACATTTTGGGTGATAATATTTTGTACATAGTTTTGCTAGCCAATTTGTTGGCATAAATCATAATTTCACTAGATACTTGTCATAATATTATCACAAGCCAATTCAATTACTTCATGAATACATTATAGTAATCTAACATGTTAACCAAGACAACTTTTTACCTTTGATTAGTTTATGAAACAATTCAATGAACAACTTATCACAATTTCATGTTCTCGAACACAAGTAGGCATTACAACATTCATCATCTCGTGTAAATAACACCCTAAGTATGCGGATCTAACATGTAGGTTTAATTCGACATATAAATAACTAAAACATACACATGATGATCAGTTATAACCACATACCAACACATCCATCTAGATTTACATCATACAAACTACAAGAATCAGAAATCGGGAGAACTAGGGAGATGAACATGCGATTCGTTGGGAACAACCCTAGTTTAGATATTCTTGAAGTCAAAATGTTTGAAAAGCCTCTTGGAGAAAGAATTCCAGGAGAAAAAACCCATACCTTACCTTAGAATTAAATCTACGAAGATCACCTTGCACTTTGCATGAAAACCTTGAAGAATGCTTGAAATCGCCTCGGGTCTCTTACGTTTTCTCACAACTTTTTGGTTATAGGGTTTATAATGAATAACGTGAGTCTAAGTCTTTAGGAACTGAATATTAACTAATTCATATTAGACTAAATAACTTAATTAAATAACTCAAGTATCTAATTACGAAAATGCCCCTCCTAAATTGACTAAAAATAGGAGAACCTTGACTTAACCAAAATCTGGAATTTTGCTTAATGGTTTCGGTTTTGTCCATTTAAAATAATTAATTAAGTTGCTAATTTAATTAATTAGGTAACCTAGGGTAATTACTAAAGTACCCCTAAGTTTTTAGGACCATAACCAACCCTTTGGACCATCCTAGGTTAGGTACTAGGATATTTCTTAGTTAGTTACTTGTCTTAATGTCACCCGGTTAGGTCTTAGGTTGTCGGGTCCACTAATTCGTCCTAGGTTAGTTAGTTAGTTAGGTCAGTTAGTTAGAGTCTAGGACCGATTAGGGAGCTTGGCCCTACGTAGGCTGACCCAGATGCGATGCATGTCCCCAACCGCCCTAATCGAAACGGTTAGCTTGTCCATGGCCAGTTGCACGTGTGCTTGCACATGTGCTTGCACATGTGTTGCGTGCACTTTGCTAACTAACTATTCTGGAAGGTTCATTTGGAATATTTACTTATTATCCCAAGGATCCTCACTGTGTTCTTGGGCACTGCTTAATCTACATGACCATTTTAAATGGTTATATGCTATGGTACTAGGCTTGACACTTGGATGCCTAGTACCTAATGAGGATGTGTGTGAAGAATAATTATATTATAGCTTAGGGTCTTCATTGCAGGTACAATTCTTATACAAGCTTGTATTATATTTTAAATACTTGTTAACACATAAAATTTGGCTAACATCCTTAAGCCAATATTCTCTAATATGTTCAATATTACTCAATATTGGGCATTGGGATGCCTATGTATCCCAATATGTATTCTTAAAACCTAATAGGCTCTTCACTAGACATGTACATTTTCTGGAATTTTACAATATCCCCACCTTAGGAACATTAGTCCCCGAATGACACTACACCTCATTTGAATCAAAAGAGGGTATTTTCAAAAAACACATTAACATACTTGAAACTTTACTCTTTGTGAATATATTATTCACAACTTACTCTGTATGATGCACATTACTCAAAGATTATCTGAAGCTTCATATCTGAGATTGAGGAACTTCCTTCTCAATCTTACTTTAACTTAATGCACATCACACTCATGCAACACATAAATCACGCACACGCTATACAAAAACAACAACAACAATGCAAGCATGAACTCATATTAACTCATATAGTGAAAGTATAAAACACACAATTATGGACTTAGAACACCAAAACCCCCTAATGCACTAAAATTTAGAGTCTCATTAACGAAATCGGACTTACGAAGAGTATATCTAACCTCAAGAACTGAATAAGTGAGGGTAACAGGATCTCATATTGGCATCGACCTCCCATGTTGCTCCCTCAACAAGGTGGTTCCACCATAAAACCTTCACGGTGGGAACCTCCTTGTTCCTTAGTTGCTTCACTTTACAATCTAGAATTGCAACGGGAACCTCTTCTTAAGAAAGATTCTCATCGATTCCTAACCCCTCGACAGGTAGAATTGATGTTAGATCACCTAGACACTTCTTAAGCATCAAAACGTGTAACACTGGATGAACATAAGCCAAGTCATTCGGTAACTTGAGTTCGTAGGCAACGTTTCCTACTCGCTGTAAGATATCATAAGGACCTATATACCTCGGACTCAACTTCCCTTTCTTACCAAACCTCTTCACCCCCTTACATGGGTGATATATTTAGGTACACTTGATCACCTAATTTGAATTCAAGAGACCTCTTTCGGTTATCAACATATGAATTTTGACGACGGTAAGCAGTAGCCAATCTATCTCTGATCATTCTCACCTTTTCCACCAATAGATCTCCTTGATATTATGATACATCTTGAAACTCATTCACTATGGACACAGAGTCTATGGAAGGAAATTCATGTTCTAAGTCATTGACTCTGACTAAGTGGCAGAAATACCCCTTAGACAACATCTTATTGGCTTTAAGATAGGAAACTATTTGTTCAGTTGAATTTGAACCACGCCCTTCCCATTTTAACTATAACTTATTTGGAAACTGAAACCTTACTACCCTGTTTCGACAATCTATGGTAGCATATCATTTATTAAGCTAATCCATACCCAAAATTATATCAAAATCAAGCATGGTTAATTCTATTAGGTCAGCATATGTAAATCTATCAAGAATAGTTATTGGGCAATCTCTATACTCTCTTTCGGCCCTAATGATGTCCCCTATGGGAGTACTAACTACAAAAGGTTCATGCAAGATCTCAGGAAGCAAGTCAAATTTACAAGCTAGTAAAGGAGTAACAAAAGACAAGGTAGATCCTGGATCTAATAAGGCATAAATAGGAAAAGAAAATACAAGCAAGTTACAAGTGACCACATACGCGGACTTTTCTTGCTCCTCTCTTCCTTTCAACGCATAGAACCGGTTTCTCTTGGGAGGTTCGGCTGCAGCAGTAGGATTAGGCCGAGGATGAGTATCTGCCTTGGACTGATTCTTCGCATGTGGGCAGTCCCTGATCATTTGCCCACTCTTGACGCACCTATAACATCCATTAAACCTACCATGTACTCACCTCCATGCGAACGACCACACTTATCAAACTACTTTCTATCACGCTGGGCATTTCTATCATTGCCCTTCTTGGCATTAGTGTTCTTAGAAGGAGTAGGTTTACCTGAGTGTTGGTGCCCCTTCTTGAACTTGGACCTATCTTTGACACCGAATGAACCCCTACCATTGCTCGAACCAGACTGATCCGAGGGCCTAGATTTCTTGTTCTCTCGGCCTCTCTTTCTCCGACAACTCTCCTCAACCTATTTTTCATGCACCATTAACCTACCAAGGTCAATGTTATCATGCAACATGGATGCCCGACATTCCTCCTCTAAATACTCCGATACACCACTCACAAACCTATTCATCTCATCCCTTCTATTGGACACTAGAGAAGAAGGATATTTGGAAAGCTTAACAAATTTCATGGAGTATTCCTTGACTGACATACCTCCCTGTCGTAGGTTAATGAATTCCTAAACCTTAGCCTATCTCTGCTCTCTGGGAAAGAACCTCTCCAGGAATGCAGTCGTGAGAACGTCCCAAGTGTGGGGACTTCCCCTGGTGCTCGACCATCTCCTCACATCATGTGCCACACCTGAGCCACATCTTTGAGTTTGTAAGAAGCTAACTCAGCCTTTTCCTCTTCACTAACACCCATAGCACATAGAATCTTGTGAACCTCATCCACAAACTCTTGGGGATCCTCATTGGTCTTGCACCCGTAGTAGACTTTGGGATTCATTCTGGTGAAATCTCTAAGTCTACTAGCCATGGTTCAAGCATGCGGGTTCTCCCTGGGAGAACCCTCTCTAGTGGCTTGGGCCGTGATGGACTGTGCTTGCACGGTGATGGCTTGGGCCATCTGAAGCAGTGCCGCCCTCACTTGTCCATCCGTCATCCCAACTGGGTTGACATGCACTTGTACTTCAGCAGCTAGGGCTTGGGGAGGAGCTTGGTTGCCTCCAGAAGCTGCTTCTTCAAATCTTCTGTCGGAGTTTATTCTTGTGATCATTTTCTATACATACACACAATAAGAAAGTTACATACTAGAATGACACAAAATGTAAAAGCTCTAGACAACACGATAAAGAGTAGAAGAAGGGAAAATTCCTAACATCACAAAGTCTCTAATTCATGATTGTGGTGCACTTCCAAACCATAAGTGAGAAACTACGCAACTTGGTTGTGTTGAGCCTTAATTCCTAGGTAATTTAACATCATGCTCTGATACGAAGTTTGTCACACCCGAATTCTGGAATCCGAATATAACGGGTGTCGTTAACCTCTCAGAGGTCGCAGAGAAGCCTCTTTTTAGCTTTCATCACAATCATACAGTTAAATTTACGGAAAATTTAAAACTTTTTAATTTCTTATTAAATTGTACATAGACTTCATATATATACTGCATAAGATTTATACTCTAATGAGCTCAGACTATATCAACCATCTATTAAGATTAAACAATCGAAATAGAAGATCATAATAATAATAATAGTTTGCCAATCAGCCTTATTACAATGCTTGAACAAATGATTGAAATGAAACGCTAGGGACTATGTCCACTAGCTATGTCTAATGTACAAAGATAGAATAATAAATGTAGCATCCTCGAACTCAAGAGGACCTACCAAAGTCTGGAGATCGCTAATCCAAACCGCTTCATCTAAACTTCAATCTTCTCTCGGACCTGCGCCTATAAAAAAGTAATAATATATGGTTTTAGTACACACTTGTACAAAGTATGGATGTGTACATAAACACATAAGGACTATGCATGATCAAGGAATACTCTTCCTAAAGCAACATGCCGTTTCTGGAAAGTTAAGTCACTTTACTTTCTTAAATCGTTACTTATGATTCATGCTATGAATATGACATGTTATCATGCAATTAAGGAACACAACTCATTTTCTATATAAACATAAGATCTTGGAATCATGAACATAATTTTAGAACAACTTAAACAAAACTTAAGAAATTTGCTCCCTTAGGCTGAGAGCTCCAATTCCCAGCCTTAGTTTATTTTTAAGTCTTTTCTTCTCTCTGTTGAGTAGTTCAATGATATCCTTTGATCCTATGTTTTACTTACAACTGCAATGATTCATTGTAGTCCCATACCTACAATGAATCGAGTAAGTAATTCACAAGACTAAGGAAATGATTCGGCTACCTTACTTACAAGTTATATTTTCCATTCTTACTAAATTGGGCATGAATGTATTTATAAGACAATCTTTGTTGTATATACCCATTATTTTATTATTTGAGATATATATCTTGGGGGCATATATTCATACTCCAATATTGGCATAAACCACTAACTTGTTAAAACTTCATTCTTACCAAACATTGATGATTGAAATTCTTAAGCTCTTACTTACTTAGTTCACTATGAACTTACGTTTTTTCTTCTTTGATCTATTGTTCACTTTGAGCATGCTACTTTCATTCTTTCTTACTTCTTTAAAGAAATTTTTAGCATTAGCTGAAGTAGATCATGCGAGCTAACAAAAAATCCAGTGTCTCCCCCACACCGAAAAGGAGATGTTCACCGCTTAAGGTGAACCAAGTTCAGTGTCTACCCCACACCAAAAAGGGGGGTTCACCGGCTAAAGTGAAACCAAGTCAGTGTCTTCCCCACACTGAAAGAGGTGTTCATGACTGAAGTGAACAGAATACTTTCCTGAGCTTTAACCGACATAGATCATGTGAGCTAAACATGAAATCTGGTGTCTTTCCCACACCAAAAAGAGGTGGAATCACCGGCAAAAGTGAAACCGAAACTGCCTAGCATTCTTAGGTGGAGGCATCCACTAGCTAGTTCCCTATGTTGGCAAACATAGTTCGAAGACTAGGAGACATACGGAGACCCTGGTCCACTTGGGTGGTGATCTCGTCTCATGAGGCTTACATGTGCAGGCACAAGCACATTGCTAGCCTATCGCTGCTAAGCTCAGATTTATTATACTTTATTATCTCTTAGAGTTGACTCAAACATTATGGAATCTTGCTTCTACTTATGAGTTTTTTCGTAACTCTATGGATGACAGCTCATCCCTTTCTTTTCTTGATGAATATGAACTTAAGTCTTACATTATCATCATGGTGCGAGTGAGACTTGTCTCACGGACTGTAGCACCCTCTTATGTGAGTTTTTTTGACGTAATCTTTTAAGTGTAAGTGAGGCTGTCTCACTTCCTTTAACACTCTATATTAGGTCAATTTCAGAACTTATGCTTTTAGTTATTTCATTACTCACCTTAACTTGTTCAACGTTAATTAATAGTCTTGTACGATTCTTTATGAAAGTTATAAGGACTCATTCAATGTTATTACGTTCACAAGCTCGTGTGGATAGGGCATGTTGAGACTTGTACCATTGACTATTGGCATACCCTATGTTATGAGTTCATTGATGTAGAGATTGGTATTACTTCACACATTTTGGGAGATAATATTTTGGACACAGTTTTGCTAGCCAATTTGTTGGCATAAATCATAATTTCACTAGATACTAGTCATAATATTATCACTAGACAATTCAATTACTTCATGAATACATTATAGTAATCTAACATGTTAAACAAGACAAATTTTTACCTTTTATTAGTCAATAAAAAAATTCAATGAACAACTTATAACAATTTCATCTTCTCGAACCCAAGTAGGCGTTTACAACATTCATCATCTCATGTAAATAACACCCTAAGTATGCGGATCTAACATGTAGGTTTCATTCGACATATAAATCACTAAAACATACACATGATGATCAGTTAGCACCATATACAAACACATGCATCAAAATTTACATCATACAAACTACAAGAATTGGAAATCGGGAGAACTAGGGAGATGAAGATGCGATTCATTGGGAACAACCCTAGTTTCGATATTCTTGAAGTCAAAATGTTTGAAAAGCCTCTTGGAGAAAGTATTCCAGGAGAGAAAACAATACCTTACTGTAGAATTAAATCTACGAAGATCACCTTGCACTTTGCACAAAAACCTTGAAGAATGCTTGAAATCGCCTCGGGTCTCTTACGTTTTCTCACAGCTTTTTGGTCTTAGGGTTTATGATGAATAACGTGAGTCTAAGTCTTTAGGAACTGAATATTAAGTAATTCATCTTAGACTAAATAACTTAATTAAAAAACTCAAGTAGATAATTACCAAAACGCCCCTCCTAAATTGACTAAAAATAGGAGAACCTTGACTTAACCGAAATCTGGAATTTTGTTTAATGGTTTCGGTTTTGACCATTTAAATTAACTAATTAAGTTGATAATTTATTTAATTAAGTAACCTAGGATAATTACTAAAGTACCCCTAAGTTGTTAGGACCATAACCAACCCTTTGGACCATCCTAGGTTAGGTACTAGGATGTTTCTTAGTTAGTTACTTGTCTTAATGTCACTCGGTTAGGTCTTAGGTTTTTGGGTCCACTATTTAGTTATTTTTGGTTTGTCCTAGGTTAGTTAGTTAGTTAGGTCAGTTAGTTAGAGTCTAGGACCGTTTAGGGAGCTTGGCCCCACATGGGCTGACCCGGACGCCGCCTGTCCCAACCGCCCTAACCGAATCAGTTATCTTGTCCTTGGCCGGTTGCACGTGTGCTTGAACATTTGCTTGCACGTGTGCTTGAACATTTTCTTGCACATGTGTTGCGTGCACTTTCCTAACTAACTATTCTGGAAGGTTCATTTGGAATGTTACTTACTGTCCCAAGGATCCTCCTCATGTCCTTGGGCACTGCTTAATCTACATGATCATTTTAAATGGTTATGTGCGATGGTACTAGGCTTGACACTTGGATGCCTAGTACCTAATGAGTATGTGTATGAAGAATAATTATATTTTAGCTTAGGGTCTTCATTGCAGGTACAATTCTTATACAAGTTTGGATTATATTTTAAATATTTATTAACACAATTCTCGAATATGCCCAATAGTACTCAATATTGGGCATTGGAATGCCTATGTATCCCAAAACGTATTCTTAAAACCTAATAGGCTCTTCACTAGACATGTACATTTTCTGGAATGTTACAAAGTATGTGAATGATATAAATGCTATTGGATAAATGTTTTGTAAAGATTTACTCAAAATGGCTTTAAGTATGATTTCAAGAAAATGTCCCTTTTAAATGCATGTTTTTGCATGGTTGACATACTTGGTGCATTCTTCTATACTTTTTACAAAAAGTCTAGGTTATGAATGCTTAAAGGATTTCTATGTTATTGAGGAGCTTGATATGTGATTCTCTACTTATGTATTATGTTATAAGGGCCGTGTCCCTAAAGTATTCTTATGATGTTGAGTCTAGGATAAAAAATAGAATAAAGGTCTAACAATGTAACACAATATTTTATATATATACAAAGTAAAGTTTCTATCATATGATGTGCTATGAAAAGTTTTAATTTTCCGCTAAATTTACTATGACAATTCGATGAATGATAACTATAGGATTGTATAACCTCTGATAGGTCAAGTACGCCATGTTACTTCTAGGGGGTGCTCCCCGGATGTGACACCCATAATTTTAGCAAAAAGAATCATTTTACAGTGAAGTACCCAAATATTACAGTAAGCTCTTTCAGCATTACAGTGAACAATCCTATTTCAAAAACAGTGAGCTCCCAAGGTATTGCCAAGAGGAAGTAAACTCATTTCCGTAGGAGTTTCCCTAACCGAGGTTATCCTAAGACTCGCCAAGGTAAGACATGAAGGAAGCACCCATACACCTCCTTCAATACACACCAAGGAGATCCTTAAGACTACCCACCATAGGTTTACTCCACTGGGGAGAACAAGTCACCACTCAATAACAAGACATTAGAAGAACACTCAAACAACACACCAAGACTTCCCTTTCGGAATGTCTACTTAGTGCAATGAGTAGATGGCGTCCCATTCCACCACCTACCCTAAGTAGTACACTCTTTTAGAAGGATTGACACCAAGACTCCCCTTTTGGAAGGTATACTTAGTGCAATTGATAGATAGCATCCCATACCACCACCTACCCTAAGTAGTACGTTCTTTTAGAAGACTTAGTTCATTCAATTCATATAAAATTTACCAAGACTTCCCTTTCGGAATGCCTATCTAGTGCAATGGATATATAGCGTTCCATTCCACTACCTACCCTAAGTAGCACACTCTTTTAGAAGACTTAGAACTTTCATTACATTTATGGGGGTTAGCTTAACCAAGTAGGGGGGCGGAAGGTTGAGAGAGATTGAAGAGAGATGTAGGGGAAAGCTGATGATTCTATTACTGAGGGAAAGCCCTCTATTTATAATACAAACTTACATAATTGGCCAAAAACAGTGGCCGACACTTAACTTTCTACTTGGCCTTATATAATTCGGCCGACACAACACGACAAACTACTTTAACTATTTACTTTTGACTAAATGGCCTTACTTTATACATATTGGCCGACAAACTTTTGACTCATATAAAACGACAAATGGCCTTTATAATATGGCCGACAAACTTTACAAACTTTTGACAAATATACATAAAAACAAAATACTAACTATTTTATCTTCTTCTTCGTGTATCTTCGTTCGTTGCTTATTCCAAACTTACATCTGGAATTATGTTGTCTTCTCCATTGCATTTAGAACAACGGTGATCTGGGTATCTATGTCCGATTAATTTACAATATCTCGTTAATAATTCATCTGAAATAAATTTTTTCTTCAAAGCTCTCGTAGTGGGTTGTTCTTCTGGTTTTAATAAAGATAAAATCCATTGCTGAACTTCATCCATATCTGTCTTTCGTAGTTCCTTTGAATTTGCGTATATCATTACTTGATCTCTCGAATAGTAACTCCATATCGCATTTCTATTTAGGTAATTATTCGCTAACTCTTGTATGATAGTTGATATGCCAATTATTCTTTTGTTAGCATAAAAACTAGGTATATCATTTTTTTGTATCTCTTCTTGTTTTTCAATCTCCTCCGGTATGATCATATCTTTTGTTAATCCTATTTTTATAACTTGGATTGGAGATTTTATTTCTTCATAGAGTATCTCTGCTGGTGCCGTATAGAATTTAATGAAAAATAAATTTCCTTTCGTAATTCTTTTATACGTAGTGAATGCTCTGTGTAGTTCTGGTATTCCAGTAATTTCTTCGCCATCGAATGTATATACGGTACTTAAAAGTCCATAACTGTAACAGGTTTTTACTAGATTTGCACTTGTTTTGGGTTGTGCTATAAGTCTATTGTATCCTTGTAATTTCTGGGTTATGTAGTTTTCGTTGGTATTTTTTGTTTGAGTGGATCTGGGGTTTAGGTTTAAGAATGATTGGATTTTGTATATATTATCAATATATGACTGGGCAATATAATTGTATCTTTTCTTGTCACTCTGAATGCTAGCTGCGTATGTTGAGGTTTGAGGTGCTGGGGTACTTTGTTGGAATTTAGGAATAAATGTTTTGGTAAATAGGCTATTTAAATTTGTGTTTTTTGTCATAGCTTTTTCTGTAATTCCTGTACTTGTACCTGCAATACCTGCAACTAATAAATTTTTGTTATATTGAGTTTTTAGGTGTTTCTCAACGTCACCTTTTAGCTCTGGCTTTTTACCGTCTGCCGAACGACGTATCTCCACATGTTTATAGTCATGCTGCTGACTATTAGCTGTTTTAAGTTCTTGCACTTCTGCTTCTATCTTTTCCATTTTTTGACAAAGTTTTGTCATCATGGATAATAGTTCTTTCATTGTATCTTTCTCTGGAGAGATAATCTGCAATTGTATTTTTGTCTTGTAATAATCTCAATTGTAAATGAAAAATTCAATATATTCAGTACTAATCTCCTTATTTCTTTTGTTGTTACTGAATCATCTATCTTTTTTGTTATCCACCATTTTACCTGCGTATTATCTGTTCTCACAATAAATTTATTATATACGATATATGGTTCAAACGCTAAAAGACATTTATATAATGCTAATAATTTTTTTCGATTAATTTCCCATCGTATTTGTGGTTCTGTATAAGATCCTGAATGATATCTACAATGATATTCTATTTTTTCATTTTCATATTTATATTTTAATACTCCGCCATAACTATGATCACTTGAGTCTGTTTCTATAAGTAAATATTCTATCTTCATTAGGAAAATAAAGTTTTGATAATTTTTTACATAAACTTTTAATATTTCTTATATTTTCTTTATCTTTAGTATCAAAATGATATTCAATATCTTTTTTAAGCTTTTTATGTAATGGTTTTAAATATTCCGCTAGTTTTGGTATATACTCTCGTACTTGATTTACTAATCCTAAAAAGGATTGCAATTTCTTTTTTGTGTCTATATTTTCATCTAAATTAATTATTTTCTGTACTATATGCGTTTGCATTTTTATACCATTTCTATCTATTTGTATTCCTAAAAATTCTATCTGAGATTTCATAATCTCTGATTTCTTTTTGCTTAAACTAATACCTGATTGTTTAATTATATGAATGAATTTTTCTAGTAGTCTTATATGTTCATCTTGTGTTCTAGAGTATAATAGTATATCGTCTATGTAGACAATACAGTTTTCTAGTTGATTAAAATAATTATCCATAAAATGTTGATATCTACCTGGTGCATTTTTATATCCAAATGGTAAAACATTCCATTCATAGTATCCTTGCGGTACTGTAAATGCAGTTAATTGTTTTGATTTATCTTCTAGTTTTAAATGATAAAAACCTGATTTACAATCAAATTTACTAAAATATTTATATCCTTGTACTTGTCTTATTTTTAGTATCTTATTTGGTATTGGGTAATTATAAGTTTTAGTTTTGGCATTTAGATTACGATAATCTATTACCATTCTACTTTTACCTCTTTTTTGTTCATTGTGATTATTAACTATAAATGCTGGACTAGTATGTTTACTATTAGTCTCTTGTATGTAATTATTTTTTAATAACTCTTCTATATGCATTTTGAATTCATTTAAATCATCAAAATTATATTTTAATGGCTTTTGTGTTATTAAACTATTTTCATCTATTAATTCGATTTTTATTGTTGTCTTATGTTTTTCCCAACCTTTTAAAGGGTTATCACTATATAAACATTCCAATTGTTCATTTATTAATTTAATTTTATCTATTGTAAATATAATAATTTCAAATTGATTAATTTCTTTTTTTATTTATATTTTCCATTTCTTGATTTATCCTTTCACTTCCTTTGATCCATTCTTTTGGTTTTCTTTGTTTATTATTAACTCTTTTTGCTCCTACTTTGTATCCACATGGTGTAGTAAACCACCAATGTATTTTAGTTATTATGTGTGGGTATAATTTATCTAAGAAAGGCATTCCTAATAATATATCTTTTGTTTTGCAATCAAAACTATACATATCTTCTATTATTAGAATTTTATCCCAAATCTGTATCTTAATATTTTTTGCTCTATAGGTTATCATACTACTTTCATTATTAAATCCAGTTACTACCATGGGTGTTTTTAATTTTTCCCATTTTTCTTCTGGTAAACAATTATATTTACATATATTAGTTTCAGCTCCTGTATCTATCATAGGTGTGTAATATCGATTATAATATCCTTCTATGATAATTTTTGCAAGTATATAAATTTTCATTATGTTATTCTGTTTATAATTATTTTCTTGTTTTGGCAAGTTATAGTTAATTTCTCTTGTTCTATTTTATATGGGGTAAATTGATCTAACCAATTTATACCTAAGGTTATACTTTCTTTTCCTTGATAGATTTTAAATGGTATTATTAAGGGTATTCCTCCTATAATAATTTCTTTTTCTATTTCTTCACTTATAGTTATTATTTCGTTAGGTAATCCAGGGCATACATGTCCTGTTTTTATAATTTCATTTTCTAACACTAATTCTGTGTTTATATAATTATCGTCTTGACCTGTATTTATTAATATCTTATGTCTTTCTTCAGTCATTTTCTTCAATAATTATTTCATTATCGAATTCTATTTCGGATTCTAGTTCATAGTTATCGTCAGTTTCTATATCTGAAATTTCATATATACTATCATTATCATCTAATTCATAATCTAAATAATCTATTTGCATATATTCTTGTTCATCTAAAATCAGTTCTGTAATTTGTTTTCTTTTTATATTTTTAGGTAATTTGCAATCTTTAGCTAAATGTCCTAATTTACCACAATTGTAACAATTACAATTTGATAATGGTTTTTTCGGTCTAGATTTTCTTTTTTGTTTATGATCTTTTATAAAATATCGTTTTCTTGGTTTTTTATATTTATATTTAGTTTTTGTTTTTCTATAATTTTTACGTTTTCTAGATCTTTTATAATATTTATCTGTACAACCAAACTTTGGTACTATTTTACTTTTACAACACGCTAAGTTTTTCATTAATACTTTTTCCATTTTTAGTTTTTCTTTTTGGTTTTCACATAGCTGTATAAACCATTGTTGTAAGAATTTTATTTGTTGATCCTAATGTATCTGTCATTTTTCATTATTCCAATCTTTTATTATGTTAGTACTAAATGGTTCTGGTAATTTTATAAAATATTGTTGTCTTATTTCTCTTGCTTCATTTATATCATATTATGCTTTATAATAGTATTCTTTAAATGCACATGTATATTCTTCTATGTAACACATATTACATATTGCTAATTTTGACATTAATTGTCTATTTATTATTCTTTCTTTATTTTGTTCTTTTATATCTGTGGTCATACTTCCAAATTCATTTCGTATTGCTAGTTCATATTTTTCTAGTATTTCTATATTAGATGTTGTTATTGATCCATCTAGTTTTTTATCACTTCTTAATGCTTCTTTACTTTCTAATGGTAAATTTTCTATCCATAATTTTGTTGTTCCTATTAATGTTCTTTCTATATAGCCTGGAGTGTCTTTTATTGTTATTTTATTATCTACTAGTTGTTTAGATAGATTTCCTATCCATAATAGAATTACTTTATTAATATCTATTACACAATCTAAATCTAGAAAGTTAGTTTGTTCTATTGTTAATTTAGGTTTCCACTTTGTATTTAATCTACTATTCCATATTGTATCAGTTCTATCTGAATTTTCATAATTTTTTGTATAATAAGTTGGTGTCGATGTTCTAGGATTATGTCTAGGACTATTATCTGGAGTTTTTTCTTTTGAAGTTCCTGGTTTATTTACATTATTTGTATTTATTTCTAATTTCTTCAATTTATTAGTTTGTTCTAAGATTTCTGTATATGTTTCACTTATATCACTTATTTCTGAATTTTCTGAATTTTTATCTAATTCATTTGTTTCATCATTTATATCGTTTATTTCGATATTTTCATTTTCATTAAGTATTTGTTTCATTTCATTTATTTCGTTTGCTAATTCTACTTCTTTTTGTAGTTGTTTTTCTTTTTGTCTCTTTTCATATAATAATTTTAAATAGGCTAATTCTTTTTCTAATTCTTCTATTTTATTATTTTTGGTTTCTTCAATTTTCTTTATTTCTTGTTTTGCTTGTATTTTTATTTCTTCAATTTCTTTAGCTTTATCTATGTCTTCATTTTCTTTTGTTATTCTTATCATTGCTGTTAAACTATCTTCTAATTTAGCAGTTTCTTTTTCTAACATTAAGTATAGTCTATCTCCTATTTTTTTATATCGTCTTCCTAAGTTGGAAAATACTATTTTTATAGTTAATCCTTCCTAGATTATAAGTATTTATTATGAGTTAATAATATTGTAATAGTCATCTCTAAAGGTTAGTTTGTTCTATTGTTAATTTAGGTTTCCACTTTGTATTTAATCTACTATTCCATATTGTATCAGTTCTATCTGAATTTTCATAATTTTTTGTATAATAAGTTGGTGTCGATGTTCTAGGATTATGTCTAGGACTATTATCTGGAGTTTTTTCTTTTGAAGTTCCTGGTTTATTTACATTATTTGTATTTATTTCTAATTTCTTCAATTTATTAGTTTGTTCTAAGATTTCTGTATATGTTTCACTTATTTCTGAATTTTCTGAATTTTTATCTAATTCATTTGTTTCATCATTTATATCGTTTATTTCGATATTTTCAGTTTCATTAAGTATTTGTTTCATTTCATTTATTTCGTTTGCTAATTCTACTTCTTTTTGTAGTTGTTTTTCTTTTTGTCTCTTTTCATATAATAATTTTAAATAGGCTAATTCTTTTTCTAATTCTTCTATTTTATTATTTTTGGTTTCTTCAATTTTCTTTATTTCTTGTTTTGCTTGTATTTTAATTTGTTCAATTTCTTTAGCTTTATCAATTTCTTCATTTTCTTTTGTTATTCTTATCATGGCTGTTAAACTATCTTCTAACTTGGCGGTTTCTTTTTCTAACATTAAGTATAGTCTATCTCCTATTTTTTTATATCGTCTTCCTAAGTTGGAAAATACTATTTTTATTTTTAATCCTTCATAGTTTTCAAAAGATTTTTCATCTACTGCATATTCGTCTTTATTCATTATATTCATTGTTGTGGTATATATCATGTTGTAATTTATATTCTAGACAGTCTATTTTTAATTTTAATTCAAATATTTGTCTCTTTTGTATTAATATCGATTTATTACATACTCCTGCAAATATATTTTCTATCATTCGTTCTTTTCTAAATTCATATTTATTTCTTAATTCATTTATTTTTTCTATCAATTGTTGTTTATATATTCTTTTATCCATATTAGATTTTAAGAAAATATTTGTTCATAATATTCTTTCTTAATTATATTCAATCTTTGTATTTCTCTAGCATTTGTTTCTATATATTCTAAATATTCTTCTTCTCGAAGATATATATATTTATTTACATTTTCAATTAGAAGTTTTTCTTCTTGATCTATATTTTCTTTAGTTTCTTTCCATAACCTCAAATATCTATAATTAATCATTGATCTCTATATAGTTCTAAATCATCAAATAAATAATCTAAGTCATTATCATCATAAATAATCAGCTCAGACCAACCTACAGTTGTTGCTTCAATTATCTCATAAGTTAATAATTTATCATAGATTATTCTACGTGAATCAGCATCAAGATTTTTCAATATGTAAAACAATAGCATCATATAATCATTATCGTTATCTAACAAGTATGTAGGCATATTTATCATTTGTTCATTAAAAATTTTATTCCTTCTAACCTTTTCACAGTTTATATTTATTCATTATGAATAATAATAGTATAATATTAATCTCGTCTAGTCACTACTATGGCCTTCTTCTTTAATCAGTTACCCTAACAGCGCCTCAACACTGTGTACTCCCCTAAACGGCCTCCTTGCCTACCGGTTTCCACCTTAGGATGGCATAGTCCGGGCTTACTTACTCGCAGAATATCTCCATAGCAAACCTTCTAGAGATGACTATTACAATATTATTTCTTCATAATAAATACTTATAATCTAGGAAAGATTATCAGGAATAAATCAATTTAGCTACTCATAAATGATTTAAAGTATACCTGTTCTTGTAGATTGCTTGTAGTTGCTTTGTTTTCCATATCTTTTCTTATCTATCTAGCTCTGATACCAAGTAGGGGGGCGGAAGGTTGAGAGAGATTGAAGAGAGATGTAGGGGAAAGCTGATGATGTTTATTACTGAGGGAAAGCCCTCTATTTATAATACAAACTCACATAATTGGCCAAAAACAGTGGCCGACACACTACTTTCTACTTGGCCTTATACAATTCGGCCGACACAACACGACAAACTACTTTAACTATTTACTTTTGACTAAATGGCCTTACTTTATACATATTGGCCGACACGCTCATGACTAATACAAAACGACAAATGGCCTTTACAAGATGGCCGACAAACTTTACAAACTTTTGACAAATATACATAAAAACAAAATACTAACTATTTTATCTTCTTCTTCGTGTATCTTCGTCTTCTTTGTCTTCTCTGTCTTATTCCAAACTTACATCTGGAATTATATTCTCTTCACCATTGCATTTAGAACAATGATGATCTGGGTATTTATGACTAATTAATTTACAATATCTTGTCAATAATTCATCTGAAATAAATTTTTTCTTCAATGCTCGTGTAGTAGGTTGTTCTTCTGGTTTTAATAAAGATAAAATCCATTGCTGGACTTCATCCATATCTGTCTTTCGTAGTTCCTTTGAATTTGCGTATATCATTACTTGATCTCTCGAATAGTAACTCCATATCGCATTTCCATTTAGGTAATTGTTTGCTAACTCATGTATGATAGTTGATATGCCAATTATTCTTTTGTTAGCATAAAAACTAGGTATATCATTTTTTCGTATCTCTTCTTGTTTTTCAATCTCCTCTGGTATGATCATATCTTTTGTCAATCCTATTTTTATAACTTGAATGGGAGATTTTATTTCTTCATAGAGTATCTCTGCTGGTGTCGTATAGAATTTAATGAAAAATAAATTTCCTTTCGTAATTCTTTTATACATAGTGAATGCTCTGTGTAGTTCTGGTATTCCAGTAATTTCTTCGCCATCGAATGTATATACGGTACTTAAAAGTCCATAACTGTAACAGGTTTTTACTAGATTTGCACTTGTTTTGGGTTGTGCTATAAGTCTATTGTATCCTTGCAGTTTCTGGGTTATATAGTTTTCGTTGGTATTTTTTGTTTGTGTGGATCTGGGGTTTAGGTTTAAGAATGCTTGGATTTTGTATATATTGTCAATATATGACTGGGCAATATAATTATATCTCTTTTTATCACTTTGAATGCTAGCTGCGTATGTGGAGGTTTGAGGTGTTGGGATACTTTGTTGGATTTTAGGAATAAATGGTTTAGAAAATAGGCTATTTAAATTTGTGTTTCTTGGCATAGCTTTTTCCGTAACTCCTGTACTTGTACCTGCAATACCTGCAACTAATACATTTTTAGTATATTGAGTTTTTAGGTGTTTCTCAACGTCACCTTTTAGCTCTGGCTTTTTACCGTCTGCCGAACGACGTATCTCCGCATGTTTATAGTCATGCTGCTGACTATTAGCTGTTTTAAGTTCTTGCACTTCTGCTTCTATCTTTTCCATTTCTTGACAAAGTTTTGTCATCATGGATAATAGTTCTTTCATTGTATCTTTCTCTGGAGAGATAATCTGCAATTGTATTTTTGTCAGTTGTAATAATCTCAATTGTAAATGAAAAATTCAATATATTCAGTACTAATCTCCTTATTTCTTTTGTTGTTACTGAATCATCTATCTTTTTTGTTATCCACCATTTTACCTGCGTATTATCTGTTCTCACAATAAATTTATTATATACGATATATGGTTCAAACGCTAAAAGACATTTATATAATGCTAATAATTCTTTTCGATTAATTTCCCATCGTATTTGTGGTTCCGTATAAGATCCTGAATAATATCTACAATGATATTCTATTTTTTCATTTTCATATTTATATTTTAATACTCCTCCATAACTATGATCACTTGAATCTGTTTCAAGTATATAAGTAAATATTCTTTTTTCATCAGGAAAATAAAGTTTTGGTAACCTTTTACATAGATTCTTAATTTCTCTAATATTTGTTTTATCTTTAGTATCAAAATGATATTCTATATCTTTTTTAAGCTTTTTATGTAATGGTTTTAAGTATTCTGCTAGTTTTGGTATATACTCTCGTACTTGGTTTACTAATCCTAAAAAGGATTGCAATTTCTTTTTTGTGTCTATATTTTCATCTAAATTAATTATTTTCTGTACTATATGCGTTTGCATTTTTATACCATTTTTGTCTATTTGAATTCCTAAAAATTCTATTTGGGATTTCATAATTTCTGATTTCTTTTATTATATCTAAATCTTCTTCAATATTCATTTCTTTATAACTATAATCATTATTATCTATTATTGTAAGAATTTGATCAAAAGGATTTTCTATTTTGATCCTATCGATTTTATTTTTAGCTATCACTTTATGTTTTGTTGTTAATATGTATAAATTTTTACATCTTGCTGTGAATATCTTACTTCCAGGTGCTAGTTCTATCCCTGATAGTTTCCAATATAACACTAGTGATTTATCTATATTTCTATCTGTTAATGCAATTGAATAATTTGCACTTATTATAAATTTAAATTTTTGATATATTAAATTTCCTTTTATCGCGCTAATTACGCTTTTTTCTATAGGATGTATTATCCTATCATCTGCTAAGTATATTTCTATAGGTGTATCTATTCCTTCTCTAAAACATGCTTTTATTAATTTCTTCATTTTCTTTCGTTATTCTTATCATTGCTGTTAAACTATCTTCTAATTTAGCAGTTTCTTTTTCTAACATTAAGTATAGTCTATCTCCTATTTTTTTATATCGTCTTCCTAAGTTGGAAAATACTATTTTTATTTTTAATCCTTCATAGTTTTCGAAAGTTTTTTCATCTATTGAATATTCTTCTTTATTCATTATTATATTCATTTTTATGGTATATATCATGTTGTATTTTATATTCTAAGCAGTCTATTTTTAGTTTTAAATCAAATACTTGTTTCTTTTGTATTAATATTGATTTATTACAGACTCCTGCGAATATATTTTCTATCATTCTTTCATTTGTGAATTCGTATATATCTATTAATTCATTTAATTTTTCTATCAATTGTTGTTTATATATTCTTTTATCCATATTACTATTTAAGAAAATATTTGTTCATAATATTCCTTTTTAATTATATTTAATCTTTGTATTTCCTTAGCATTTGTTTCTATATATTCTAAATATTCTTCTTCATGAAGATATATATATTTATTAACATTTTCGATTAGAAGTTTTTCTTCTAGATCTATCTTTTCTTTTGTTTCTTTCCATAACCTCAAATATCTATAATTTATCATTGATCTCTATATAGTTCTATGTCATCAAATAAGTAATCTATATCAAAATCATCGTAAATAATCAGCTCAGACCAACCTACGGTTGTTTCTTCAAATTATATCTACAGAAGAATATCATGATGAAGACTCAGTAGAACAAAAACTAATCTTTGATAATACAATTTTTCAAGAAATAAAAAACAAAGAATTAGATTTAAGTGTAGAGAAAGTATTAAAAGTACCTATTCTAAACCAATTTTTTAAAAGACGCTGAAGAAGAAGACAAGAAGAAGAAGACAAAAAAGAAAAAGAGATATTGTAAAGATTGTCGGCCATATGTAAAAAGTGTAGGCCATTATTATAAAAGTTTTTTGTCGTTTAATTATGTCGGCCAATATTTATAAAGTAAGGCCATTAAGTCAAAAGTAAATTGTTAAAGTTGTTTGTCGTGTAATGTCGGCCGAATTGTATAAGGCCAAGTAGAAAGTAGTGTGTCGGCCACTGTTTTTGGCCAATTATGTGAGTTTGTATTATAAATAGAGGGCTTTCCCTCAGTAATAAATATCATCAGCTTTCCCCTACATCTCTCTTCAATCTCTCAACCTTCCGCCCCCCTACGAGGCAGAAGTGCAAGAACTTAAAACAGCTAACAGTCAGCAGCATAACTCTAAATATGCGGAGCTACGTCTTAAGGCAGACGGTAAACAGCCAGAGCTAAAAGGTGACGATGAGAAACACCTAAAAACTCAATATAACAAAAATGTATTAGTTGCAGGTATTGCAGGTACAAGTACAGGAAATATGGAAAAAGCTATGCCAAAAAATACAAATTTAAATAGCCTATTTACCAAAACATTTATTCCTAAATTCCAACAAAGTACCCCAACACCTCAAACCTCAACATATGCAGCCAGTATTCAGAATGACAAAAAAAGATACAATTATATTACCCAGTCATACATTGACAATATATATAAAATTCAGGCCTTTCTAAACCTAAACCCCAGATCCACTCAAACAAAAAACCCCAATGAAAACTATATAACCCAGAAATTACAAGGATACAACAGACTTATTGCACAACCCAAAACAAGTGCAAATCTAGTAAAAAACTGTTATAGTTATGGACTTTTGAGTACCGTATATACGTTCGACGGCGAAGAAATTACTGGAATACCTGAATTACATAAAGCATTTACTACATTTAAGAGAATTACAAAAGGGAATTTATTTTTCATTAAATTCTATACAGCACCAGCAGAGATACTCTATGACGAAATAAAATCTCCCATTCAAGTAATCAAAATAGGATTGACAAAAGATATGATCATACCTGAGGAGATTGAAAAACAAGACGAGATACAAAAAATAGATATACCCAGTTTTTATGCTAACAAAAGAATAATTGGCATATCAACTATAATACAAGAGCTAGCAAACAATTATTTAAATGGAAATGCGATATGGAGCTACTACGCTAGAGATCAAGTGATGATATACGCAAATTCCAAAGAATTACGAAAAACAGATATGGATGAAGTTCAGCAATGGATTTTATCTTTGTTAAAACCTGAAGAGCAACCAACTACAAGAGCTCTAAAGAAAAAATTTATTTCAGCGGAATTATTAACTAGATACTGTAAATTAATTGGACATAGATACCCAGATCACCATTGTTCCAAGTGCAATGGAGAAGATAACTTAATTCCAGATGTAAGTTTGGAATAAAAATTCTAAAGAAGAAGATAAGAAGAAGAAGACAAACAAGAAGAAGACAAAGAAGAAGAAGATAAGAAGAAAAAGATTTATCGGCCATAGGCCATTAGTTTTATTTTTTAAAAGTTTGTAAAAGTTTGTCGGCCATATGTATAAAGCTAGGCCATTAAGTTTTATTTTCTAAAGTTTGTAAAAGTTTGTCGGCCATATGTATAAAGTTAGGCCATTAAGTCAAAAGTAAATAGTAAAGTTGTTTGTCGAGTTGTGTCGGCCAAGTTATATAAGGCCAAGTGTAAAGTAATGTGTCTGCCACTGTTTATGGCCAATTATGTGAGTTTGTATTATAAATAGAGGGCTTTCCCTCAGTAATAGATATCATCAGCTTTCCCCTATATCTCTCTTCAATCTCTCTCAACCTTCCGCCCCCCTACTTGGTATCAGAGCTAGATAGATAAGAAAAGATATGGAAAACAAAGCAACTACAAGCAATCTACAAGAACAGGTATACTTTAAATCATTTATGAGTAGCTAAATTGATTTATTCCTGATAATCTTTCCTTGATTATAAGTGTTTATTATGAGTTAATAATGTTATAATAGTCATCTCTTAGAAGGTTTGCTATGGTAATATTCTGCAAGTAAGTAAGCCCGGACTATGCCATCCAGAGGTGGAAACCGGTAGGCAAGGAGGCCGTTTAGGGGAGTACACGGTGTTGAGGCGCTGTTAGGGTAACTGATTAAAGAAGAAGGCCATAGTAGTGACTAGATGAGATGAATATTATACTGTTATTATTCATAATGAATAAGTATAAACTGTGAAAAGGTTAGAAGGAATAAAATTTTTAGTGAACAAATGATAAATATGCCTACATACTTGTTAGATAACGATAATAATTATATGATGCTATTGTTTTACATATTGAAAAATCTTGATGCTGATTCACGTAGAATAATCTATGATAAATTATTAACTTATGAGATAATTGAAGCAACAACTGTAGGTTGGTCTGAGCTGATTATTTATGATGATAATGATCTAGATTATTTATTTGATGATTTAGAACTATATAGAGATCAATGATAAATTATAGATATTTGAGGTTATGGAAAGAAACTAAAGAAATGATAGATCTAGAAGAAAAACTTCTAATCGAAAATGTTAATAAATATATATATCTTCGTGAAGAAGAATATTTAGAATATATAGAAACAAATGCTAAGGAAATACAAAGATTAAATATAATTAAAAAGGAATATTATGAACAAATATTTTCTTAAATAGTAATATGGATAAAAGAATATATAAACAACAATTGATAGAAAAATTAAATGAATTAATAAATATATACGAATTCACAAATGAAAGAATGATAGAAAATATATTTGCAGGAGTATGTAATAAATCGATATTAATACAAAAGAGACAAATATTTGAATTAAAATTAAAAATAGACTGTCTAGAATATAAAATACAACATGATATATACCACAACAATGAATATAATGAATAAAGACGAATATGCAGTAGATGAAAAATCTTTTGAAAACTATGAAGGATTAACTATAAAAATAGTATTTTCCAACTTAGGAAGACGATATAAAAAAATAGGAGATAGACTATACTTAATGTTAGAAAAAGAAACTGCTAAATTAGAAGATAGTTTAACAGCAATGATAAGAATAACGAAAGAAAATGAAGACATAGATAAAGCTAAAGAAATTGAGGAAATAAAAATACAAGCAAAACAAGAAATAAAGAAAATTGAAGAAACCAAAAATAATAAAATAGAAGAATTAGAAAAAGAATTAGCCTATTTAAAATTATTATATGAAAATAGACAAAAAGAAAAACAACTACAAAAAGAAGTAGAATTAGCAAACGAAATAAATGAAATGAAACAAATACTTAATGAAAATGAAAATATCAAAATAAACAATATAAATGATGAAACAAATGAATTAGATAAAAATTCAGAAAATTCTGAAATAAGTGATATAAGTGAAACTTATACAGAAATCTTAGAACAAACAAATAAATTAAAAAAATTAGAAATAAATACAAATAAAGCAGGAACTTCAAAAGAAAAAACTCCAGATAATAGTCCTAGACATAATCCTAGAACATCGACACCAACTTATTATACAAAAAATTATGAAAATTCAGATAGAACTGATACAATATGGAATAGTAGATTAAATACAAAGTGGAAACCTAAATTAACAATAGAACAAACTAACTTTCTAGATTTAGATTGTGTTATAGATATAAATAAAGTAATTTTGTTATGGATAGGAAATATATCTAAACAATTAATAGATAATAAAATAACAATAAAAGACACTCCAGGTTATATACAAAGAACATTAATAGGAACAGTAAAATTATGGATAGAAAACTTACCATTAGAAAGTAAAGAAGCACTAAGAAGTGATAAAAAATTAGATGGATCAACAACAACATCTAATATAGAAATATTAGAAAAATATAACTTAGCAATACAAAATGAATTTGGAAGTCTGACTACAGATATAAAAGAACAAAATAAAGAAAAAATAATAAATAGACAATTAATGTCAAAATTAGCAATATGTAATATGTGTTACATAGAAGAATATACATGCGCATTTAAAGAATATTATTATAAAGCAAAATATGATATAAATGAAGCAAGAGAAATAAAACAACAATTTTTCACAAAACTACCAGAACCATTTAGTACTAACGTAATAAAAGATTGGAATAATGAAGAAATGACAGATACATTAGGATCAAGAATAAAATTCTTACAACAATGGTTTATACAGCTATGTGAAAACCAAAAAGAAAAACTAAAAATGGAAAAAGTATTAATGAAAAACTTAGCGTGTTGTAAAAATAAAATAGCACCACAGTTTGGTTGTGAAGATAAATATTATAAAAAATCTAGAAGAAATTATATAAAAACAAAAACTAAATATAAATATAAAAAACCAAGAAAACGATATTTTGTAAAAGATCATAAACAAAAAAGAAAATCTAGACCGAAAAAACCTTTATCAAATTGTAATTGTTACAATTGTGGTAAATTAGGACATTTAGCTAAAGATTGTAGACTACCTAGAAATATAAAGAAAAAACAAATTGCAGAACTAATTTTAGATGAATATAAATATATGCAAATAGATTATATAGATTATGAATTAAATGATAATGATAGTATATATGAAATTTCAGATATTGAAAATGAAAATAACTATGAAACTGAACTAGAATCAGAAAGTGAAATAATAATCGAAGAAAATGACTGAAGAAAATATAAGAATTATATCTACAGAAGAATATCATGATGAAGACTCAGTAGAACAAAAAATAATCTTTGATAATACAATTTTTCAAGAAATAAAAAACAAAGAATTAGATTTAAGTGTAGAGAAAGTATTAAAAGTACCTATTCTAAACCAATTTTTTAAAAGACATAAGGAAGAATATTATGTAGTTAGTCAAAAAGAACATATTATAGATTGTAAGTACACAAAGGGTAAAGCACAAATACCTATACTGAATAAAAGAATGATTAATCAAGAAATACAACATATAAAGGCTAAAACACCAATAAAATACGTACATCTAGGAGGAACAGAGATATTAATAAAAGCATGTTTTAGAGAAGGCATAGATACGCCAATAGAAATATACCTAGCAGATGATAGGATAGTACATCCTATAGAAAAAAGCGTAATTAGCGCTATAAAAGGAAATTTAATATATCAAAAATTTAAATTTATAATAAGTGCAAATTATTCGATAGCATTAACAGATAGAAATATAGATAAATCATTAGTGTTATATTGGAAACTATCAGGGATAGAACTAGCACCTGGAAGTAAGATATTCACAGCAAGATGTAAAAATTTATACATATTAACAACAAAACATAAAGTGATAGCTAAAAATAAAATCGATAGGATCAAAATAGAAAATCCTTTTGATCAAATTCTTACAATAATAGATAATAATGATTATAGTTATAAAGAAATGAATATTGAAGAAGATTTAGACATAATAAAAGAAAGAAGAAATACTTTAAGTAGAACAACTTCATCAAAAGCAAGTACATCAAAAAGAAGATATGATTTTCCTATACTATTAAATAAGGAAGAAAACAAATTAAACTATTATTTTGTAGAAGGAATAATTAATGAAAAAAGACATAAGATATTAATAAATACAGGTCAAGACGATAATTACATAATAAAAGGATTAGTCTTAGATACAGAAATCATAAAAACAGGACATGTATGCCCTGGATTACCAAACGAAATAGTAACAATAAGTGAAGAAATAGAAAAAGAAATTATTATAGGAGGAATACCCTTAATAATACCATTTAAAATATATCAAGGAAAAGAAAGTATAACTTTAGGTATAAATTGGTTAGATCAATTTACCCCATACAAAATAGAAGAAGAACAATTAACTATAACTTGCCAAAATAAGCAAATAATTATAAAGAGAATAATATAATGTAAAGAATGAAAATTTATATACTAGCAAAAATTATCATAGAAGGATATATAAGTTTAAGTAAAAAGAAATCACAAATTATGAAATCCCAAATAGAATTTTTAGGAATTCAAATAGACAAAAATGGTATAAAAATGCAAACGCATATAGTACAGAAAATAATTAATTTAGATGAAAATATAGACACAAAAAAGAAATTGCAATCCTTTTTAGGATTAGTAAACCAAGTACGAGAGTATATACCAAAACTAGCAGAATACTTAAAACCATTACATAAAAAGCTTAAAAAAGATATAGAATATCATTTTGATACTAAAGATAAAACAAATATTAAAGAAATTAAGAATCTATGTAAAAGGTTACCAAAACTTTATTTTCCTGATGAAAAAAGAATATTTACTTATATAGTTGAAACAGATTCAAGTGATCATAGTTATGGAGGAGTATTAAAATATAAATATGAAAATGAAAAAATAGAATATCATTGTAGATATTATTCAGGATCTTATACGGAACCACAAATACGATGGGAAATTAATCGAAAAGAATTATTAGCATTATATAAATGTCTTTTAGCGTTTGAACCATATATCGTATATAATAAATTTATTGTGAGAACAGATAATACGCAGGTAAAATGGTGGATAACAAAAAAGATAGATGATTCAGTAACAACAAAAGAAATAAGGAGATTAGTACTGAATATATTGAATTTTTCATTTACAATTGAGATTATTACAACTGACAAAAATACAATTACAGATTATCTCTCCAGAGAAAAATACAATGAAAGAACTATTATCCATGATGACAAATCTTTGTCAAAAAATGGAAAAGATAGAGGCAGAAGTGCAAGAGCCATTCGGTTTACGTGGAGTCAAGGCTGTGATCCGAGGGCGGAAAGCGAGAAGAAGTTTACTGAACTCTAATGGTTGATAAATAGTATGATTGTATTGTAGTATTAGAAGACAAGATAGTCGTTGAGGTGTTTACTTACCTAGTAATAGAGCTGCTAGGAAGACATGGAATCCCGATATTAACCCCTATCGGATGAGGGATCCTCACGTGCCTAGAGTAAGGTCGTTCTCTTAGCTTTTATATGGCTTTCCAGATAGCTACACCTATGCGGACACATAGTTAAGGGATAAGGACATTGATACTAAGTAACTTATTCTCTACTACCGAAGAGTACTCATCTCAAGAGGTACATTTGAATACAACATCTCAACTCACGAAGTGTAACCACCCCTTCTTCATATCCTCTTGGTGCTAAGAATAATTCCCCACGTTTTCTGAACATTTTATAATATAGGTTAAGGATAACTAGTGAACAAACACATCTCAACTAACGAAGGGTATTCCTCCTCCGACCTATCTTAGAAATCTCTTAGGATGTAGTAAGGTTGCTTCTAAACACTTCATATCAACTCACGAAGACTGTTCACCTCAAAACTCCCTTTTTTTCTTAACTTAGCTTCATTCATTCAAATAAGTGTGTGTGTGTGCGCGCATGTGAACACACCTTACATATAAGCATCATTTCATTTACCCTAACTTCTATACATGCTTTAGACCTTCATACATCAGATCACACACTTTACATGCTTCACATATACATTACTTCATTTAGGCATAATCTAAGCAAAACATGCAATTCAAGCTTCATAATACACAATACAAGAACCATATTCATTATCACTTCATATCACATATTAGGCCTTCAAAGCCACAATTACAATACATACTAGGTATAACCAAATTCATCAAGTAAACAATGCCACTAAGAAGGTGGACCATACCACTGAAGAGAAATTCATGAAGAGAGTTAACAACAAGACCAACTTACCATTCTTCCAAAGACTTCACTCCTATTAAAAGATTTACTCAACAATTCATCATAAAATGGACCTTAGGGAATTATCTAAACAACCATATCAACCATAAGAAACCAAAACTCAAAGACTACAAACTCATGCTCATTTAACCCATTCCTTAAGCTAAAATTTGATAAAAAGCTTTAACATGTTTTCATTGAATTTTTAGCATTAAAAGTATCAACCAACATTTGAAACATCATTTTTAAACAATTCAAACATTTTCATGCAGGACCCATATTTAAAGTTAAAGATAGAAGAAACTAGGGTTGAAAACCCTTTTTGAAAATCCATTAGAAGTGATTCCTTGAATGGAAGAGAGTTCAAGGATGGATACCATACCTCAATTATAAGAAAACCCACTAATTTTGATGAAGAACTTGACCACCAACAGCCCTACTATCTCCTTCTTCACTTCTAGCTTCTATGGATTTTGAGATGAGAGTTCTAAGAGAGAGGGGTTTTGGGTTTTAGGAAATGAGGTCTAAAATTAGAACATAGGGTTTGTAACTCTTTAATATACATAAATAACCTTAATAATGACTTCCTAGGTTCATAAAAGACTTGGTGTGAATTTACCAAACACCCCAAGCCAACGCAGTGTTTTAACAACTTTTCACATCATCACCCATTATTCCTTAACGATGGACCGTCTGTCAACCAACGCCCCGTCGATGGGGGTTCATTGGTTGGTTCTACAACCCTCAAAACCTGCAGACCTGCAGGTCCAACCGATGGAACAAGTATATGAGCCATCTATTGGTCAACTGGTCGTCGACTGGTCCCGTTGGTCGACACTGTCAGGAAGTTTTGGACCTAAGTCTTGGGCCCTTAAGTCCCCTCGTGGGTACTAGGTTGGGTCGTACACGTATGTTAAACCCCTAAACATAATTGTCTAGTTCTTAGGAACATCCCACATAAATTTTAAACAAAACAAATACGTAAAACTCACTCAAACACATGAGAACACACAAGCACTATCTAAGGCATATATTTCGAACGTCATGGACGTTCTTGGACGTTTGACCTCCAAACTTAAACAAACTTCACACACTGTATAAGGACACTAATATAACTCATTTTATAACAAAATTAACTCAAGAAACAATCATGAATCTCCATAAGCTAACTCCGTTTTCTCCGTAGAAATCACCCCCATGGCACTCAACACTTCGTACACTCCATATAGGAACTCTTGGGGATCATCTCCTACCTTAGATACAAGAAAGATAAGAGGATTCATCCTCAAAAAATCTCTCAATCTAGATTTCATGGTGCTCTCCACAATATTCACTCTAGGTGCAAGACCATTATTCACATGGGTAGTCAAAGCTCGGGATAAAGTAAGTAAAGCCTCTCTAATCTCCCCATTAGCCATGTCCGGGAGAACAACCGGAACATCAATACCTTCACCCACAATATGGAATTGATAACCTTGAGCACCTTGATAAACTTTCTCAACTTTCTCAACTTGAGGAGGAATCTGCTCATTCACATCATTCTTCTCAACTCTCCTAGCTAGTGTCGTCCTCGTATACATCTTCCTAGAAAAACAAGGAAACCCACAAGAAAAGAGTACCCATAACTATACTCTACGGCACGACATAGGGGTACAAAACATGGGAAACTATATCGTCCTATAGCCTCTCACCCATAGATATGTCGCGACTCACACCAATGGTCTAGACTCTACTAGACGTGACTTTATGAGACTTTTTGATTCCTAAGACCGCTTTCATAACCTATGCCTGATACAAAGCTTGTCACATCCCGAGACCACACCCTAAAAGATATGGCACTCTAGGAGTTCAACCGGCGTACTTGACCTCTCTGAGGTTTTGTACAAACCCATTCGTATCGTTAATCACATTAATACTTATGAAAAGTAGTGCAGAATTAAAACTTTTCACAAACATTTTATAAGTGTTTAAAATATCTTTCATATAAAACTCGTAGGAAATACTAAGTCTCAGTTAATCAAATCCTTGGCACAAGAGTACTTGTTACACATCCCATAAACAATAGAAATATAGTACTACTTAGTCTATTACAATACTTTAAAAGAGAATAACATACATCTATGCCCTCGAGTCAAATGAGGACGTACTTCAACTTGCTTGAACGATCTTCTAATCCAAGCTTAGCTCTCCAAAAGAACCTTCACCTATGAATCACTTTAGACATAGATAAAAGAATGGAATTAGTACAACCACATGTACTAAGTATGTCATAATGCATAAAATCATGAAAACGGACATTTATAGGAAATATGCATCTTTTGATTTAAATATCATAATATAATCATAAGAACAACATTTATCAACTTAAAAACATGTAAGAAATAACTTACTCAACTTATGAAATTTTTAGGAACAACTTTCCAGTGAACTACTTCACTGTACAGTGAACTTCTTCACTGTCACAGTGAAGTTAAGAAACTTCACTTTAGACACCTTCTAGCATGTAATAGTCTTACTAAAATCTATTCAAAGACTCACTTAAGTAAGAGAAAGAGAGACCGCCATACACCCTCTCTAGGCACGCCTAAATGATCCTTAAGACCACCTATAATGAGATACACACACTTACAATACATCAACCACATCAACATGAGATCCTCCTAGCAAACGTGATTCGAAGGTTCACTTGAGTGAGTTGTGAAGCAACCGCCCATGCAATTCATTACACACACACTTAAGAGATACTACATATTACCTAGGATAAGATCATCCTCACTAAATACAACAACATTCACATAATATGACATTCTCCCTTCAAAGGTTATCAAAAGACCTACTCAAGTAAATCAAGAAGATAACGTCCATGATTGACCTCTTCAAGATTACCTAAGTAATCCTTAAGACGACCTAAGTTTGGATCATGTCTACATAATCAACCAACATCCATAACTAGAGTCATTCTTAAGACTTATCTAGGTAAGATACGCAGTGACCATTTCTATGCCCCCTTCAAACCTTAACTAGACAACGCTTAACTACTGTAGGTAAGTACTTATTAATTTAACATACTTTCTTAACTTAAGTCGCTACATTACTTAGTTAATTGAAGACTCATTCATCACATAAGAACATTCAAGTAATGGTCTTGGACAAGGCCTAGAGACTCTCACTAACATATTCAAAGCCTATTGTGCAATGTCTAGATAGCGTCCCATACGACCACCTAAACTTTATAGAACTTCTCCAATACTAGTAGGTATCCCACATGATTAGAATAGGAAATAACCGACATAGACCATGATAGATAAACATGGAATCCGCAGTTCTAACCTACTCTGATGAGGGTGTTATACTTGCCAAGGGTAAAACTAGGACACATCCCATGTAGGCAAATGGTTAAGTAATATGAAGGGCTTTTATGTACTCTAGTCTCATTCTGAAGTAGAGCTACATTGTACTCTAGTCTCCTTCTCAAGTAGAGGTACTTCACATAACATACTCACTTGGTGCTAGCCTTTGTTCTCATAGAGTCATTTATATTAAAGTATCACATGAAGAGGTTCCATATATTCATAACCCAATCACATTCACCCTACCAAACAGGTCCACTAGGTCTACCATACAATGGCGACAAGATAGCTCATCATGACTTTGCTAATGATGATATGATGTTGTTGGAGACAATCAACCCTAAGTCCATCATTCATTACAAGAAGGATACCATTACGGCTTTCGACTTCAAAGTTCATAACCTCACTACTAGGTTTAAGGTTCAACGTACATCACCTTCTTAACATCATTTAAGTCCTCACATATAATTCATTCATACATGACAAGGGTGCACTAATCTTACCTAGTCTAGACATCTCATATTCGCATATCATTCATACATGTATCAAGTAAGGGACACAAGTCTACCAAACAAGACACAACATACTTCACTTTATTACATATAACATATCTTTCTTTGAAGCACTTAGGAATGACTCATATCATATTTATGTAATCCTATACATTACGATAACATCATCAATATAACCATTATAGACTCATATATTCAAGTAGGAACAATCATGCATCAACTCTAAGACTACACACACAAGGTCATAGTCATAGTCTAACATGATCTCGTAATATACATAGAAGGAACACATACTTTCACTTTACTTCACAAGTAGATAGGTATTCTCATACTTGACATAAATCAATTACACAAATCATAATAATACTTCATGCAGTTTGCTAACAAGGCGATGATCATCATAATACATAAAGTAACGCCGACCAGGCCACATCAATTGCAAGTAAAGCACATAGCACCGCCACCATAAGTGTACCATACCAATCACAACATAATTTAAGTATAATTAACATAAAATAAATAAAATTAGGGAAGCTAACCACCAATCCATTCTCACCACTTCAATCCATAGCTAAATCATCAAATTCAATATCATAAGGCCCTTACCCATGACCATGAACATCAATTCAATACAAAAACTATAATACTCAATGAATCTAAGTCAATTCAATATATATTTATAAATCTTAGACCAATTAGACATCAATTGAATACAATTCGTACATCATTCAATAGCCCATAGATAACTACACTAGAATTCATATGCATTAAGACAATATCACATAACCCCTAAAATAGTCAAAAACTAGGGTTCATAAATTACATGGGTTCAGAGGTTAATTGAGTTAAAATCATCTTATTAAAAACAATTCAATCAATATCCAATGCTTTAAAACATATAATGCAAGAACCCATGAATAAATTTTAATTTAGAATACTCATCTTTTAAGAAGACTTTGAAAATCACTTCGAATTTTGGCTCCTTCATCAATAGAGTTTCAAGGAACAAAAACCATCACTCACTGATGCTAATCCACCAATTTGATGAAGAATCACCACTCACATCTCGAATCCAAGCTCTACCTTGAGTTTTGGCTTCAATGGAGTTCTAGAGAATTTCTAGGAGAATTTGGGTTTTTATTTTGAAGAATGAATTCTTCCAAGTGTTGAAGGCTTATAAACATGTTTAGCATACCCAAAATACCCCTAAGTAACCACCCTATCTATTATTTGGACGTTTGATGAAATTACCATTTCACCCCTTTCCCTTACAGTGAACTGCGCAGGAACAAAGCTCACAAACGGTTGCCAATCGACTGGCCGTTTCCCAACAAACGGACTGTCCTGTTGGTCCGTGGTTTGGAACAGAGGCTGGTACTTGGTTTGGAATTCTTCCACGCCTAAGTCTTGACACAGGACTCCATCGACGGGTCGTCGAATAGATAACGAACCGCCGTTTGCCTCAGTCCATTAGGGCCTGGTCTAGGCAACCTTGGCTCAAAGAAAGGGTCCTTCCTCAAGGAACATTGTATGGTCCTTGGGGATGTTTTCCCGGAGGTTTCCAACCCAAATATGTTCTTTTACGAGTTTAGGACCTCCCACATCAATTTCATCCAAAACAAACAAAGAAAACTCGACGAAACATGCCAATACACACAAGGTCGATTCAAGGCAAACCTTTGGAACGTCATGGACGTTTGACCTCCAAACTTCATGAAACTTGACACACAGTCTATAATCATTATACTAAATCATATAAGGACCTCATTAACTCATGAAACACACATATAGGAATATAAACACACATGAGGCACATAGGTGAGTTAGTCATCGAACGTCTTGGTCACTCCTTGACGTTTGACTTCCAATGCACCTATACTCTTAGAAACTGCCTAAATATGTTACGACCCGAGAGTACACCCTAGAAGTTAGGGGAACCCTTAGGTCGAAACAAGTCGTGCTCAACCTTTCAAAGGTCTTGCACAAGACTCTTAGCTATCATTCATTACATAAGACATGAAAAGTAGTGCAGAAATTTATAACTTTTCTCGATAAATTATAATAAGGAAACTTCTTTTATAAATACTAAAGATTGTCTCATCGTCACAAGCAAACTTAAAGACACAACGTAAATATCTTAGGGACACGGTCCTTTACATTGAAAGAGAATACATAATAAGTCTTAACAAGTCTTGAAAGAGGAAACTAAAGAAACATAGACTATGCCCTCGAATATATGAGGACTTACTTAGTCTTGAGATAGTCGATTCCCAAGCTTGCCTTCTAACCTTCAACTCACTTCCAACCTATACTTATAAAGTATAGAAAAGTATGGGGATAGTACAAGACAATGTACTAAGTATGGCATATGCAAAAACATGTAAAAAGGGATAATTTAGTTGAAACATACATGTCATGCTATTTTGATAAACAAAACCTTCATAAATTAAGTTACAAAACATCATGAAGTCATAATTTAACACATAAGGTAAAACTTCCATATTTCTTAACATAAGAGGATACTTACAGTAAACCCCAAATTACACATGAACTATTCCTATCCTAAGTTGTCCAAAGGCTCCCCTAAGAAAGACATAAGGAGATCGCCCATACAACCTCATTAGTACCGACTCAAGAGATCCTTAATACTACTAGGGATAGGCTTACTTCATTTCACTTACAAATCAACACTCCATACTAAAGACACTAGAGAAAGATACTTCCATTTAAGAACTTTACATAAGAACCCCTCTCAAGTTGATTTACAAGTCAAACAAAGTGCAACGTGAGAGTAGCATTCCTTACTACTACCCCCACTATGTGCTCCTTGAGGATTCCATGAGATTAGATACACTATATTCATCATTCATATGTTTAATCATACAAGACATAAATTTAACATGTTTTCTTAACGTTAGACATATAGTCACATTACTTTCATTTACATAATATCATGACCCATTCGTACATTTCATATAAGGACACAGCAAGACTCCCCCCAAATGTCTACTTGTGCAATGGATAGGTAATGTCCCATTCCACCACCAACCATAATAGTACACCCTTAAGAAGACTTAGTTCATTTGCATACATTTTTGGGGGTTAGCTTTAATCGACATAGACAACGAGAGCTTGACATGGAATCCCGGTACTACCCTTACTAGATGAGGGATCCGTACTTGCATAAGGTAGGTTCGTATTCTTTAGCCTTTACATGGGTTCACCAATAGCTACACCTACGCGGGATCATAGTTAAGGGATAAGGAGACTGCTACTAAGTAACTGACTTTCTACTAACGAGGAGCACCCATCTCAAGAGGTACATTTAATACAACATCTCTACTCAAGAAGTGTACCCACCCCTTCTTCAAATCATCTCGGTTCTAAGCATAACTCCCCCAAGGAGTCTTAAACATTCGTTGACTATAGGTTAGGAGATAATTATTGAACACCCCATCTCAACTCATGAAGGGTATCCAAGCTCTAACCTATCTTGAAAAGTCATTGGGAATAGTGAGGTTGCTACAAAACACTTCAACTCTACTCACGTAGAGTGTTCACCCCAAAATCCCCCTTTTTCATACATATGAATAGTAGAGATGGTCTAGACACTTCATCTCTACTCACGAAGAGTTTTCACCCTACAATCCCCCATTTTCATTCATTGACTTTATTCATGCATTGAAGTTTGTGTGTGTGAGTACATGTGAGCAAACCTTTCACATAATGACCAACATTCATATCATTGACTTCTAGTCATGCTCAAACCCACATTTATCACAATTCACACATTATCATATTTAACATATCAAATACATACTTAATTAAAACATAAACCCTTCAAGATACTCATTTCAACCTTCTAACACATACCATAGATATACATATAAAAATTATCACTTCACTTCACATATCATGCCTTCAAGGTCATTTTCACAATACAAATATAACTTCATATAATTCAAGTAAACACCGCCACCAAAGGTGGACCACACCACTGAACAACATTTCAACACAACTTAATTAAGATAGAACAACTTACCCTTCATCCAAGCCATTACCACCTATTCACAATTTATTGAACAATCCATCATCAAACAGCCTTTAGGGCAGTAGCTATAACCCAATAAAACCACAAAGAAACACTAACTTTAACATTATATAATCATTCTCATAAACCCCATTTCAAAAGCCAAAAGTTGGTAAAAGAAATAGACATGATTCCAATGAGTTTTTGACATTAAATCATCATTTAAACCTAAGAAAAACTCATTCAAATCAATAAAACATTTTCATGAAAAGACCCATACTTAAAGTCAAGAAATAAAGAAGTTTGAAGTTTGAAATCCTTTTTGAAATCATTTTGAAAGGACTCCTTTAATGAAAGAAGCTTCAAGGATGACTACCATACCTTAAATAGAAGAAACCCACGAAAATTTGGTGAAGAAAACGTGAAGAACTTGATCCTCTTCCTTGGAGCTTGAAGCTTCTTCAATGGAGGTTTTTGGAGAGAAATTTGATTTGATCTCTAGGGTTGGAAATTATGGGTGAAATGAGGTTTAAAATGACCTAAATTAGTCAACAAATGATTCCCAAAGTTCCTAAAAGACCCCACACCATTTGGACCCTTTTTGAACCTGAAATTTGACTTAAAAATGTCGCGGCCAAATCTGGGACTTGGCTGTGCGTCGCAAGGCAAGATCCAGATTCTTGCCACTCAAAAATTATGAGGCAGTAGACCCCGTGTTAGGGGCGAGGCGGGGTTTCAGATCCTGCCCCTGCACGCTGCCTTGGGCAGCTTCTTGTCCAATTTTTGGGTCCTATTAGGGTGGTCCCCGGGGCGTCGTTCTAGGACGTTTCGACCCTTTACATGTCACTATACGCATAGGAACCATTGACCACTCAATTTCACTCTCAAACCATCCCCCAAAACTTCACTACAAAACACTACGACACACTAGTTCAAGTTCGACTAGTTTTCAGACGTCTTGGGCGTTTGACTTCCAAACGCTCCCAAACTTTACGAACTTACTTCTAATGCTAAAATATATTATTTTAATACATTATTAACTTACAAAACACATGTGAATCTCTTGTTCGACCTATTTCATATTTAGGGTGCAACAATACTCCCCCACTTGGGAACATCCGTCCTCGAATGATAAATACTTCAAAAGGCATCAAGCACTCGACTAGCAGCATATAACAAATTACATAAAGGTCAATACATCCCTACTCAATGCACAAACTCGCAAGGAGAACTAACTTCAGATCATTAGGCAATTAAGCAACATAGGCAAGTTCGAACAAGTTCCACAATTCGCACCACATACTCATTTCATCATTCATGGAGGAACTACCTTCTCCAACATTAGTTATGATATTACACATACTTCTACACATATTGATATTATTATTCATGAAAAAGCAATTAAACCAAATTTTGAAATTTTTTACAGGGAACGCTACTCCTTTACAGTGAAACATGCTCAAAATTCAAGAATTCATTTTTCAAGCAATTCTAATATGAAGGCATGAAAACATAATAGATAAGACCATATAAACTCATATAATAAGATAAACATAACAACCAAAAGGAATTATTACTTACCGGGGCCTTCTACGGATTAGTCGCTTCTTTAGCTCCAAGAGCATAGAAACGATTCCTCTTTTGAGCATTGGGATCCAGACCATCATGAGGAGCTTGGTTGACCTATTTCGCTTTTTTCCTTGAGGGTAGGTGCAATCTCTCATCCTATGAACCCTATTACCACATCCAAAGCAACCATACGTGCCGGCAATACACCTACCCAAGTGTTGCTTTCCACAACTAGTACACCTAGGCCTCTCATAAACATAACCACCTCCTTGAGAATTTTGATTGGAAACCCTATACTTGTTCTCCATGGATGAGTCTTGATTAAAGAACCTCTTCTAAGCCTTAGGTTGACTTGACTCCTCCAATCTAGGCCTATTTCCATCTCTAGTCATCTCCCTAAGCTTGGACTCTTCAATTGGCATACAACATGAGCCTAGAGATATCCATATCATTATGGAGCATAGTCGTACGACATCCTTTCTCAACCATACTAGATACCCCCATCACGAACTTATTCATCCTAGGCCTAGAGTTGGCTACCAAAGTTGGGTGAACTTGAGAGGATACTCCTTAACATTCATATCCCCTTGACGAAGGTTCATGAATTCCACTAACTTCCTCTCCCTCAACTCTATGGGGAAGAACCTATCAAGAAAAGCCGTTTTGAAAACTTCCCAATCTACCTGACCTTCCCTTAATGGTCTTTCATCTCTCCATTGCTCAGACCACACTTGAGCCACATCTTTTAGTTTATAAGCGGCTAAATCAGCTTTCTCTCTAGGAGTCACACCCATAGCATCTACCACTTTTAACACCTCATCTATGAAGCCTTGTGGATCTTCATCCACCTTAGTTCCATACAAAGTAGGAGGGTTCATTCTCATGAAATCCCGGATTCTAGAAGCGGGAGTACTAACATTGGGTTGAGGTCCAACTCCTAGGTTAGCTTAAGCAACCACATGATTTGTGACGACATGAGCTTGAGTCGTCATGAGGTTGGTCAAGGCCCTAAGAGAAGCCCTTATCTCCGCATTAGTCATATCCCCTTCAACATAGGGAGCTTGAGGAGCTTGGGGCATTGGAGGCAGTTGGGGCACTTGAGGTCCTTGAGGTTCCAGAGGGGGAACCTCTTCATTCACCTCCTCTTGGTCACTTATAGGAACTTGCTTATTTCGGAGAGGTATTATCTCATTAGCTACTTCTCCCTCCTCCCTTCTAGCGGGTGTCATTCCCGTATTAATGTCCTATAAACACAAGAGAACAGGTTGAGAAAAAGGAACTTATAGAACTCAACTCTAAGGCACGACACTAGAGAAATGAAGAAAAATGAAACTTCTATCATCTTGTATCCTCTCATCTATAGATGTGTCGCGACTCACACCGTTGAACAAGACTCTACTAGATATGGCTTGTGAGACTTTGGACGCTAAACTATTTCCCAAAACCTTATCTCTGATACAAAGTTTGTTACAACCCGAGAGTACACCCTAGAAGTTAGGGCAACCCTTAGGTTGAAACAAGGCATGCTCGACCTTTCAAAGGTCTTGCACAAGACTCTAAGCTATCATTCATTACATAAGTAATGAAAAGTAGTGCAGAAATTTAAAAATTTTCACGATAAATAATAGTAAAGAAACTTCTTTTATAAATACTTAAGATTGTCACTTAGTCACAAGCTAACTTAAAGACACAACGTAAATATCTTAGGGGCACGTCCCTTTACATTGAAAGAGAATACATAATAAGTCTTAACAAGTCTTAAAAGAGGAAACTAAAGAAAAAAGACTATGCCCTCGAATATATGAGGAAATACTTAGTCTTGAGAGAGTCGATTCCCAAGCTTTCCTTCTAACCTTCAACGAGCTTCAAACCTATACTTATAAAGTATAGAAAAGTATGGGGTTAGTACAAGACAATGTACTAAGTATGACATATGCAAAAAAATGCAAAAAGGGACAATTTAGTTTAAACATACAAGTCATGCTATTTTGATAAAGAAAACCTTCATGAATTAAGTTACAAAACATCATAAAGTCATCATTTAACACATAAGGTGAAACTTCCAATTTTCTCAACCTAAGAGCATACTTACAGTGAACCCAAAATTACACATGAACTACTCCTATCCTAAGTTGTCCAAAGGCTCCCCTAAGTAAGACATAAGGAGATCTCCCATACAACCTCCTTAGTACCTACTAAAGAGATCCTAAATACTACTAGGGATAGGCTTACTTCATTTCATTCACAAATAAGCACTCCATACTAAAGACACTATAGAAACATACTTCCATTTAAGAACTTCACACAAGTATCCCTCTCAAGTGGACTTACAAGTCACACAAAGTGCAATTTGAGAGTAGCATCCCATACTACTACCCTTAGTATGTGCTCCTTGAGGATTCCATGGTATTAGATACACTACATTCATCATTCATAAGTTTAATCATACAAGACATAACTTTAACATTATTTCTTAACATTAGACATAAAGTCACAATACTTTCATTTACATCATATCATGACCCATTCATACATTTCATATAAGGACACACCAAGACTCCCTCCAAATGTCTACTTGTGCAATGGATAGGTAATGTCCCATTGCACCACCTACCCTAAGTAGTACACCCTTAAGAAGACTTAGTTAATTTGCATACATATGTGGGGGTTGCTTTAACCGACATAGACCATGAGAGCTTGACGTGGAATCCCGGTACTACCCTTACCGGATGAGGGATCCCTACTTGCCTAAGGTAGGGTCATATTCTTTAGACTTTACATGGGTTCTCCAATAGCTACACCTACGCAGACGCATAGTTAAGGGATAAGGAGATTGCAACTAAGTAACTTATTCTCTACTAACGAGGAGCTCCCATCTCAAGAGGTATATTGGATACAAAATCTCTACTCACGAAGTGTACCCACCCCTTCTTCAAATCCTCTCGGTGCTAAGCATAACTCCTCCACGGAGTCTTAAACATTCATTGACTATAGGTTAGGAGATAACTATGAACAACCCATCTCAACTCATGAAGGGTATCCAACATCCAACTTATCTTGGAAAGCTCATTGGGAATAGTGAGGTTGCTATTAAACACTTGATAGATTACTCACGAAGAGTGTTAACCCCAAAATCCCCCTTTTTAGTACTTAGGAATAGGAGGGATGGTCTAGACACTTCATCTCTACTCACAAAGAGTGTCCACCCTACAATCCCCCATTTTCATTCATTGACTTCATTCATGCATTCAAGTGTATGTGTGTGAGTACATGTTAGCAACCCTTTCACATAATGACCAACATTCATATCATTGACTTCTAGTCATGCTCAAACCCACATTTATAAGAATTCACACATCATCATATTTCACATATTAAATACATACTTCATTTAAACATAAACCCTTCAAGATACTCATTTCAACCTTCTAACACATACCGTAGATACACATATCAAAATTATCAATTCACTTCCCATATCATGCCCTCAAGGTCATTCTCACAATACACATATAAGTTCATATAATTCAAGTAAACACCGCCACCAAAGGTGGACCATACCACTCAGCAACATTTCAACATAACTTAATCAAGATAGAACAACTTACCCTTCATCCAAGCCATTGACACCTATTCATAATTTATGGAATAATCCATCATGAAATAGCCCTTAGGGCAGTAGCTATAACCCAATAAAACCACAAAGAAACACTAACGTTAACATTATATAATCATTCTCATAAAACTCATTTCACAAGACAAAACTGGGTAAAATAATAGACATGATTCCATGTTTTTTTTTACAGTAAATCATCATTTAAAGCTAAGAACAACTCATTTAAATAAATAAAATATTTTCATGCAAAGACCCATACTTAGAGTCAAGGAATAAAGAAGTTTGAAGTTTGAAATCCTTTTTGAAATCACTTTGAAAGGGATCCTTGAATGAAAGAAGCTTCAAGGACGACTACCATAACTTAAATAGAAGAAACCCACGAAAATTTGGTCAAGAAAATGTGAAGAACTTGGTCATCTTCCTTGGAGCTTGAATGTTCTTCAATGGAAGTTTTTGAAGAGAAGGTTTTTGGATAGAAATTCTATTTGATCTTTAGGGTTGGAAATGATGGGTGAAATGAGGTTTAAAATGACCTAAATTAGTTCACAAATGATTCCAAAAGTTACCAAAAGACCCCCATACCATTTGGACCCTTTTTAAACTTGAAATTTGACTTAAAAACGTCGCGACCAAATATAGGACTTGGTTGTGCGTTGCGAGGAAAGATCCAGATTCTTGCCTCTCAAAAATTCAGAGGCAGTAGACCTCGTGTCAGGTGTGCGTCGCGAGGTGGGGATTCAAATCCTGCCCCAAAACGCTGCCTTGGGCAGCTTCTTGTCCAATGTTTGGGTCCTCCTCGGAGACCCTTAGGGTGTTCCCCGGGGCGTCGTTGTAGTATGTTTCTACCCTTTACATGTCACTCTAGGTATAAGAACCATTGATACTCAATTTCACTTTCAATCCATCCCCAAAAACATCACTACAAAACACAACGACACACTAGTTCAACTTCGACTAGTTTTTGGACGTCTTGGGCGTTTGACTTCCAAACGCTCCCAAACTTTACGAACTGCCTTCTAATGATAAAAATACTATTTTAACACATTATTAACTGACAAAACACATGTGAAGCTCTAGTTTTACCTATTTCAGTTTTAGGGCGTAACTCAATACCACATTATAGACCAATTTAGGACCTTAGACCATAATGACAACCATGTTAGGCTCTAGCTTCACCTATGACATTTTTAGGTATTACAGTAATGCTAAAATGAGTTCACTGTAACTTTTGGGTAGTTTACTGTAAAATGGTCCTTTTTGTTTAAATTATGGAAATACTTCTCTAAGTGTTAAATGATGATTCTTATGTTGTTTTACTCCTATATTCATGAAGGTTTTACTTAATTGACATGAAAATGTGTTTTTACTAAAATGTCCCTTTTTGCATATTTTTACATATGCCATACTTAGTACATTATTTGTACTAACCCCATACTTTTATATACTCTATAAGTATAGGTTTTGGAAGCAAGGTTGAAGTCTAGAAGGAAAAACTTGGGAAAGATTCTCTCAAGACAAAGTATATCCTCATATATCCCAGGGCATTGTTCTATTTATTAGTTTTTGCTATTAAAACTTATTATATATTTCTTTTAATGTAAAGGGTTGTATCACTAAGATATTATGTCATGTCTTTAAGTTTGGCATGTGACGATGATATTTCCATAATATATATGAAAGAATTCCATTTTATATTAAATGTCGTGAAATTTTTTAATTTCGCACTACTTTTCATGTCTTATGCAATGAATGATAGTTAAAGGGCTTGTACAAGACCCCAAAGGGTTAAGTGCGCCTTGTGAACGATCCAAGGGTTCTCCCTAACTTCTAGGGGGTACTTGCGGGTCCTTACGAACTTTGTATCAGATCATAAGTTTATGGGAATAAGTTTAGGGTCTAAAGTCTCACTAGCCACATCTAGTAGAGTTTTGTTCATTGGTGTGAGTCGCGACACCTCCATGGATGAAAGGCTATAGGACACTATAGTTTCACTTTCATCATTACTCTTGTATCGTGCCATAGAACTTAATTCCATAAGATATCTCTCTTGTTCTCCTTTGTCCGGTAGTTTTCTAGGTGTGATTGCTGGGAAAGGGAAATATTTCTATATTGAGGGAGAGAAAGTGAGTTATGATGTTATGATGGTTTGTGTCTATAAGAGTAAATGTGAAGATTGTAATGTGATACCAATTATGGCTAAATGTGACTTTAAGGTTGGAAGTGTTATGATGTGGAATTGTATGATGATGTAGTTCTAAGCATGGTAATGGTTAAAATGATTGAATGAAGTCCTTTTGTGGAAAATGAGATAGCTTTTGATTGTGTACATGAGAGTAGAAGAACTAAGCTGTAAGTTGAGGAGTGTTGATTGGATTGGGTAATGTTGTGAGAAGGAAAGGGTTCTAATCGATGAATTGAGGGAAGATCTCTTGTGTGGATAAGGCTTCATAGTTTTTCTTGTGATTGGGTTGAAGTTCTTGTGTAGGTTTACTCTAAGGAGAAATTGTGATATGATTACCTAATAAGGGAGTTGTGGAGTTATGATAGCAAAATGGTGGAATTTATATGGTAAGATTGTTGTTTCCAAATGAACCTCCCTTAACTAGTGGAAATGGAAAGAGGGAGTTATGTTCCATGAGATTGAGTTAAGTGTTGCCTAAGAGTTGAATTAGGTGATGTTTAATAGAGTTTGTCTAATATTGAATCCTAAGAGGAGAGTTTTATGCATGACTAGTAGCCCTTCTAAGCATGACTAATATGTGAAACCTTCTATATAGAAAGAAGATTAAGAATGAGCCATCCTTATATACCATTGAGTGGCAGCCCTGGTAAACCCATCTTTGGTAGGTGCACTATGACTAGGTAATGACTAAGAGATGGTACCTTTTCATATACCCCCTTTTATTGAACTTACTCTATCATAACAAAGGTTAGCACCGAGTGAATATGTTATGGTTTGTAGCTCTACTTATGAAGGAGACTAGATTACAATGTATCTCTAATTGAGAATGAGACTAGAGTACCTAAAAGACCTTGATATTCCTTAACCATGTTCCTACATGGGATGTGTTCTATTTGTACACTTGGAAAGTAGAACACGCTCTATCGGAGTAGGTTTATGACTTCGGATTCCATGCCTAGCTAGTATGGTTTATATCGGTTATTGACTATTCTCATCATGTGGGGTACATGCTAGTGTTGGATAAGTACTATGAAGTTTAGGTAGTTGAATGGGCCTCTATCTAGACATTGCATGATTAGGCTTTGAAGATGTTAGTGTGTGAGTGCCCTAGGTCTTCTTAAAGACCTTTATGTGAATGTCCATAAGTGATGAATGTTTTCTAAAGACTTAATGAACATTATGATTTTAGTAAAGGAATGATAATGAAAAATTACATATCTAGAGTAGCTTTGAGGATTGGTGAGGTAGGCTTGAAGAGGGTGTATGGGCGGTCTCTTCATGTCTTACTTAGGTAGTCTTAGAGTAATTCAAGATAGGTAGTTTAACAAATAAAGTGAGATGATTTTATCTTAGGTAGTTTTAAGGATCATTTAGTTTTGCTTAGAGATGGTGTATGGGCGGTCTCTCTTCGTCTCACTTAAGTGAGTCTTACGATAACCTTTGGTGAGAGGGTTGCAAGCTAAAAGAGGTCACTGTGAAGTTAAACTTAGTTCACTTTAAAGTGACATAGTTCACTGTAACATTCTTCTATATTTGATAAAACGCTTATGTGATATCTTATATGTTTCTAAGGTGTTAAATGTTGTTCTTATACTTATACTATGATGTTTTACTCAAAATGAGCATGTTTTATACAAATGTTCATTTTTCATGATTTTATGCATTATGCCATATTTAGTACAATTGTTTATACTAATTCTATACATTTTGTCTATCTCAAAAGGTGTATGTGCCGTTTGAGAGGAGTCTCGAAGTGGAAGATTAGATTAGTTTTCAATCAAGTAAAGAGTTGGTATGTCCTCACTAGATTTGAGGAAATCTTGATGTTTAGATTTCCTTATTGAAATTGTTGTATAGACTTAACTATTTTCTATATGATGAAGTATGGGTCGTGTCCAAATATTCATATGTATGAGATGGCGACGTTAAGACTTAGCCTTTCATTATGTTTTTCTATAAAAGAGATATTTTGAAGTATTATTATTTCATGTGAAAAGTTTTAATTCCGCACTACTTTGGATACATGTATGCAATGAATGGTACAAAAGGGCTTGTACAAGACCTATGAGAGGTCGAGTACGATGTGTTCCGATTCAAGAACGCCCTAACTTATAGGGGGTAATCTCGGTCGTGACATACGAGGAGTCTACGGAGACTCACTATAATATATTATGTGTAAGCGAGAGGTCTAAGTAAACATCATGAAGTAAATGTAGATAAAAGTTTTTAAATTTTCCGCGCTTTTAACCTATGAATGTTATGACGAATGCTAATAGGTTAGTCTTACTCCTCTTTGAGGACGATGAGACCGATTACTTCTAGGGGGTGCTCGCCGGTTGTGATAAACATGGTATCAGAACATGAGGTTGAGTATCCCTTGAAGCAATGTCTCATTAAACCACGTCTATGTAGATTCTTATTCATAATTATGAAGCGCGCCACACTTATGAATGAGGGACTATATGATGCTAAGAAACTCTCATTTCCTTGTATTCCTCTATCGTAACTCTAGAGTCTTGTTATGTGCTTTCACCTAAACCTTGTATGGTGGATATAGGTATGAATACTCGAAGAGCAGCTGCTAGAAGGGCCAAAGAAGAAATTGAGAAAGTGGGAGCACAAGACAACCAAGTGCCTCCACAAGACAACCAAGTGCCTCCACTTGAAGAAGTTGCGATGGGTGATCAAGTTCCCGATGCTCCTCCACCATTGACCGATAGAGATATAAGGGAAACCTTTCTCATTTTAACTCAAGCAACGACCTCTCAAGCTAATGCCGTCACTTCTCAAGTTCAATCCATGATGGCGCAAATGAATAGGGAGGTTAGACCTCGAGTGCCTCAACATGATAACAACATGGCCTCTCGTTTGAGAGACTTTACTAGAATGAACCCACCTATGTTCTTCTTGTGGAATTTGGATGAGGACCCTCAAGATTTCTCGATGTAGTCTGTAAGATTCTTTATTCTATGGGTGTGACCTCAACTGAGAAGGCCGAGTTGGCGGCCTATCAACTCAAGCATGTGGCCCAAATTTGGTATGTGCAGTAGAGGGATAATAGGGCACTATGGGGTGGTCCAGTGAATTGGAAGATCTTCAAGAAGGCTTTCCTTTATAGGTTCTTTCTTAGAGATATGAGTGAAGCTAAAGTGGAAGAATTCATCAACCTTCATCAAGGAGGTATGAGTGTGCTTGACTACTCTTTGAAGTTTACTATGTTTTCAAAGTATGCTCAATCCTTGGTTTCAAACCCAAGGGATGAGATAAGTTATTTTATTATAAGGGTGTCCGATGACTTGGTGGAAGAATGTCGTTAGGATATGCTTCTTGATAATATGAATATCTCTCTTCTCATGGTTCATGCTTAACATGTGGAAGAAATAAGGTTAAGGAGAAAGAGTAGGGAGGACAAGAAGGCCAAGTCTTTTGAAGGTGGTTCCTCTAAGGGCAGGCTTGACATTCAAGACAAGCCTAGGTTAAAGAAGAGGTTTTCTAATCAATTCCTTCCAAATTTCCTGATGCTCGTGATGATAGGGGGTATAACCCTAAGTATAAAAAATGATGAGGTAGTAGTTCACCAAGCAAGAAGCAAACTTGTTGAAAGTGTGGCAAGAAGCAATATGGTGATTGCCTTGTTGGAATGGACAATTGCTTTAGGTGTGGAAATAGTGGACACAAGGTTAGGGATTTCCTTAATTTTAAGGGGAAAGATAAAGGAAGCGGTCAAACTCAAGCTAGTGGTTCTAATGTGGATGCTCCGAAGATGAATCACTTTTATGCTCTACGCTCTAGGGGTGAACAAGAGAGTTCTCCCGATGTGGTGACCGATATGTTATGAGTTTTCTCTATTGATGTTTATGCTTTACTTGATCCAGATGCTACATTACCCTTTGTTACTCCCTTGATAGCTAAGAAGTTTTATATTTTGCCCGATATCCTAAATTAGCCTTTCATGGTAACTACCCCGATAGGTATATCTCTTGTTGCAAAGAGGGTATATATAAATTGTCCTATAATGTTGTCCAATAGAGTTAGACATGTCGAACTAGTAGAACTTGATATGGTCATTTTTTATGTCATTTTGGGGATGGATTGGTTGCATTCTTGTTTTGCTTCAATTAATTGTAGAATAAGAGTTGTTAAGTTCGATTTTCCAAATGAGCCCGTTTAGAGTGGAAATGGGGAAATTCTATTCCTAGAGGTCGTATCATATCTTGTCTTAAGGCTTGTAAAATGATCTCAAAAGGGTTTTTATATCATATAGTACAAGTCAAAGATTTCGACTTTGAAAATCCTCCCATTGAGTTAATCCCCGTAATGAGGGAATTTCCGGAGGTCTTTCCTAATAATCTTTTCGAAATTCCTCCCAAATGGGAAATTGATTTTGGTATTGATTTACTACCGGATACCAACCCCATCTCAGTTCCTCCTTATCGGATGGCACCGGTCGAATTGAAAGAGTTGAAGGCTCAACTCAAAGACTTACTAGACAAACGCTTCTTTGACCTAGTATTTCTGCATGAGGTGCACCAGTGTTGTTTGTGAAAAAGAAGTATGGGTCCCTTAGAATGTGCATTGATTATCGCCAACTCAATAAAATTACTATTTGTAACGCCCTAAAACTAATTAAGGTGAACTAGAGGTTCATAAGTGTTGCTTGAGTGAATTTGTGTTAAACTGAGTTAATATTCCTAAGATGTGTGTGAAGTTTGGTTGAGTTTGGAGGTAAATCGACCCAAAACGTCCATGACGTTCGGAAGGTGTGCCCTAGAATGTACTAGTGTGTCTTGTTGTGTTTGGATGAGTTTTACGTGTTTGTTTTGCTTAAAACTTGCATGAGATGTTCCTAAGACCTAGATAACTTAGTTTAGAGGTTTAACGTCCGGGCACGACCACACCTAGTACCCACAGGTGGCCCTAGATGAAGGGACCAAGAATTGGACAAGACTGCCAAGAACACTGCCCAAACGACGGAGCAATCTATTGGGCGTAGGCCCATCGACGCCCCGTCGACTGAGGGGCATCTTAACATACGTGGTGGGAAACTCAGACCTCTCTTGAACAAGTCTCTGATGTCATCGACGCTCATCAACACGGGTCGTAAATCAATCGACGCCCAGTAGCTTAGGTCGTCGATTGGCACCTGCTAAAGCTGTTGCATGTTGCTTCCTACTTGGGGTGTTTTGTTTAAATTCACCCTAATTCTTTTGGGACCTAGGTTTATATTTTTAGGGGTTTTAAGTGATATTAGATTGATTTTAAGTCCTAGGCCTAGACAAGACTCTCATTTCAAAATAAACTCTCTCTCTCTAAAATCAAAACTCTCTCAAGACTCCATTGAAGTTACAGGTCAAGGAAGCTAGGAGGGGCTTGTTGGACGTGTCTCTTCATAAAAGAATCTTCGATTTTTCTTGCTTATTGATGTATGGTATCCATTCTTGAATACACTTTCATTCAAGAAGCCATTTCCAATTAATTTCAAAAAGGGGTTTTCAACCCTAACTTATATTTTCTTCAACCCATTATGGGTCTTCCATGAAAATGGTTCTAAAAGTTAATTAATGATGTTATTAATCTTAGTTGGTGATTCTAATGCTAAAACCTTGATGAAATCATGTTAAAGTTTTCCTTTCAAGTTGTGGTTTATGAAATGGGCCAAATGATCATGTTTATGTACAAAATGAACTTTGGTCTTATTGTGTTGTAATGATGGTTTAGCTACTGCCCTATGGGTCTTATTATTTTGAATTAATGATAAAATGTTTATAGGTTGTTATGGCTTAGTAAATTGAAGATTTCCTTATATTGTATTATGCTTATGATAAATTGATCTTGAGTGGTATGGTGCACCTTCGAGGTGGCGGTGCTTATTTGATTAATTGGTGATGTTTATTATGTGTTGAGAATGGGGTCTTGAAGGTCTAAATTATAGAATGAATAGAAATTTTAAATGGGTCTTGTTTTGTGATTGTGAAGCTTAAATGGTATGTTTGACCTAGAATTTGGTCTAATTGAAGAATGTGACTAAGTGAAGTATGTAAAGTGTGTAAGTTGTTAGATGAAAGTCTAAAGCTTATTTAGAAGTAATGTATATGAAATGATGTCGATATGCATGGTGTGCTCACATGTACACACACAAACTTTAAGTGAATGAATGAAGCTAAGTTTAGTAAGAATAGGAGTCTTGGGGTGGACAGTCTTCGTGAGTTGAGATGAAGTGTCTAGTAGTAACCTCACTATTCCTAATTAGCTTTTCTAGATAGGTCGGAGGATGAATGCACTTTGTGAGTTGAGATGTGGCATTCGCTGGTTATCCTTAACCTATTGTCTATAATGTGAGAATCCATGGGGAGTTATACCTAGAACCGAGAGGATAGGAAGAAGAGGTGGAATACACTTCATGAGTTGAGATGTCGTATTCCCTTATACCTCTTTAGATGAGTACTCCTCGTTAGTAGACAATGAGTTACATAGTAGAAATATCCATATCCCTTAACTATGTGCCCGCATAGGTATAGCTATTGGAAAATCCATGTAAAAGCTAAGAAGTATGACCTTACTCTAGGAAAGTGAGGATCCCTCATCCGATAGGGATTAATATCGGGATCCCATGCCTAGATCTCATGGTCTTTGTTGATTAAGATAACCTCCCACAAAAGTAATGAAAATGATAAGTTGTCTAATTAATGTAATACCTATGTGATTTGCTTGAACTAAGTCTTCTAAAACAACGTGCTACTTAGGGTAGGTGGTGGTATGGGATGCTACCTATCCATTGTACTAAGTAGGACCTTCCGAAAGGGAAGACTTGGTGCCAAACCTTTTAAAAGAATGTAATACTTAGGGTAGGTGGTGGTATGGGATGCCATCCTACTCATTGCACTAAGTAGGCATTCCGAAAGGGAAGCCTTTGGTGTTTTGTTGGGTTTTCTTCTAAGGTCTTGTCTTTGAGTGATGATTCATTCTCCCGAGGCGAGTAAGCCGAATGGGGTAGTCTTGAGGACCGCTTGGGTGTGCATTGAAGGAAGTGTTTAGACGTTTCCTTCATATCTTACGTTAGAGAATCTTGGGATTATCCTTAGGTAGGGAAAACCCTACGGAAATGGACTCATTTCCTCATTTGCAATACTTTGGAAGTTCACCATTGTTGGAGTCTTTAGTTTAATGTAAAGCTTTTAAGTCTACGATAATGACTTAAAATGGTTCACTGTAATGTCAATTAAATAGTTCACTGTAAATGCATCCTTTTGATCTATTTGTTGTAACGTGCTCAAATCCTTGGTAATCTATTAGGAGTGCTAGTGGGAGTGGTAGTATGGGATGCTACTCTCACATTGCACTTAGTGTTACCTAAGAGTCCTATTAGAGGAGAGTGCTTGTGTCAGAGTCGAATATATGCGTAGTTCACTGTAATGTGCGATGTCTTTACTGTAAAGTGAAATCTTGAGGTAAGTTATGGAAATTCTTCTTTAAGTGTTAAATGATGCTTCTTATGTTGTTTTGTTCCTAAGTTCATGTATGTTTTGTTAAATTGGCATGAAAGCTTATTTTACTAAAAATGTCCCTTTTTACATGTTTTTGCATATGCCATACTTAGTACATTGTTGTACTTACCCCATACTTTTATATACCTTATGAGTATAGGTTGAAAGTCTTTTGGAGGATCGGAGTTGTAACGACCCAGATTCTTGAATCCGAATCGCCACCGGCGTCGTTAACCTCTCAGAGGTCGCAAACAAGCCTCATCTTGCATTCATCACATTCATCTAGTTAAATTTGCGTAAAATTTAAAATTTTTTATACGTTTGAAGTTTACTTAGACTTCATATAGTCATTACGTACTAAACATTATATACTAAGCTCAACATCAATAGACAACCATCTAATATCAAGAACATTTCAAAACAAACGATGAATAGAATATATTAAGTGTGGCCTTACATCAAAAGGTTCGAAATGAAATGTGAAAGAAACGCTAGGGACAACATCCACTAGATATGTCTATATCTAAATCTAGACTAAGAGTATAACATCCTCGAAATCAAGAGGATCTACCAAATGGTTTGGAGAAACGCTGATGTTTGAATCGCTGCAAGTGTCGTCAATCTGTCCTCTGACCTGCACCTATAAAAATAGTAAATAATAGGGGGTTAGTACATCACTTGTACTAAGTATGGGTGTATTCACACATACACATCAAGCTATGCATGATCAATGAAAGCTCTTCCTAAGCAATATGCCATTTCTGGAATGTCTAGTCAATAGACTTCCCTAATTCGTTAGTTGTGAATTGTGGTAAGAATATGATGTATTTTAATGCATTCAAAGAACACAACTCATTTTCTATATGATTACAAGACATTAGTATCATCAACATAATTTTAGAACAACTCGAGCGAAGATTGGAAATTTTGATCCTCCAAACTCGAGAGCTCTTTCCTTGGGACTTAGTTTATCTTTCAGTCTTCTTCTTCTTCTTCTTCTTCTTCTTGTGTAGTTCAATAATTACTTTGGTCCTATGTTTTACTTACAAGAGCAATGATTCATTGTAATCACATACCCACAATGAATGGATGTAAGTAATCCAAGGACTAAGGAATGATTTCCCTACCTTATAGTGAGTCATTCTTTACACTATATATTCATTACATTTCATAAGACATTCTCTATTGATCATGCCATTGATTTCATTACTTTCATGTTAGGGAAGTTATGGGATATTTAGTTAACGTTATGTTTCTACTTCCTTTTATTGGCATCATATAAGAAGTCATTATAAGGCATGGCTCTTCCTAATCAATATGCTTTCTTAGGAGGTCAAATCTCTGGAGTTGCCTAATTCCTAATACGAAGGTCATACCATGAATATATCACACATCATACACATATAGGTTCACATAACATACATTTCATGTTTCATATATTATACATTTCATATCCACGAGACCTTGGAATTGTGGATGTAGCATTAACGCATCTCAAGTGAGGGCCCAACATATGGGACCTCAACCCTAGGGCCTTCTTTACCAAACATAGAGTCTGCTTCATTCGTTCATTCGTACTTCACATTAATTATTTTATTCATTCATAGGATGACGTAAACACCTGCTATACCTAGTATGAAGTTTAAGACTCTCATCGGGATCATGAAGTGCAATGACCAAGAATGACCTAATGTCATTACTTGAGTCCGGTTTCACCTCTTGATTATCTTGCACAAACACCTTCGGTATCGTTGATTTTATTATCTTTTATACTTTGACGAACTTCAACCTTAACCGACATAGATCATGTTAGCATCATGAAATCCGGTGTCTCCCCCACACCAAAAAGAGGTGTAGTCACTAGCCAAAGTGAAACCAAAACATGCTAGATTATTGGGTTCGAACCAATCTAGTTCCCTATGGTGGAAACATAGTTCAAAGACTAGGAGATTTAGGGAGACCCATACCGACCTTGGTGGACAGTCTCATCTCATTAGAATTACGTGAACCTCCGCCATTTCCAAAAGAAGGCATCAACACTCATAACTAGCCTATCGGTGCTCTGTTTAAAGTTCCTATTGACATTCAACTCATACATCAACGAAGCTTGCTTCTAGCATGAGGTAGTCATAGCTCATTAGATGATTTCTCATCTCTTCTTTATGTATTAAGTGTGAATTGTCCTTACACTTACATATAGAATGTGATTGTTGTCTCTTAATATTCAACACTCTCTTAGGTGAGTACTTTTAGTGACCTTTACTTAGGCTTCGTTGAGACTTGTCTCACCATTCATCTTAGCCGCTTATCATGTTGTCACCATTTTCATTAGCATCATAGTTTAACATAATTACTCACCTCATTACGTGAATGTTCATTTCTTCATCTTGTCGTTAACTTACATCATATGCCATACACATGGACTTTAGTGTACTTTACACTCATAGTACCTTTTCGGGTTGCTCATATTTGGTAAGTGTTTCATGATCATCTAAATATTGTGCAAGACTTATGCATCTTGTACATTCGGTCAAGGAGATCCGTGTTCGAATCCCTTGGGCAAAATATAATTTCTGATTATGTGTGAGACTTATGTATCTCACACATTTGGCCTTGAGGCGGGTTTGATTCCCCTCTCTCAAAAGATTGATATATGATTAGTATTGGCCTAAACAATTGGGAATAACTTCAAAGTCAATTTATTGGCACAAGCCAAACATTCATTCAAATATAATTTCATGGAATCATTAGCCAATTCTATTACATATTTTGGAGATAATGTTGTAGGCCAATTTATTGGCATATGCCAAACTTTCACTACACTTGAACTTTTAACCTTTTATTAACTTACAAGAGCAATTCAATGTTTTTACGTTCACAAGTTCGTGTGGATAGGGTATGTTGGGACTTGTCCCATTGATTGGTATACCCTATGTTATGAGTTCATTAATGTAGAGATTAGTATGAATTTTCATGTTTTTGAAGTAATACGATTAGACATATGTTTTACTAGCCAATTTGTTGGCACAAATCATAATTCCACTATACAATGGTCATGAGAATATCATTGGCCAATTTAATTAACTTCATGTAGGTACCATAGATAATCTCATCATTTTAGTAAGTCAATCTTCCCATCATTCTTTGAAAGCAATGTTGTAGCCAATTCTATTAAACAACAAATTTATTGCCCAAATTATTGGCATAAGATAGGCAATTCATCCAAATGTGATTTCATGGAGATCTTTTAAGCCAACCTTATAACATAACTTTAGGCATAACGTTTTTAAAAATCTTGAACATCATAATATGATCATTTAACGAACACAACATCATCAACAAGTCACATTTACAGTAGGTATGCACAACAAACCGTAATCATCTTCATACATAACATTTATGGACACATCTTAGCATAGTATCATTCTCTTAACCAATCTTAGTTCATGACTTTAGGGTAACGATTTTAAGACATATTGGACAGCATCATATTAATATTTGATGAAGTTAGCATCTTCATAACTTCGCAATAACAGCAAGACAACATTCGGACAAACACATTAACACTTACACAATTATGAGTGTAACTAACACATCGTCCATTCATGATTCACATTTTAAGCACTTAACTTTATACGATCACAACTTCATAGGTTAATCGACATTTATAGTTCAAGAACATTACACATAAGATCAGACATCACCACATAAAAACAATATGATCGCTATCCTATTCAACATGGAATCGAAAAGGATACTAGGGACAAGGAGTTCGACGAGAACATGGGAAAAACCCTAGTTTTCAAGATCTTTGAATCATTCGAAAGAAAGTTATCTTGGAGAAATTATTCCAGGAGAGAAACCCATACCTTATGTAGATTTAATCTACGAAGATCACCTTGAACGAAACCTTGAAGAAAACCTTGAAGAAAGCCTTGAAATAGCCTAAGAGAATCAATGGAATTTTCTGTTTTTTCTTTCGTTCGCTTGCCTACTATTTTGCGTCGCCTTTTCTATGAGTTTGATCGTGAGTTTTTAGGTTTAGGAACTGATCTTGACTCATTCAACTAAGGGCTTAATCATTTAATTAACTAAATTAATTAATTAATAAAAAGCCCCTCTTAGATTGACTAGAACTAGGAAAACACAATACTTAGTCAAATCTGAAATTTTTCCAAAGAATTTCGTTTTGAGCCTTTAAATTAATTAATTAAATGGCTTATTTAATTAATTAAGGGAACTATGATAATTACTAAAGAACCCCTAAGTCATTGAAACCATAATTAACCCTTTTGGACCATCCTAGGTTAAGTACTAGGATGTTTCTTGAGTTGTACTAGGTTAGTGTAAGAATTTCGTTTTGACCATTTAAATTAATTAATTAAATTGCTATTTTAATTAATTAGGTTACCTAGGGTAATTAATAAAGTACCCTTACGTCGTTATAACCATAACTAACCCTTTGGACCATCCTAGGTTAGGTACTAGGTTGTCTTTTCCTTGTATTAACCGAAATCTGGAAATTGCTTTGTGATTTCGGTTTTGCCCCATTAAATTAATTAATTAAGTTGATAAATTAATTAATTAAGTATACTAGGTTAATTACTAAAGTATCCCTAAGTTTTTGGGACCATAACCAACCTTTTGGACCATCCTAGGTTAGGTACTAGGTTGTCTCTTTAACTAGTTACTAGGTTAGTGTCACCCGGTTAAGTCTTAGGTTGTAGGGTGCACTAATTAGTTTATTTCATTTGGTCCTAGATTATTTAGATAGTTAGGGAAGTTGGTTAGAGTCTAGAATTAGTTAGGAAGTTAGGCCCCACATGGATTGGTCCCTTGTGCACGTTTTCCCCCATAACTACCCTAACCGAATTTGGTTAGGGTGGTCCCCTCCTTTGGCCGCTTCTTCACATGTCTTGCACATGTGCTTGCACATGGGTTGGTTGTACTTTCCTAACTAACTATTCTTGATGTCCTATTTGGAATATTTACTTATTGTCCCAAGGACCCTCACCATGTCCTTGGGCATTGCTTAATTTACATGATCATTTTAAATGATCATGTGCTATGATATTAGGCTTGACACTTGGATGCCTAGCACCTATTGTGTTAGTATTACGAAACATGATTTTTAGCTTAGGGTCTTCCTTGCAGGTACATTTCTTAAACAAGCTAATCAATGTTAGAAAATTGGCTAACACCCCTTTAAGCCAATATTTTCTAATATGCCCAATATTTTGCTTGTTTTTATTACTTGTGCATACATAGAAATTGGCTAAGACCCCTTAGACAATATTCTATAATATGGCCAATATTTCTCAATATTGGGCATTGGGATGCCTATGTACCCCAATAAGTATTATTACGAACTTACTGGGCTCTTCATTAGACATAAAATTTTCCAGAATGTTACATTATCCCCCCCTTAGGAACATTCGTCCCCGAATGACACTACACATCATCTTAAATCAAGGAGGGTAATTTTCGAAAACACCATAACATACTTGAGACTTTACTCTTAGCGAATTTCTGATTCACACTTACTCTGGGTGATGCATATCACTCAAAGCTTATTTGAAGCTTCATATTTGAGATTGAGGAACTTCCTTCTCAATCACACTTAACTTAATGCACATCACAAATCGTGCAACACGAAAATCATGTCTACACTATACAAAAACAGCAACATGTAAGGTAAACATGACTTTGTTTTAACTCACATAGTGCAATTATTACACATACGATTATGGACTTACAACACAAAGTCGACTATTGCACTAAAACTTAGAGTTTCTTAAACAAAACCAGACTTAGGAAGAGTATATCTAACCTCAAGAACTAAATAAATGAGTGTAGCGGGATCTCATATCGGCCTCGGCCTCCCATCTTGCCCCCTTAACAAGGGTTTTCCTCCATGACACCTTCACGGTGAGAACTTCCTTGTTCTTCAGTTGCTTCACTTGATGATCTAAAATAGCAACGGTAACCTCTTCATAAGGAAAGATCCCATCGACTCTTAACCCCTCGACGGGTAGGATGGACGTTGGATTGCCTAGACACTTCTCAAGCATCGAAACGTGAAACACTGGGTGAACAAAAGCCAAGTCGTTTGGTAACTTTACCTACTTGCTGTAAGATCTCATAATGACCTATATACCTCAGACTCAACTTCCCTTTCTTCCCAAACCTCATATTTACTACGGACACAAAGTCTATGGAAGGGACTTCTTATTCTAATTCATTGACTCTAACTAAGTGGCTTAAGTATCCCTTAGATAACATCTTATTGGCCTTAAGATTTGAAACTATTTGTCATGTTGTATTTGAACCACGCCCTTCCCCTTCCAGCTCTAACTCATTTGCAAACTGAAACCTCACTATCCTGTATCGACAGTCTATAGTAGCATAACACTTATGGAGCCAATTCATACCTGAGCCACATACTTGAGCTTATATGAAACCAACTTATCCTCCTTCTCTTCATTAACACCCGTGAAATGCATTTAGAATCTACCATGTATTCACCTCCATGCGAACGACCACACTTACTACACGTCTTTCGATCACGCTGGGCATTTCAATCACTGCCCCTTCTTGGGAAGGCCAGATCGAGAGTCTGGCGCCTTAGACCACTCTGCCATCCTAATTCTTGTGTGTATTCTTCTACGCGTTCACACAAGAAGGATGTTAGATACTTAGAATGACACAAATTGTCAAAGCTCTAGATAGAACGATAAAGAGTAGAAGAAAGAAAGATTTCCTATCATCCCGTAGTATCTAAGTCATGATTGTGGCGCGCTTCACAACCATAAGTCATAAACTACATAACATGGTTGTGTTGAGCTTTAGTTCCTAGGTAATTTAACCTCATGCTCTGATACCAAGTGTGTAACGACCCGGATTCTTGAATTCAAATTGCCACCGGCGTCGTTAACCTTTCAGAGGTCGCAGACAAGCCTCATCTTGCATTCATCACATTCATCTAGTTATATTTGCAGAAAATTTAAAACTTTTTATACGTATGACGTCTACTTAGACTTTATATAGTCATTACGTACTAAACATTATATACTAAGCTCAACATCAATAGACAACCATCTAATATCAAGAACATTTCAAAACAAATGATGAATAGAATATATTAAGTTTCCAAAATGGCCTTACATCAAAAGGTTCGAAATGAAATGTGAAAGAAACGCTAGAGACAACATCCACTAGATATGTCTATATCTAAAGATAGACTAAGACTATAGCATCCTCGAAATCAAGACTATCTACCAAATGGTCTGGAGAAACGCTGAAGTCCAAACCGCTGCAAGTGTCATCAATATGCCCTCTGACCTACACCTATAAAAATAGTAAATAGTAGGGGGTTAGTACATCACTTGTACTAAGTATGGGTGTATGCACACATACACATAAATCTATGCATGATCAATGAAAACTCTTCCTAAGCAACATGCCATTTCTGGAAAGTCTAGTCATTAGACTTTCCTAATTCGTTAGTTATGAATTGTGGTATGAATATGATGTATTTTAATGCATTCAAAGAACACAACTCATTTTCTATATGATTACAAGACATTAGTATCATCAACATAATTTTAGAACAACTCGAGCGAAGATTGGAAATTTTGATCCTCCAAACCCGAGAGCTCTTTCCTTGGGACTTAGTTTATTTTTAGTCTTTTTCTTCTTCTTGTTGTGTAGTTCAATAAGTCCTTTGGTCCTATGTTTTACTTACAAGTGCAATGATTCATTGTAGTCCCATACCCACAATGAATGGATGTAAGTAATCCAAGGACTAATGAATGATTTCCCTACCTTATAGTGAGTCATTCTTTACAATATATATTCATTACATTTCATAAACCATTCTCTATTGATCATGCCATTGATTTAATTACTTTCATGTTAGGGAAGTTATGGGGTATTTAGTTAACGTTTCCACTTCCCTTTATTAGCATCATATAAGAAGTCATTATAAGCCATGGCTCTTCCTAATGAACATGCTATCTTAGGAGGTCAAATCTCTGGACTTGCCTTATTCATAATAGGAAGGTCATACCATGAATATGTCACACATCATACACACATAGGTTCACATAACATACGTTTCATGTTTCATATATTATACATTTCATATCCACGAGACCTTGGAATCGTGGATGTAGCATTAAGGCATCTCAAGTGAGGGCCCAACATATGGGATCTCAACCAGAGGGCCTTCTTTAGCAAACACAGAGTCTGCTTAATTCGTTCATTCGTACTTCACATTAATCATTTCATTCATTCATAGGATGATGTAAACACCAGCTATACCTAGGTTGAATTTTAAGACTTTCATCGGGATCATGAAGTGCAATGACCAAGAATGACCTAATGTCATTACTTGAGTCCGGTTTCACCTCCTGATTATCTTGCACAAACACCTTAGTTATCGTTCATTTCATTATATTTCATACTCTGAGGAACTTCAACCTTAACCGACATAGATCATCTGAGCATCATGAAATCCGGTGTCTCCCCCACACTGAAAAGGGTGGATTCACTGGCCAAAGTGAAACTAAAACATGCTAGCTTATTGGGTTCGAACCAAGCTAGTTCCCTATGGTGGCAACATAGTTCAAAGACTAGGATATTTAGGGAGACCCATACCCACCTTGGTGGACAGTCTCATCTTATGAGAATTACGTGAACCTCCGCCCTTCCCGAAAGAAGGCATCACCACTCATAACTAGCCTATCGGTGTTCTGTTTAAAGTTCCTATTTACATTCAATTCATACATCATCGAAGCTTGCTTCTAGGATGAGGTAGTCATAACTCATTAGATGATTTATCATCTCTTCTTTACGTATTAAGTGTGAATTGTCCTTACACTTACATATAGAATGTGACTGAGACTTGTCTTTTGATATTCAACACTCTCTTAGGTGAGTACTTTTAGTGACCTTTACTTAGGCTTGGTTGAGACTTGTCTCACCATTCATCTTAGCCGTTTATCATGTTGTCACCATTTTCATTAGCATCATAGTTTAACATAATTAATCACCTCATTACGTGACTTATCATTGCTTCATCTTGTTGTTAACTTACATTATATGCCATACACATGGCCTTTATTGTACTTAACAAAACTAAGAAACATAGACTATGTCCTTGAATAAATGAAGACATACCAAATCTTGAGAGTGTATATTTCCTATGATTCACCTCCAAACTTTCAAAAGCTTCCAACCTATACTTATAGAGTATAGAAAAGGATGGGGTTAGTACAAAACAATGTACTAAGACTGGAATATGAAAAAACATGCAAAAAGGCGCCTTTTAGCAAAATAACCTTTCATGCCAAATAAGTAAAACATTCATGAATTTAGAAACAAAACAACATAAAAAACATCATTTAACACTTAGAGGAGGATTTCCATATTTTTAATAAAAGAAGTCATTTTACAGAAAAATAGCTAGCATTTACTGTAAAGTAACCCAAAATTACAGTGAACTCTGATAGCTTTACAGTAAACCATTTTGACTCCAAAAACAGTGAACTTCCAAAGTATTACCAATGAGGAAGTGCACTCATTTTCGTAGGAGTTTCCCTAACCGAGGTTATCCTAAAACTCTCAAAGGTAAGACATGAAGGAAACGTCTAAACACCTCCTTCAATGCACACCAAAGGAATCCTTAAAAATACCCACCATAGGATTACTCCACTCGGGAGAACAAGTCACCACTCAATCACAAGACATTAGAAAAACACTCAAAAAAAAACCAAGACTTCCTTTTGGAATGCCTACTTAGTGCAATGAGTAGATGCCGTCCTATTCTACCACCTACCCTAAGTAGTACACTATCTTAGAAGAATTGGCACCAAGATTCGCCTTTCAGAAGGTCCTACCTAGTGCAATGGATTGATAGCGTTCCATGCCACCAGCTACCCTAAGTAATATGTTCTTTTAGGAGACATAGTTCATTCAAATCATATAAGAATCACCAAGACTCCTCTTTCGGAATGCCTACCTAGTGCAATGGATAAATAACGTCCCATTCCACTACTTACCCTAAGTAGCACACTCTTTATGAAGACTTAGCACATTCATTAGTTTTGTGGGAAATATCTTAATAGACAAAGACTATGAGAGCTATCATGGAATCCCGATATTAAGCCCTATCAGATAAGGGATCCTCACTTGCCTAGAGTTAGGTCATTCTTTTAGCTTTTACAGGGCTTTCCTAATAGCTACACCTATGCGGGCACATAGTTACGTGATAAGGAGATTGATACTAAGTAACTCATTCTCTACTAACGAGAAGTACTCATCTCAAAAGATACATTGGAATAAAACATCTCAACTCAGGAAGTGTAACCACCCCTTCTTCATATCCTCTCGGTGCTAAGCATAATTCCCTAGAGATTCTCAACATTTTAAAATATAGGTTAAGGATAACTAGTGAACACCACATCTCAATTCACGAAGGGTATTCATCCTTCAACCTATCTTAGAAAGCTCTTAGGTTTTAGTGAGATTACTACTAAACACTTCATCTCAACTCACGAAGAGTGTTCACCCCAAAACTCCCCTTTTTATTCAACTTAGATTCATTCATTCAATTTAGTGTGTGTGAACATGTGAGCACACCTTGCATATAAACATCATTTCGTTTACATTAACTTCTATACATTCTTTAGACCTTCATTCATCAAATCATACACCTTACATGCTTCACATAATCATATACTTCATTTAGGTATAATCTAAGCCAAACATGCAATTCAAGCTTCATAATAAACAAACAAGACCCATCTTCAATATCACTTCATTTAACATATTAGGCATTAAAAGCCACATTGACAATACGTACTAAGTATAATCAAGTTCATCAAGTAAACACCGCCACCAAGAAGGTGGACCATACCACTCAAGATCATTTCATAATTAAAGCATAAACAACAACCAACTTACCCTTTAATCTAAGCCTTCATAACCTATAAAAACTTACCAAATAATTCATCATAAATTAGCCCTTAGGTCAGTAGATAAACATCAATAACAACATAAGTAAAGCAAACCTCAAAGACTACAAAACTAAGCTCACTTAGCCCATTTCTTAAGCCAACATTTTATGAGAAGATTTAACATGTTTTAATTGAATTTTTAACCTTAAAATCATCAAATAACATTAGAAACATCATTAATAAGTCATTCAAAACGTTTTCATGTAAGACCCATAATTAGAGTTGAAGATAGAAAAAACTAGGGTTGAAAACCTTTTTGAAAATCCATTAGAAAGGATTCCTTGAATGGAAGAGAGTTTAAGGATGGATAACATGCCTTAGATAAGATAAAAAAAATGATTTTTATGAAGAACTTGGCCACCAACAGCCCTCCTTGCTCTTCTTGACGTCTAGCTTCCAAAGACACTTTAAAGAGAATTCTAAGGGATAGGGGTTTTGGGTTTTAGGAAATGAAGTCTAAAATTACGTCTTAGGGTTTGAAATAATTTAATATACCTAAATAACCCTAAAATAATTTTCCAAGGTTCTTATAAGACTTGGGGTGAATTTACCAAACACCCCAAGCCAAGCAAGCCCCCTTCAAAGCTTTTTGGCAGCTCATAGACGAGACCTAACCAAACGTCCATTTGTACATCAACGGAACATTGGCGGGGTATCGTTTGTTGAAACATAGCTACATTTGGAGCCTGGCAAACTAACCTTGCAGTTACAATCGACGGGGCAAGATGATGGGCCGTTGGTTTGACCACTGGCCGTCTTTTGCCCTCGTTGGTGTACATTGCCAATGCAGTGTGGGTCCTTCTCTTGGGCCCTTCCCAAGAGACCCTTGTGGGTCCTAGGTGCGGTCGTAACCGGACGTTAAACCCTTAAAATATGTCATATATGTCCAGTAGTTCCCCCAAAAATGGCTAATATGGAGATTAGAGAGGCTCTCCTTACCCTAGCCCGAACTATGAAAACTCAAGTGAACAGAGACATTGGGCCTAGGGTGAATGCTAAGGAGAGTACTATGACCTCTAGATTGAGGGAATTTGTGAGGATAATCCTCCTACCTTCTTTGGTTCTAAGGTGGGAGAAGATCCACAAGCTTTCTTGGATGAGATGTATAAGATAGTGCATGCAATGTGAGTGACTTATAGGGAGAAAGCGGAGTTAACTTCGTATCAATTGAAAGATGTTTCTCAAGTATGGTTTACTCAATGGAAGGATAATAGACCGGTTGAATCATGTCCCTTAGAGTGGGAAGAGTTTAAGGAAGCATTCTTAGAAATGTACTTTCCCCGTGACAATGTACTTTCCCCGTGACAAGAGGGAGGTTAATATTGAGGAATTTATAAACCTTAGGCAAGGTAGCATGAGTGTTGAGGAGTATTCCTTAAAGTTTATCCTATTGTCTAAGTATGCTCCATCCTTGGTGTCTAACCCTAGGGATGAGATGAGTAGGTTTTTGACCGGTGTTTCGGATATAGTGAAGGAAGAATGTCGTACAACCGTGCTCCATGGTGACATGACTGTATCTAGGCTTATGGTGTACGCTCAATCCATTGAAAAGTCTAAACTTCGGAGGAGAAGAAGAGATTCTAAGAGGGGAGTTTAAGAATAGCGCTCTAAATCAAGATGGTTCTAGTGAACCTAATGAGAACCGTGAGAGAGGTGGTGGTTCCCAAATGGTTAAGCCTACTTGTGCTACTTGTGGGAAGAAGCACTTTTTCGAAGTGTCTAGCTGGTACTAGTCGGTGTGTTGGTTGTGGGTAGGATGATCACAATGTGAGATATTGTCCTACTATTTGTGGCTAGAGGAAAAGAAGCCAAGAAAGTTCCTCCTACTGTTCTGGATTGTAGTGCTCCAAAGAGGAATCACTTCTATGATCTCTGAGCCAAAGGAATAAAACCGGATGATGATGATGATGCCGGTAAGTTATAGTTTTCTCTCTTTAGTTATATGAGTTCCTTCTAAGTGGGGTAGTATGGTGTGTAGTTGTATTGTAGATTGTTGTCTCATCTCTTCTATTCAATTGACGTCTTCCCTTCATGTGTGTATTGTGTATTGTATATTTTTTTATTGTTATGAGCTGTTAGTATTTGAGTCTTAACCCTTAAATATGTTCAAAGTGTGGCAAGTGTCATTCGGGGACGAATGTTCCTAAGGGGCGATAATATAACATTCCAGAAAATATACTTGTCTATTGAAGAGTCTATTAGGTTTTAAGAATATGTATTGGGATACATAGGCATCCCAATGCCCAATATTTAGGTAATATTGGGCATGTTAGAGAATATTGTCTTAAGGGTGTTAGCCAATGTCTATGAATTCACAAGTGACTTAAAATACACTTTGGTTAAAATGCCCCAATCCAAGCTTGTTTAGGAATTGTACTTGCAATGAAGACCCTAAGCTAAAAATATTGATTCTCAACTTAACACATTAGATACAAGGCATCCAAGTGTCAAGCCTAGGTACAATAGCACATGATCAATTAAAATGATCATATAGATTAAGCAGTTCCCAAGGAAATAGTGAGGATTCGTGGACAAGAAGTGCGCAACAACACATGTGCAAACACATGTGCAAGCACATATGCTAAACGACCGAGAGACTAAGACCAATCCCAACTGAATTTGGTTAGGGCGGTTAGGGGGCAGGCGTGCGTCGGTCAAACCGCATAGGGCCTAGCTTCCTAACCAACCCTAGACTCTAACTACCTAACCTAATTAGCTAACTAACCTAGGATTAACTAAAATGAACTAACTATTGTGCCCGAAATCCTAAGACCTAGCCGGGGGACACTAGCCGAATAACTAACAAAAGAAACATCCTAGTACCTAACCTATGATCTCCAAAGGGTTGGTTATGGTTCTAATGACTTAGGGGTACCTTAGTAATTACCCTAGGTCACTTAATTAATTAAATTAGCAACTTAATTAATTAATTAAAAATCATGGTCAAACCCAAATTAGGCAAAGTCAAATGCTCTCAAATTTTTAGTCAATTTAGAGGGGTGTTTTGGTAATTTAAGTAGAGGGTATTTAGGGTTATTCATGGGACGACTATATATTGATATTAGGTCAGTTTTAGACAAATTTTACATGTCCCAAATCAGACCACACGAAAATTCTCTCATCTCTCAAGAAACACACTTTTTTCAAAACTCCATTGAAGAACAAGAAAAGCTTAAGGAACAAAATGAAGGTTTCAAAGTTTCCAATCAGATTTTAGTGGATTACTCATCTATAAGGTATAGTTATTCATCCTTGAAATCTCTTTCTTTAAGGAGTCAATTCCAATGATTTTCAAAAATTATCAAAAAACACGACTAGACTTTGAAGATGTTAGCATGTGAGTCCCTAGGTCTTTCCAAGACCATTATGTGAAGTCTATAATGAATGAAATGTCTTATAATTGACTTAATGAACAATCACAACTTTAGCTAACGTATGAGGAATAGAATATGCTCTATCTAGGGTAGCTTTGAGGGTTGCTTAGGTAAGCTTGAAGAGGGTGTATGGGCGGTCTTTTCTTGTCCTACTTATGTGTATCTTAGAGAAACCTTAGGTGTGGAGTTAATGAAAGGAAAAAGGTAAAGATCTTATCTTAGTATAACCTTTGGTGAGAAGAATGCAAGTTAAAAGAGGTTACTGTATAGTTGAACTTAGTTCATTGTAATGTTCTTCAATATTTGATAAAATGCTTATGTGATGTCTTGTATTTTTCTAAGGTGTTAAATGTTGTTCTTATAATTATACTATGATGTTTTCATCAAAAAGAGCATGTTTTATACGAATGTACGTTTTTCATGATTTTATGCATTATACCATACTTAGTACAAGTGTTTGTACTAATTCCATATATTTTGTCTATCTCTAAAGGTGTAGGTGGCGTTTGAAAGGAGTCTCGATGTTGAAGGTTGGTTTAGTGTTTGTTCAAGCAAAGATTTTGGTATGTTCTCACTAGATCCGAGGACATCTTGATGTTTAGTTTCCTTACTAAAACTATTGTAATAGACTTTGCTATTTTCTATTTTCATATGTCTAAAATAGTGACTTTGAGACTTAGCCTTTCATTATGTTTTTCTATAAAAGAGATATTTTGAAGTATTATTATTTCGTATGAAAAGTTTTAATTCCACACTACTTTTCATACATGTATGCAATGAATGGTACGAAAGGGCTTGTCTTAGACCTCCGAGAGGTCGACGACGCCGGTCGCAATCCGAGATTACACCCTTACTTCTAGGGTGTGGTTTCGGGATGTGACATATAGATATACTTCCAATTACTATTTTAGTCTAATCAAGTAGCGCAAACGTTTTAGAAACTAATATTAGTTTTTATTATTTACTCCATTGTAGATAAATAATCTTAAAGGAAGATGGTTAACTCATCTTGATATCCATTGTTGTGCAGCAAGGTATGTAAGGCTATTCGATTTCCTATTTCTTTTGCATGAATCAAAAACTTGCATTACAAAAAGTACGCTTTCTAATGCCCTTGGTAGTGACTGATACATAGTTGCAGTTCCTACTCCCTAAAGCATTCAAGTGAGTACTCTAATATGAGTTTGTTAGTGAATGTGTGTTTCTATTCTACAAAGTGTTAGCATGCAAGGTTTAAACTTGTTTCATTGTCAAAGTACCCTAGCACGTTTTTCCCTCATATAATTAAAAGTGATCCTAGATTACACATGGTACATATGTTTATAGGCTTGATACACGATCTCCCCATATCTTACCAACTTGCTTTAATAGTCTATTCAATCATATATGTCATCTTTTCACATGTTCATGTGTTGCCTTTATTGGTTATTACTCCCATTGGGTTAGAATATTATGTTACCTCACAATATATCTACTTTATCTATTGTACATTTATATGTATGCACTTATTTGGAATACATATCCGTCCTTTTGTTGAATTTGTCCACATTCTTCCTTGGTTCCACATTCATGAATATTTTGTCTTTGATATTAGTTAGTGAGTATTTGGCTATCATATAGAGTTCAAATCTCTTGGCTGAAATTTATATGTCTTCACTTCGTATGTGCTTCAATTTGAGATGTCAAAAATGCGTAATGAGTCATAGAAGAAGTATCACGTTGGTGTCACATTGGCTTCCCACGTCATTATCATTATCTTTAGTCCATATTGGTATGTCTTCTGCTACTGGTTCATAGTTCAAAATCTGAACAATGATTATCACCACCAAAACATCAAATCCCAAATGAGTTTTTATCAACAAAAGAACAATATCAAAAGATATGATTATCCAAAGTACAGTCTCAAAAGAGTTATGAACATCAGAGCAACAATCTCAAAGATTAAAAAAAATCTAAATGAGGCAATTTGTATAATTATCGATGGAAGCCTAGGGGCAAAGCCTAGCATGGGTCGATCCCAATTAGTATAGAAGGGTGGCAGCTTAGGGGCGAAAGCCTAGAATGGCCGATTACGATTGGTATAAGAGGGTAGCTGCTCAGAGGCAAAAGACTAACATGGGCCGATCCCAATTGGTAGGGAAGGGTGGCAGCTCAGGGGCGAAAGCCTAGCACGGGCCGATACCAATTTATGGAATTATGAGGACAACATCCCAGAGGTTAAAATGCCTAGCATGGGTCATCCTATCCTACCATTGATCATCTTGTAATTTGTATCATATGGCTTACAAAAATTACAACACAGAGAAAAGTAAAAAAAAGAATGTAACATACACAATTCCACAAGTATAAGCAAAGGTGGTCTCTAATCCTTATCTCTTGGTATTTGGTTTTACTTGAGCTCTCATGTCACATATGGTTGTATTATACCTTACATATTCAGTAAATTCTTTGGTACTGACGTCCCTTATTGGTGCACTGCTTTTCATGTTGCAGGTACAAATAATCAAAAGTAGATTTCCCAAATAGAAACACATGATACTCAGCTGTTGTTAGTGAGCTCCAGGTTGATTCGAGCTCTTGCCGAGTCATTACTATGCATATTTTCATAGCATGGATTCCAATAGAGACTATGAAGACATTGGAAAGATATCATCTATATTCATAGTTTCACTTGTCAGATGTATTGGTTCAGCTAGTCAACATGTGTTGTATATAATGTTTTTCATCATTAATCTGCATAGTAGTTTATTTCTCATCATAGGTTACTTGTAAAGCATGTGTTCATAGGGTACTTGTCCGCCTCACCTGGGTTGGGTGTGACAATGAATTTGACCTAAGTCTCTTATCTTAGGCTATGAACTAGTGATGAATTGTGATGTAGTGATTCAATTGGTCTTTTTATCATGTTGGTTATTGATGTGTGATGATATTAAAACCTTATTGGGTTGATTTAAGGTTTGATGGTAAGACCTTGATGATGGACTATGAAGGAGACTTGGTAAGTCTTGTGATCCCTATTCTTTACTTCAATTGTGTTTACTTGAGATTGAGTGATGATGTTACATTGAAATATATCTTTTATTAGGATTGATAGGGTTGGTATGATGTTGAATTGAAATATCTTGACTAAGGTTTGTGATGTGTTAGCTAAGATTTAAATTATATAAGGATGGTGATAACTTATCAATGTGACTTATCATGATGTGAATATGTAAATGTGCTAACCTCACCTATATGAATTTTAATGAAAGGACTATACTCATTCAATTCTTATTGGGCTATGATGATTATTATTATACAAGGGATAGACCCTATGACCTACATTAAACAATGATGATTAATAAAGACATTAAAGACGTTTAAAAAGGGACTTAGCTTAGCACCGAGTGAAATTGACAATGGGAGGTGTTGACTTTCCTTAGAGGAAGATTCACCTAACATTTCACATGAGGTGTTGACTCCCCTATGAGGGATACTCACCCTATGGATTCTCATGAAAGGAGTCTCCAAATTCCAAGTGGCATGTAGAGAGTAAATACCTATCTCTTATTTCCTTAAACTATGTTGCTTCCATAGGAAGACTAGCTAGTGGATCCACCTAGAAAGCTATGTTTATGTTGGTTTTACTTTTGACGGTAGACCACCTTCCATCGGTGTAAGGTTTTACAACACCGGATTCCACACTTAGCTCTTGTTGTCTATGTAGGTTAAAGAAATTGTTCCTTAAACAAAAATGAAGTAATAAAGTACAAACCAACGTGGGTGAATTAAGAGGTTTGACTTAGCCTAGGTAGGGGAATGGGACACTACCTATGCCTTGCACTAGTTTTCCTTGAGGGAATACTTAGGAGGTTGTTCTTATGTATGTATACACTTATAAATGTAAACGATGATAATATGATAATCTTACATGTAAATGACACTATGTGATGTTTGTTACTCATATGATCATGTGTTGATCTCTATTGCTAAAGTATGATTATATGTACATTTAATGATATACTATGTGAAGTTGGACAGTGGTTATGAATCTTGTTGAGTTACTTGATTGAGTAAGGTTATGAGTCTTTGCTTGTTCATTGCACTTGTTGACTTAATGAGGGTTCATGGGTGATTGTCTTGCATTGATTATGTTGAAATAAACACTTTTCTATGCTTGTTGCTACTATAACTTGATTATAGGGTTGTCTTGACTTGGGTGTTTAATTATGTGATATGCATGTTGGCTTGACTAAACTTAGTATTTGTTGGTCTTTTGATGTTAATGCTTTTGACTTAATAAATATGTCTTATTGATTGGTATGGTCTTCTTGAATATGCATAAGGCTTTCTAAATGTAAAATAGCATGTTTTAATGAAATGTCCCTTTTTAGCATGACTTAATAATATATGTGCATATGGTGTCATACTGTCACGACTAGAATCTAGACCCCAGATGAGACCGGCGTCGTTGACCTCTCAGAGGTCGCAGACAAGCCTACTTACGTCATTCTTACTTTACATAGGTTAATTTTAGCGGAAAATTTGAAACTTTTTGCTTTCTAAACATTTCTTATACATTCGTAAATTTGTTCAACATCAACCATCTAAACATTAAGAGATAATCAAATGAAAGAAATAGTTCAATAACATAATCGTATAATTGCCAAAATGGCATCCATACATAGTCTGAATAAAATAAGAAAGAAACGCTAGTGGAACATGCTCCACTAGCTCAACTCCTAAACTAAGCTAGAACATAAACAGTAGCATCCTCAGAAGCATGAGGACCTGCCAAAAACCGGATGAATGCTGGACGTCCGGATAACTGCAGCGATGATCCTATAGCTCTACCATCCACCTATGCCTGCACCTAAAATAGTAGAGTTTGTATAGGGTTAGTATACACTTGTACTAAGTATGGGTATATGCAAGCACACACCAAGGACATGCATGAGAAAGAATAGCTCTTTCCTAACAACATGATTTTTGGAAGTCAAGTCCGTGGACTTGCCAAATTGAGATTAGGAAAGTTTCCAAATTTGGATTAGAAAAGTAAGTGAGCTTTTCAAATTTGGATTAGGAAAGTGATACCATGAGAATAACATACATCATCATACTTTTCACATTTGCACACAGCACATAACATTTACACATAACACATATCATATAGCATACATTACATTTTACATGTAGCACATAACTTCTTTCATATCATTTATTCATATGCCATGAGACCTTGGAATCATGGACTTGACATTAAGACATCCCAGAACTGAGGGCTCAACATATGGGACCTCAACTAGGGAGTCTTCATTAGCAAACACATAGTCTGCTTCATTCATTCATACGTACTTCATTTCATTTCGTTCATAGTCCAGTGTAACCACCAGTTATACCTAGGATGTAGTTTAAGACTTTCATTAGGTTCGTTGTGCAATGACCAAGAATGACCTAATGTCATTACTTGAATCTAACTCACCTTTTGATTATCCTATCCTAACACCTTTGGTATTCATTCATTTCATTATGTGCATCATTTGAGGCTGGCCTCATTCATTCATTGGGAACTTTAACTTTAACCGACATAAATCATGTGAGCATCATGAAATCCAGTGTCTCCCCTACACCCAAAAGAGGTGGAATCACCGGCCAAAGTGATCCAATAACATGCTAGCGTATATGGGAATTTAACCCTGCCAGATCCCTATATTGGCAGTATAGGTTCGAAGACTAGGAGATATAAGGAGACCCATACCCGGCAAGCTGGACAGTCTCATCTCATGAGAGTTACGTGAACCTCCGCCCTTCCCGAAAGAAGGTATCACCGCTCATAGCTAGTCTATCGGTGCTCAGTATAAAGTTCCATTTTATTCATCTCATACGTCATGGAAGCTAGCTTCTAGTATGAGGACATCATAGCTCATTAGATGATTTCTCATCTCATCATTTGTATTGAGTGTGTTAAGCTCAATACTCTCATTAGAGTGTTCATAGAGATTTGTCTCTACATTATCTTACACTTTCATAGGTGAGTACGTATTGGTAACATTTACTTAGGCTCATTTAAGATTACTCTCATCATTTACATTAGCCTCATATCATGTTGTCACCTCATTCATTGTCATTAACACCTTTGCTTTTCATAGTTACTCCCCTCTTATTATGTGAATGTTAATTTCATCATTTCATTGTTCATCTCATCATATGCCAATGCACTTGGCCATTTAGTGTATTTACACTCATACTTAACCCTTCTAGGGTTCATCATTTCATTTCATACATCTTAGGTTCACTTATTTTTTAACGTATATTAGACTTATGTGTCTATACATACAAGCCATGAGGCTTCATTCGTAGTTCATTAAGTGACTCATACATTCCTAAGATTTTATAGCACAAGATTTATGTATCTTGTATATATATATGCCAAGATCTTGATTTTGATCTAAGTAGATGGCATTATTCTTGAATGATTTGTTTACGTATGACTTATGTATCAAACGGAAGTTTGGGCAAGGAATCCCAAGTCTTGAATTAATTTAATGTCATTTACATTATTAATTGATTTCATTCTAATATTCATAACATTTTAACTCTAAGTCAAATCACTATGTTTACATTGAAGGGTTACTTGTCTATTTAAAATTTTCCTTGCATTGGCCGATGGGTTGTGGGTTCAAGCCCCCACAACCCCATTTTCGTTTTTCTTTTATTAGTTTCGGTTCATGTGAGGCTTTGGGACCCGAGGTCGAGTCCCCTCAGCCACACTAAATTATCCTTTAATTTCCCTTCCCTTCCATTCGCTTAGGCCGAGAGGTTGTGGGTTCGAACCCCCACAACCTCTTTATTTTATTCTCCTTTTGAAAGTTGACTTATTTGAGTTGACTGTGAGGTTGTGGGGTCGAATCCCCACAGCCTCATTTTATTTTTATATTTATCTCCCTCATCCGCATAGAGGTCGTGGGTTCGAATCCCATGCCTCTCAAAATTTTTCTTTATTTTTCCTTTTCCTTGGTTTCTAACCGAGAGGGTGTTGGTTCGAACCCCACCCCTCTCATTTCTTATTTTCTTTTTCTTCACACTCATTTCCCAACCAAGACACGTTCGAATCCTCCTCACCACACGAATTTTCTTCTTCTTTATCTATTTTTTTTATTTTTAAAGGGGTGAGGTCTCGGGTTCGACCCTCAATGACCTCACCTAATCTTCCTTATTTTTCTTGGCATTCTAAAGATCTTAATTTGGCAGAGATATATCAACAAAAATGCTGGAAATTCAAAGTAACTTCTTTACTCATTTTTATCTCCATTTATTAGTAAATTCATAGGACAATACATAGTTCGTTTGGTACGTTCTTTAATACAATTTTTTTTTTCACGAATTCTTAACCAAAATGTTTACTCCTCAATTCAGCCACACTTCATGTCACATGAACATCACATTTTACTTCAATTAGTGTACATAAAACAACCAACAAAATATTAACAAAATCCAGCCCCTAGGCCGAGACTCAACATGCCATACACATTTCGTTTTTCTTAATTCGAACACACACATGGTTGCATTTTCATGAATTAACGTACATCCAATACATTAACATTCAGCACAAACATCACATACTCCTAAGTCTACCAGCATTCATACCAACCTACATTCGTTGGGAGCTAATGACAGGGACATGCAATAGGGGAATCAACCTTAGTTTTTGAGCCGAATATACTGAGTCCTAGGGGTCTCTTGGGAAAGGGACCAAGAGTAAGAAAACCCATACCTTGTTTTCTTGTTAAATGTTCAAAATGCTGCCCAAGAACTCCTCCACAAATCAGTCCACACACCCAAAGTCACACCTTACCCGACTAGTGTAGTACGTTTTGCTTAACGTTACGGATTGCTTTCTCTTTTGTGTTTCTATCTTTCAAGTTCTTGATGAACCTTTGCCTTTACTTTATTTTTGTTTTGCTGATTGATTCCTCACGTTTTCAGCCAAGAAAAAGAGAGTGAAAGAGAGAGAGAAATCGTGCAAAGAGAGTGGGGAAAAAGGGAGATAGAAGTCTACTAGAAGTAGGACTTTGTGGGTTTGAATTAGTCAACTCAATAATTAATCAAAATTAATAAAAAACTGATTTCTTTTTCCTAAATCAGCTAATATTAATTATTTATTAAAACTAAGTTAACACATTAAAATAAAAGCAAGTTTAATCTTGCTTCTAGTGGGGTTCGAACCCGGGTGATCCCATTTTGCGAAAATGGGTCACTTCGGGTTGCCCCACCCTAATTTCTTTATTTTTTTAACTTAATTAATTAAATAATTAATTACTCAGGGTAATTACAATATTACCCTTGGCCTGGAAAAGACCATTTTACCCTTGGACCCTCAAAACTTAAAATTTCTTCTTTTGAGTCCGGTAAAAACTCTTTCGATTAAATCTTCGTTTTCGTGAGCCTCACATGGTTGGTTCCAACCTTTCTAAGCTCAATTAACTCCCCAAGTTAGTTGGCTTGGTCGTAGTAAGGGTTCTGAGGTCTGGTTCTACGCGTATCAATACGTGTGGACCTTGGTCTAATCGCACGCATTCTTGAAACACCTAAGTCTTGATCCTATTCATTTTTAGGGTTGTTACATTATCCCCCCCTTAGGAACATTCGTCCCCGAATGACACTACTCTTTACTAAAAATAAGTATGTCATCTATAGAACGTACGCATACATAAGTACTTTAATACTTCCACTGGTGAATATCTGATTCACATATTAACATGATGGTACACATCCATGAAACCTACTAGTAGCTTTACATTAATAGACTAAAGAATTCTTTCCTGAACTAGTCTCATTAAAGCATATAACATAAGTCACCATATAAGTCATACAAATCAGCAACCAACATGATGACTCAAACATATTAACTTCATACTAGTGCATAACCACCATACACAGTCAAATATATGAAAGACTAATTACGGCTACACACCTGAGGCTTCATCAGAAGTGCCTTCCCCTGCACTCCTAGACTTGAGTGCGAAGAATCGTTGCCTCCTTGGAGCCTCTTCATTTGGACCATTAGGCTGAACTCCATCCTTCCCTTGTTCTTGACTCCTGCTATTCGGACAATCCTTCACCATGTGACCTGGTTTTCCACAGCTGTAACAAGCATTAGAGCCCATCATACACTCTCCTCCATGCTGTCTGGCACACTTCCTACAAGGTTGCCTTTCCTTAGGTGTATCTATTCCCTTGTTTCTCTTATCTCTAGACTCGGAATCCCTATCATAGCGACCATTGGGTGAACTTGACTCCCCTTGGTGTGATAGTCCCTTCTTAAACCTTGGCTGCTCACGGACGCCAAAGTTGTTTCTGTGGCCTCCATGGCTGGGACCTGCCTGATCTTGAGGCTTAGGCCTCCTAGCATCACGAATACCTCTCTTTCTGCGGCTGTCCTCTACCTGCTGGACATGCACCATCAACCTGGAAAGATCCATGTTATCATGGAGCATCGCAGATCGACACTCCTCCTCCAGGTCTCCATTGATTCCTGTAAGGAACCTGCTCATCTCATCCCTGCTGTTAGAAACCAGGGAAGTAGCATACCTGGATGATTTCAACAAAACTCAGTATTCTCCTCATCCTTGCTATTAAATACTAGAGAAAGTAACATACGTTTATAGCTTAACAAACTTCAGGGAATACTCCCTAACTGTCATAGAGCCTTGTTTAAGGTTGATGAACTCCTCAACCTTGGCTTCCCTCATCTCTCTGGGGAAGAATCTCTCCAGAAATGCTGTCTTGAACAGCTCCCATGTGACTGGCACTCCACCCAAAACTCGGCTATCTTGCCACATCTTGCACCAAGTCTGTGCAGCATCCTTGAGCTGATAGGAAGCCAGCTCAGCCTTCTCAATATCCGTGGCCCCCATAGCCACCAGGATCTTATGCACTTCATCTACAAACTCTTGAGGATCCTCCGATGCCTTAACCCCTGTGAAAATGGGAGGATTCATCCTCGTGAAATCCCTCAGTCTGTCAGCCATGCTACGGACCGGTGGGTTCTCCCTCTGAACATCCTGTCTGTTGACCTGGGCAGTCATAGCCTGGGCCTGCATGGTAATGGCCTGTGCCATTTGGGCCAAAGATGTCCGCACCTCAGCATCAGTCAACCCAGCTGGGTTAACTGGTATGGCCACTCCTTCAGCTGTAGCCTGGGGTAGATTCTGATTATCCCTAGCAGCTGCTCCTCCTCTCCTCTGACCATTTTCTCTCCTAGTGTTCATTCTCTGGAAAAACAAAAAGGATTTATGTTAAACACGCTCATAACACCAAGAATTTAGACATTCGGAAAAGCACGATAAGATCAGAAGAAGGGAAACATTCCTACGCATCATGCGGTCTCTAATCCAGGATAGTGGTGCACTTCACTACCATGACTTAGAAACTACTCAATGTGGTTGATGTGAACTTATTATTTTCGTAATTTAACCTAGTGCTCTGATACCAACTTTGTCACGACTGGAATCTAGACCCCAGACGAGACCGGCGTCGTTGACCTCTCAGAGGTCGCAGACAAGCCTACTTACGTCATTCTTACTTTACATAGGTTAATTTTAGCGGAAAATTTGAAACTTATTGCTTTCTAAACATTTCTTATACATTCGTAAATTTGTTCAACATAAACCATCTAAACATTAAGAGATAATCAAATGAAAGAAATAGTTCAATAACATAATCGTATAATTGCCAAAATGGCATCCATACATAGTCTGAATAAAATAAGAAAGAAACGCTAGTGGAACATGCTCCACTAGCTCAACTCCTAAACTAAGCTAGAACATAAACAGTAGCATCCTCGAAAGCATGAGGACCTACCAAAAACCGGATGAATGTTGGACGTCCGGATAACTGCAGCGATGATCCTGTAGTTCTACCGTCCACCTGTGCCTGCACCTAAAATAGTAGAGTTTGTATAGGGTTAGTACACACTTGTACTAAGTATGGGTATATGCAAGCACACACCAAGGACATACATGAGAAAGAATAGCTCTTTCCTAACAACATGATTTTTGGAAGTCAAGTCCGTGGACTTGCCAAATTGAGATTAGGAAAGTTTCCAAATTTGGATTAGAAAAGTAAGTGAGCTTTTTAAATTTTGATTAGGAAAGTGATACCATGAGAATAACATACATCATCATACTTTTCACATTTGCACACAGCACATAACATTTACACATAACACATATCATATAGCATACATTACATTTTACATGTAGCACATAACTTCTTTCATATCATTTATTCATATGCCATGAGACCTTGGAATCATGGACTTGACATTAAGACATCCCAGAACTGAGGGCTCAACATATGGGACCTCAACTAGGGAGTCTTCATTAGCAAACACATAGTCTGCTTCATTCATTCATACGTACTTCATTTCATTTCGTTCATAGTCCAGTGTAACCACCAGTTATACCTAGGATGTAGTTTAAGACTTTCATTAGGTTCGTTGTGCAATGACCAAGAATGACCTAATGTCATTTCTTGAATCTAACTCACCTTTTGATTATCCTATCCTAACACCTTTGGTATTCATTCATTTCATTATGTGCATCATTTGAGGCTGGCCTCATTCATTCATTGGGAACTTTAACTTTAACCGACATAGATCATGTGAGCATCATTAAATCCAGTGTCTCCCCCACACCGAAAAGAGGTGGAATCACCGGCCAAAGTGATCCAATAACATGCTGGCGTACATGGGAATTTAACCCCACCAGATCCCTATATTGGTAGTATAGGTTCGAAGACTAGGAGATATAAGGAGACCCATACCCGGCAAGCCGGACAGTCTCATCTCATGAGAGTTACGTGAACCTCCGCCCTTCCCGAAAGAAGGCATCACCGCTCATAGCTAGTCTATCGGTGCTCAGTATAAAGTTCCATTTCATTCATCTCATACGTCATGGAACCTAGCTTCTAGTATGAGGACATCATAGCTCATTAGATGATTTCTCATCTCATCATTTGTATTGAGTGTGTTAAGCTCAATCCTCTCATTGGAGTGTTCATAGAGATTTGTCTCTTCATTATCTTACACTCTCATAGGTGAGTACGTATTGGTAACATTTACTTAGGCTCATTTGAGATTACTCTCATCATTTACATTAGCCTCATATCATGTTGTCACCTCATTCATTGTCATTAACACCTTTGCTTTTCATAGTTACTCCCCTCTTATTATGTGAATGTTCATTTCATCATTTCATTGTTCATCTCATCATATGCCAATGAACTTGGCCATTTAGTGTATTTACACTCATACTTAACCCTTCTAGGGTTCATCATTTCATTTCATACATCTTAGGTTCACTTATTTTTGAACGTATATTAGACTTATGTGTCTATACATACAAGCCATGAGGCTTCATTCGTAGTTCATTAAGTGACTCATACATTCCTAAGATTTTATAGAACAAGATTTATGTATCTTGTATATATGCCAAGATCTTGATTTCGATCTAAGTAGATTGCATTATTCTTGAATTATTTGTTCACGTATGACTTATGTATCAAACGGAAGTTTGGGCAAGGAATCCCAAGTCTTGAATCAATTTAATGTCATTTATATTATTAATTGATTTCATTCTAATATTCATAACTTTTTAACTCTAAGTCAATTCACAATGTTTACATTGAAGGGTTACTTGTCTATTTAAAAATTTTCCTTGCATTGGCCGATGGGTTGTGGGTTCAAGCCCCCACAACCCCATTTTCGTAGTTCTTTTATTTGTTTCGGATCATGTAAGGCTTTGGGACCCGAGGTCGAGTCCCCTCAGCCACACTAAATTATCCTTTAATTTCCCCTCCCTTCCATTCGCTTAGGCCGAGAGGTTGTGGGTTCGAACCCCCACAACCTCTTTATTTTATTCTCCTTTTTGAAAGTTGACTTATTTGAGTTGACTGTGAGGTTGTGGGGTCGAATCCCCACAGCCTCATTTTATTTTTATATTTATCTCCCTCATCTGCATAGAGGTCGTGGGTTCGAATCCCATGCCTCTCAAAATTTTTCTTTATTTTTCCTTTTCCTTGATTTCTAACCGAGAGGGTGTGGGTTCGAACCCCACCCCTCTCATTTCTTATTTTCTTTTTCTTCACACTCATTTCCCAACCAAGATAGGTTCGAATCCCCCTTACCACACGAATTTTCTTCTTCTTTATCTATTTTTTTTTATTTTTAAAGGGGTGAGGTATCGGGTTCGACCCTCAATGACCTCACCTAATCTTCCTTATTTTTATTGGCATTCTAAAGATCTTAATTTGGCAGAGATATATCAACAAAAATGCTGGAAATTCAAAGTAACTTCTTTACTCATTTTTATCTCCATTTATTAGTAAATTCATAGGACAATACATAGTTCGTTTGGTACGTTCTTTAATACAATTTTTTTTTCACGAATTCTTAACCAAAATGTTTACTCCTCAATTCAGCCACACTTCAGGTCACATGAACATCACATTTTACTTCAATAATATTAACAAAATCCAGCCCCTAGGCCGAGACTCAACATGCCATACACATTTTGTTTTTCTTAATTCGAACACACACATGGTTGCATTTTCATGAATTAACGTACATCCAATACATTAACATTCAGCACAAACATCACATACTCCTAAGTCTACCAGCATGCTTACCAACCTACATTCGTTGGGAGCTAATGACAGGGACATGCAATAGGGGAATCAACCTTAGTTTTTGAGCCGAATATACTGAGTCCTAGGGGTCTCTTGGGAAAGGGACCAAGAGTAAGAAAACCCATACCTTGTTTTCTTGTTAATTGTTCAAAATGCTGCCCAAGAACTCCTCCACAAATCAGTCCACACACCCAAAGTCACACCTTACCCGACTAGTGTAGTACGTTTTGCTTAACGTTACGAATTGCTTTCTCTTTTGTGTTTCTATCTTTCAAGTTCTTGATGAACTTTTGCCTTTACTTTATTTTTGTTTTGCTGATTGATTCCTCACGTTTTCAGCCAAGAAAAAGAGAGTGAAAGAGAGAGAGCAATCGTGCAAAGAGAGTGGGGGAAAAGGGAGATAGAAGTCTAGTAGAAGTAGGACTTTGTGGGTTGGAATTAGTCAACTCAATAATTAATCAAAATTAATAAAATCTGATTTCTTTTTCCTAAATCAGATAATATTAATTATTTATTAAAACTAAGTTAACACATTAAAATAAAAGCAAGTTTAATCTTGCTTCTAGTGGGGTTCGAACCCGGGTGATCCCATTTTGCGAAAATGGGTCACTTCGGGTTGCCCCACCCTAATTTCTTTATTTTTTTAACTTAATTAATTAAATAATTAATTACTCAGGGTAATTACAATATTACCCTTGGCCTGGAAAAGACCATTTTACCCTTGGACCCTCAAAATTTAAAATTTCTTCTTTTGAGTCCGATAAAAACTCTTTCGATTAAATCTTCGTTTTCGTGAGCCTCACATGGTTGGTTCCAACCTTTCCAAGCTCAATTAACTCCCCAAGTTTGTTTTCTTGGTCGTAGTAAGGGTTCTGAGGTCTGGTTCTACGCGTATCAATACGTGTGGACCTTGGGCTAATCGCAAGCATTCTTGAAACACCTAAGTCTTGATCCTATTCATTTTTAGGGTTGTTACACATACTTAGTACAAGTGGTGTACTAACCCTGTTTTTTGCCCTTTTCCCAAACATTTTAGGTTCCGGTCATTGAAGGGCATTGAGACGACTATGAAGAAGACTTGGAATTCTCAATCATCCAAGTTGGGTAGGTCCTCATTTTCGGAGGGAAATTTCAATATCAAGCTTATGAAGTTGTTCTAGTTTTAAGACACTTATGCTCTTTCTTTTCATTTGTGTACTAAAAATTGTATATCCTATATGTGGCTTTATTACGTTGATGTATGGGCTAGGCATAAATTGTTATACTTTTGTTAGATGGTTACGAGATGAGACATCCATTTTGATACTATGTTATATCTTATATATCTATGTGCAATAAAGGTAGAAGACTATGTAATCTTCCTATATGAAGAGTGTATGTATACTCAATATAAATATTAGTGTATGTAGAGGTCTATGTAAACCTCATTGTAGAAGTAATAAAAAGTTTTATATTTTCCGCATTTTGACCTATAAATGTAATGATGTAATCTAAGAGGCTAATCTTAGTCCTCAAATAGGACAACGATGCCGGTTACGTCTAGGGGGTGCTCCCCAAATATGACAAACTTAGTATCAGACCATGAGGTTGTATATCTTCGAGTCGATGTCTCTCTCAACCACGTCTATGTAGGTTCATACATATAATTATGAAGCGCGCCACACTTATGGATACGAACCTATGTGATGCTAGGAAACTGTCATTTTCTTGGAAGTCCAATATCATGCCTATAGAGTTTAACTCTACATGCTTTTAGCATCTAATCCTTTTATTGTGATTATAGGCAATGAATACTTGAAGGAATGCGTCACGAAGACTTGGGGAAGAGATTGCCAATGCGGAAGTTCCTCCCCGTGGTGATAAAGTCCCTCCTCTGGAAGAAGAAGTTAATAATGACCAAGTCCCGGTCAGTTCTCTTCCTTTGACGGATGGTGACATAATGGCTGCCCTTCTCCACATGTCCCAAGCCATTACTACACAAGCAAAAGCAGCCACTACCCAATCTCAAGCCATGAAGATAAAAACTAATGAATTCTTAGTAATGTCCTTTGGTCTCACTAATTATCCGACGTCTTTTATGGACCTAATGAATAGGGGGTTTCAAAGTTACCTAGATTCATTTGTCATTGTCTTCATTGACGACATCTAGGTATATTCGAAAAATGAGGGTGAACACCTGGACCATTTGAGGGTAGTGTTACAAGTGCTTATGGAGAACCAATTATTTTCCAAGTATGGCAAATGTGAGTTTCTGTTTAGGTCGGTGGCATTTCTTGGTCATATCATCTCTAGCGAGGGAGTTGTGTTTGATCCAAGAAAAACCGAGGCAGTGAAAACTTTTCCTAGACCATTGACTCAAATCGACATTAGGAGTTTCATGGGTCTAGTGGGTTATTATCGGTGGTTCGTGAATCGTTTTGCGTCCATTGCATCTCCCTTGACTACTTTGACACAAAAGAGTAAGAAATTTGAGTGGTCGGAGGCATGTGAGAGATGTTTCAAAATCTTGAAAGAGAGGCTTACTTCCGCTATAATGTTGACTTTGCCGTAGGGCACAAAGGGCTTCGTTGTATATTGTGATGCATCCCGAGTGGTTTTAGGGTGTGTGATTATGCAACAAGGGAAGGTAGTAGCCTATGCTTTTAGATAACTTAAGGTGCATGAGAGTAAATATCCAACTCATGATCTTGAGTTAGCGGCCGTGTTTTTTGCCCTAAAATTTTTGACGCATTACTAGTATGGTTTTCATGTTAATGTGTATACCAACCACAAGAGTCTCCAATATGTGTTTACTAAAAAGGAGTTGAATCTCTGACAAAGAAGGCGGTTGGAATTGTTGAAAGATTATGACATGAGTGTTCTCTATCTCACCGACAAGGACAATGTGGTTGCGGATGCTCTAAGTCGTATGAACATGGGTAGTGTGTCTCATGTAGAGGAATCCAAGAAAGTCTTAGTTAAATATGTTCATAGGTTGGCTATTTTGGGAGTTAGGTTGGAAGATTCTCCAAATGGTTGTTTTATGTTCCGTTATAACTCCGAGTCATCATTGGTGGTTGAGGACAACACCTTAATTAACCATTGATGGAGTTGAAGGAATTTGTTCTTGGCAATCCTAATGAATCATTCTCTTTAGGGGTGATGGTGTCTTGAGGTATCAAATAAGGTTGTGTGTTCCCAATGTAGATGGTTTGAGCAACCAGATTTTTGAGCAATCTCATGGGTCTTGTTACTCCATTCATATGGGTTCGAAAAAGATGTACCATGACCTTAATTAAGTGTTTTTGTGGGAATGTTTGAAAAAGGACATCGCGGAATTTGTTTATAAGTGTCCAAATTGCCAACAAGTTAAAGTCAAACACTTCCCTAAGGTCAAGTAAAAAATCTGTTTTTACTTGGGGTGTTTGGTAAATTCACCCCAAGTCTTTTATCAACCTAGGATGACATTTTTAGGGTTTTTTACGTATATTAAAGTGTTTCAAACCCTAAGACCTAATGTTATATTTCATTTCATAAAACTGAAAACCCTTCTCTCTTAAAAGACTCTCTCAAACTCCATATAAGCTAGAAATCAAGAAGGAGCTAGGAGGGTTGTTGGTGGTCGAGTTCTATATCATAATCATTGGGGTTTCTTCTACTTAAGGTATACTAGTCATCATTGAACTCTCTTTCATTCAGGAAGTCCTTTCTAAAAGATTTCAAAAAAAGGGGTTTTCAACCCTAACTTCTTCTATCTTTAACTCTAAATATGGGTCTTGCATGAAAACCATTTTAAATGATCCAAATACGATGTTTCTAATGTTAGTTGGTGATTTTAATGCTAAAACTTCAATGAAAACATGTTAAAGCTTTTTTTTTAAATCAATTTTTGGATCAAGGAATGGGATGAATGAGCATGATTTTTGTAGCCTTTGAGCTTTGGTTTATCTTGTGTTAATATTGATGTTTAGTTACTGCCCTAATTGCTAAATTATGATGAAATGTTGAGTAAAATACTATAGTTGATCGAAGATTGGATAAAGGGTAAGTTGGTTATGTTAATTATCCTTATTTATGAATTGCTCTTGAGTGGTATGATCTACCTTATTTGTGGTGGTGTTTTCTTGATGAAATTGGATATACTTGGTATGTATTGTAAGTATGGCTTTGAAGGCCTAATGTGTGAAATGAATTAATAATGAAGATGGTTCTTGTAATATGTATAATGAAGCTTGAATTCAATGTTTTGCTTAGATTATGCCTAAATGAAGTAAGTGTATATCTTGAGCATGTTAAAGTGTGTAATGCGATGAATGAAGGTCTAAGCATGTACAGAATTGAATGTAAATGAAATGATGCTTATGTGCAAGGTGTGTTCACATGTACACACGCATACACACAATTTGAATGAATGAAGTTAAAAATTGTGAATGAAAAGGGGAGTTTTGGGGTGAACACTCTTCGAGAGAGTGTTTAGAAGCACCCTCGTTATCTTCCAAGAGATTTCTAAGATAGGTTGGAGGATGATACCCTTTGTGAGTTGAGATGTGGTGTTCACTAGTGATATTTAACCTATTGTATAAAATGTTGAGAATTCGTGGGGAGTTATGCCTAGCACCGAGAGGATATGAAAAAGAGGTGGTTACACTTAGTGAGTTGAGATGAAATGTACCTCTTGATATAAGTAATCCTCGTTAATAGAGAATGAGTTACTTAGTAGAAATCTCCTTATCCCTTAACTATGCGCCCGCATAGGTGTAGCTATTGGGAAAGCCATGTTAAAGCTAAAAGAAAGACCTCACTCTAGGAAAGTGGGGGGACCCTTCTCCGATAAGGGAAGTATCAGGATTCCATGTATATCTCTCATGGTCTATGTCGCTTAAGCTAACCCCCACAAAAGAAGTCTTGTAAAAGAGTGTACTACTTAGGGTAGGTAGTGGAATGGTACGCTATATATCCATTGCACTAGGTAGGCATTCCGAAAGGGAAATCTTGGTGAGTCTTATATGAATTGAGTGAGCAAAGTCTTCTAAAATAATGTGCTACTTATGATAGGTGGTGGAATGAAACACCATCTATTCATTGCAGTAAGAAGGCATTCTAAAAGGGAAGTCTTGGTTTGTATTTTATGAATTGAATGAGATAAGTCTTCTAAAAGAGTGTACTACTTAGGGTAGGTGGTGGAATGGGACTCCATCTACTCATTGAACTAAGTAGGCATTCCAAAAGGGAAGTCTTGTTGTGTTGTTTGAGTGTTCTTCTAATGTCTTGTCATTGAGTGTGGACTTGTTCTACCGAGGCGAGTAGACCTAGAGCGGGTAGGTTGGGGATCACCTATGTGTGTAGTGAAGGAGGCGTATGGGAGTTTCCTTCATGTCTTACCTTGGTGAGTCTTAATATAACCTTAGCTAAGGAAACTCCTATGGAAATGAGTTCACTTCCTCTTGGCTTGACTTTGGAATTTCACTGTCTTGGGAATAAGTAATTCATTGTAAGGCTAACATGACTCACGGTAATTTTGGAGAGTTTAATTTAAAATAGTCCTTTTTGTGAAAATTATGGAAATCCTTATGTAAGTGTTAAATGATGATTTTAATGTTGGAAGCTTATTCATTCATGTATTCTTCCATTCATGAAGCCCTCCTAGTTTCCCTTCAATTGTGAATGCAGAGAACCCTGATCTTGAGAGATTTGTGATTGCATTGTGGGTATTGTTTGATTGTGATCCTATTCTAGTGGGTAGCATTGATGATTATGCACTTTTTTCATGATGATTTCGTAGTGAATTTTTTTAATTGAACTTGAAGGGGATCATGGTGATCTTAGGCCATTAGAGGCTACATGAAGGTTTTATGTTGATCTTCTTAACTCTATTGTATTCTATACTATTTGGTCATGATTGAATCAGCTAGATATGAATTAACTAGTTCTAATAGATTAACAATGATCTTGACCTAGGAAGTTGGAATAGAACCTATGTGATCATGCATGACTAGAAGGACTAGGTGTTGTAGTCGTTTGTAAGGCTTATAGCCATTGGTGGTTAGGACTTTGGTGGTAATTTCATAATACGGATGATTGTGATGACGTTTCCTAGTAATGAACAATGATAAAAGTAATCTAAGGCTATAAAATCCTATAATCCACCTACTAATGAAGATAAGATGAATTGATGAATAATGAACCTAAGGGTTGTTGTGTTGGCAGTAGCTTCAGGATGATAGAATGAAAGTGATAGATTCTCTTGAGCATAGTGAGATTGTCAAGGACATCCCTCCATGAGAGAAAAGTGTTGAGCAATTCTTGACAAGAAAACCTTGGAGTATATGCTAGACTCCAAGTGGTTATATGAGACGGATAGTCTAGCAAGGTTCCGGACTACTAGTAGAAAGGAGAGACACAACTAGTAGTTGTGATGACTATCCAAGTAGGTCTCATGAGGCGGGAGTCCTTCACCTAGTTGAGTCAAGGTATCCTAGTAGAGATCTCCATATCCTATGAACTTAGACGTGCTTGAGAAGCATCTCATAGTGTTCAAAGCAAATCATGAACTTAGACATGCCCATGGGGTATCTCTTAGTGTTCATAATGTGTGAATGGACTTTGACAGACCCAAGGGGTATCTCGTAGTGTCCATGTTTTAGTAAGGCATCAAGACATACCTTAAAAAGTATCTCGTAGGATCCATATGATTAAGGAACTTAGACATACTTAAAGAAGTATCTCATAGTGTTCAAAAATATAAAGATAGGGGCTAGGTCCATCATAAGAAGTTATAGATAAAGGATCCAAAAGTAGTACCTTGCATGAATGGTGTTATGGGGCATCTTAAATGCATTACACAAGGTACAAGCTAGGGTCATTAAATAAGAAAAGATTGAAGATAGGATTGGACTAGAGTTTCCTTACCTAGTAAAGTAGACTAAATATGAGAGTATCTTTTTAAAAGAAGTTAAGTAATGTTAAGGCTAGAGAAGGTGGACATGTTAAGGATAACTTCAAGATAGACTTAGTATGTGAGGTAGTATGGGCTGCCTTATGTACATTGCACAAGAATGTTTTGAGGAAATAATAAGAGTATAGTACCCTTTAGTATGAATAACTTAGGTTTACTAGAGATTCCTAAGATTACATGAAACTAAATAGGGTATGTTCAATATATGATTAGTGTGTGAGGTATTATGGGATGCTTCACATGCATTGCACAAGTGTGCTTTGGGGTGGCCTAGGAGCATAGTGCTCATATGTGATGATGAACTTAGGTCTTAATTATGATCGTGGGCTATGATCAAGAAGGACCAAAGAGATGTACTTAGCTTTGGTAGTATCATGGGATGCTACCTTAGCCTTGCACAAGTATACTTGGATGTGGATTATGAGTTAGTTAATTTGAGAAAGAAGGATAATTATTTAAGTATGAACTCTTATATGTTTTATGATCCTTTATTATGCTTATGATATTCATGTTATGCTTATGTATTTATCTCTTATGATTATATCTATTATTGACTAACCCTTTGAATATGTTATATTTTAATATGATTTTCTTTCATACTTAGTACATAACGTACTAACACATATTTCCTACATGTTGTCAATGTATGTTCTTTTGAAGATTGAGGTTACTTGAAGGGTAGAGTTTCCATGGTTTCCATTGTAACACCCTAAAACAATCTAAGGTGAACTAGAGCTTCGTGATTGTTTCTTGAGTTAATTTTGTGATAAATTGAGTTATAATGATGTTCTTAGGAGTGTGTGAAGTTTGTAGGTCAAACGTCCAAGAACGTCCATGACGTTCAGAAGATATGCCTTAGAAAGTGCTTGTGTGTTCTTATGTGTTTGAGTTAGTTTTACGTGGTCGTTTTAATCGAAATTGATGTGGGATGTTCCTAAGAAATAGAAGAATATTTTTAGGGGTTCAATGTCTGGGTACGACCCCATCTAGGACCCACGAGGTGCCCTAGAGAAGGGAATAAGACTTAGACCAAAAAATTGCCTAGGCAGTGTCCATTAATGAACAAGTCAATGGACCGTTTATTTATCGACGACTAGTTGACATAGTATGTCGATTGGCCCTTCTGACTCGAAGGATTTGGAGGGTTCAGAGTCAACCAACAAACCACCACCAATGGGGCATAATTTTACCAACGGTCCGTTGATTGGGAGTCATTGGTGCTGCCTGTGAAAAGGGGTTAATTTCTGTTTTGGCTTTAGGTGTTTGGTATATTCACCCCAAGTCTTTTAGGGACCTTGGACGTTTGTTTTAGGGTTTATTAGGTATATTAAAGCATTTTAAACCCTAAGACTTAATTTTAGACTCCATTTCCTAAAACCCAAAACCCCTATCTCTTAAAAGACTCCGTCAACTCACCATGCAAGCTAGAAGTCAAAAAGGGCTAGGAGGGCTGTTAGTGGTCGATTTCTTCACCAAATATCAGTGGGGTTTCTCTGATATAAGGTATTTTAGTCATCCTTGAACACTCTTCCATTCAAGGAGCCCTTTCTAATAGATTTATAAAAGAGTTTTCCAATCCTAGTTTCTTCTATCTTCAACTTTAAATATGGGTCTTGCATGAAAATGATTCTAATGATTCAACTATGATGTTTCTAATGTTAGTTCGTATTTTACTGCTAAAACTTCAATGAAATCATATTAAAGCTTTTTATCAAATTGTGGCTTAAGAAAGGGTTAAATGAGATTGGTTTTCTAGTCTTTGAGCTTTGCTTTACTTGTGGTGTTATGGTTGTTTAGCTACTGCCCTAAGGGATAATTTATGATGAATTATTGAGTAAAATTCTATAGGTGATGGGAGCTTGGATTAAAGGGTAAGTCGGTTATGTTGTTTAGCTTTAATTATGAAATGCTCTTCAGTGGTATGGTCCACCTTCTTGGTACCGGTGTTTACTTGAATTATATGAATGTGTAGCTACTTGTGTATTGTGAATGAGGCCATGAAGGCATAGTATATGAAAAAAGAGGGAAATAAAGTTTTTCTTGTTATTCTTTTTTATGAAGCTTGTAATAAAAAGTATGCCACGGATTTTGTCTAAATGACTTATATCATTATGTGAAGCATATTAAAGTGTGTGATGTGATGAAAGAAGGTCTAAGCATGTATAGAATGAAATGTAAATGAAATTATGCTTATGTGCAAGGTGTGCTCACATGTACACACACTCACACTTGAATGAATGAATGAAGTTAAGTAAAGAGGGGAGTTTTGGGGTGAACATTTGTAAGACCTCGAAAATGAGATAAGGTGTATAGAGCCTAAAATGTTTGTCTTAATGTTATAAGGTCCTAAAATGCCTTATTATGTCATATAGAGTCAGTGTGCAAAGTTTGAAGTGATTTGGAAGTCGAACGTCAAGGGACGTCCAAGACGTTCGACGAATAGTCGCTTATCTGCCTCATGTGTGTATGCATGCCTAAATTGTGTGAAATGAGTCAAATAAGTCTTGAAATGGTTTTAAATGATGTTTAATGTTATTATATAAAGTTTCGTGAAGTTTGTAGGTCAAACGCCCAAGAACGTCCAAGGCGTTCGAAAGATAGCCCCTAAGACGTTCATCGTATGACATGTTGGGGTCAAGGCTATTTGGACGTCTTGTAGGTGTTTGTTTTGGATGAAACTTATGTGGTAGGTCTATAACATGTTAAGGTTTGTAATAGCGTTGGAAACATCCGGGTACGACTTCTAAAGGGCCCCACAAGAGTCCCCAAAAGGACCCCAAGGCTGCCTATACACTTCCTGGGCAGTGTCCTTGACGGACCCAATGACGGACCGTTGGGCCACCAACGGACCGTCAAGCAGGTCTCGTCGAAGGAGACTTGACTTGGGCAGGTCTTAAGCCAAGAATTGGCTAAGTCCCCTGCGACGGATGGCTTCCACGGCCCGTCATGGCCATGACGCCCCGTCATGGCCCTCGTCGCGGCTGCCTGCGAGTTGGCTGCCTGCGTGCTGCCACTTAAAGGGGTGAATGGTAAATTCACCCCACGTCCTAACCTGAATATTATTGGTTTATTTGATTATTTTTGGGTGTATTTAAGGGTCCAAAAACGTGACCAACCCATTCTCAAATCCCCTCACTCAAATTGAACCCTTCCCTTCCCAAAATATTCTCTCTAGAAACCCCCATGGTTTTTGAAGCTCAAGAACAGCTTGTAGAAGGGATTCTCATGGGTTCTTCATCATGTTTTATGGGTCTTCATGAAGATTAAGGTATGGTGATCCTTCATCTCTAAGTAACCTTTCACTTGGAGAGTTCTTCTCAATGTTTTTCAAAGAAATCTTATGAACAAGTTTCCAATCTTCCAATCTAGCCATGGGTTCTTTCTCAAAACGTTTCTAAAGATCAAATCATGATGAATTAGTATTAATATGATGATTTGAATGTGATTTCACTTCAATTGCATGATGAACCCATGTTCCTTCCAAAACTAGGTTTAGCTCTTGCATGGGCTTTGTGATTATGGCTTGTTCTTGATGAATTGGTGATTCTCTTATGTTGAATTGCTTGTGGTTATTGTTATTGACATTAAATTATGTTGAATTGATGATGATAAGTCCATGATGATAAATATATGAAGTTTTGAGCATGAATAACCTATGTTTCTATATGTTGTCTTGAAGACGATTGTGAGATCGGTTGTGTAGGCTCTTGATTATGTATGAACTGCTGTAGCTACTCTTTTAGGGTGATGTAATGGATGAATTTTGTAAGTATAAATCCTTAATGTTCAAATTAAGAAGGGCTTGCATGAATTGGTATAGATTCCTTTAGGTTATGAAGTCAAGAAGCTAAGTTGTGATGTATCTTGAATTATGATTAGATAAAGTATGATTTAGTCTTGATTTCTTATCTAATTAGCTACTGCCTAATGAGTATATTATTGATGAAATATGAATGATGATCATACCCTTAGATAGTTCATAGTATTGATAAAGTCTCCTATACTCTAGCAAATCGATAAGCCTAAATGCCTATGTTGTAACCCTAATCTTGAATGTATGTAATCATGATTTCAATATGGTTAAATGTAGGTTTAGCTACTGCCTTAGACTTACATATGTATGAACTATGATCTAAAATCAATGTAAGGGAAGTTAGCTAATGACCTATGTTATTCTACTTTCCTAGTATGTTGATATGTTTCATTATGTTATGGCATAATCTTGTAGCGACTTGTACATGGTTTCTTATATGTTTAAAGTACATATAGCTACTGCCATTTATGTGTTTTATTGATGAATAAGGTGTATTGATCAATGATGATCAAAGGGTGAGAAATTGGTAAGAATGCTTAATTCCTCTACTCTTCTACTTCTCTATTCTTTATAGAAATGTTGATGAAGCCTTGTATGGCATTGTGTGGTATGGTCCACTTATGGTGGCGGTGTTTACTTTATTGTCATTATATATGTGTTGACCATGGCCATGAAGGCAAACTGATGAACTTATGAACATATGCTTAAAATGATACTATGAGAAGATTATGCCTACTTTCCTATTCTAGATGTGAATTAGGTTGTGTGGCTATTGTCTGAGCATGTGTATAACTATGTTAGGGTAAAGTATAGGTGCTGCCATGGATGTGTTAAGATGGTTAATAACCCCTTACCTATGTACCCTTATATGAAAGTGTAAATGGCTATAGTTAGGAGTCTTGGTTACATTGTATGTATAGTCTTGTCTCCTATGCTATTATGTGTTGTGTGTTATGTGCTTGAAGTGCAATGTGGTCTAATAGGGTGGCTGACTAAATAAGTTATTGATAGCCATTATGTGATCATGTTGGTCAATGTACACACACTCCCACTTACATGCATGTTATAAGTAGTATAAGTCATTGTGTCTAAATGAAAGGTAGTTCTCATATTCACTAGTGTCTACTACTATGCATATTAAGGTGATGTTTATGGAAGTATGATTTGTATTTCCCTTACTAGGATGACTTGATAGGTGTACTAGTATGGTCAAGCGTATGGAACCTTGACTATACATTGCACATGTGTATCTTGATAGGATAGTTCCTAGATTTGGTTTCTATGAACATGAAGGATGAATGTATGAACATGTTATGAATATGATGTATATGATATGATGAAGTACGAATGTGCATAGTGTCTTAGTAGGTTTATATGAAAGGATTTCTCATATAGTTATGCCTATAGACTTATGCATTGATATATGAATATGTGTGACACTATGTGATTATGTGAAAGGTTTGCTCACATCTAAGTATACACTCACACATGGATGATCTAGTTAGCGAGAAGGGTCCTTGCTAGGGGTGCCCAAGAATACTCCAAATCTAGATAGGTGCTTGAATGTGCTATAAGCGTATGAATGATGAATATTGTAAAGCTTATGTTTTATGAACAAACGTAATAAAAGCTTTTCAATAAAGGGAACTTAGCCTAGCACCGATCGAACTTGTATATGAGGGAATGACACTTTCCAACATAGGAAAGGCAGGGTTCACTACGGTCCTCATGTGAGGGGCGACACTTTCTTACATAAGAAAGGCAGGGTTCATTACGGTCCTCACGGGGTGGATAGCCTCATGACCCAACATAGGGTGTAGAGTTGATATTTCCATGAATTCCCCAAGTTCCATAAACTATGTTGCCACCATAGGATACTAGCTAGAGGATTATACCTCGATAGCTATGTTTATGTTAGGTTCTACTTTGGCCGGTAGACCACCTTCCATCGGTGTAAGGTTTTATGACACCGGATTCCATGATTAGCACCCATGGTCTATGTCGGTTAAGGTTATGGTTTCCCTAAAGGTAAAATGGACAATGGAAGTAATTGATAGGATCCTAACTAGGAGGACTTAAGGTAAGTTACTTAGGATAGATGGAAGTAATGAACCCATCTAGACATTGCACAAGTGACTCCTTAGGAAGTCTTAGGAAGGTTCTCTAATGCATATGATTATGTATGTGTCCTTTATGTATGATATTGTAGTCTTGGTTTGACTATGTTTATGTTGTACTATACTTCTATGATGGCATGTGTTGTCTTGTGTAGATACTATATATGGTATTCTCTTATGTTCCTAAGGTGATGCATTGCACCAAGCATCTCTAAAGGATTTGTTAGTAAGCAAATGAATTGAAAGAAAGAGTTAGATGTCAAGAAGAGTGAGTTCACTGTAAAGTGACCTCTCTTTGTACTTAAATTCTATATGTGCTTTTCTATGATGTTTGGCCTTTGATTGTGTTTCAATGACGTATGTGGATGATATAAATGATGTTAACAAAGGTTTTATGATGATTTACTCAAAATGGCATGAAGTATGATTTCAAAGGAAATGTCCCTTTAAATGCATGTTTTCGCATGGTTGCCATACTTAGTACATTCTTGTGCTAATCCCATTCTTCTTTACTTTTTACACAAAGTGTAGGTTATGGAATGCATAAAGGAGATCTATGATTGAGAAGCTTGATAGGTGTTTTCTCAAGCTCAAGGAAAGGAATCCTTAAGTTCAAGGATGTCCTACTTATGTCTTTATATGAAGTCTTTAAATATTGTATAGTTATGTAAGGTGTCGTATGGGCCGTGTCCCTAATGTATTCTAAAGTTATTGAGTCTAAGATGGCAAAGAGACTTAGAGTCTAAATATGTATTATGACTTATGTTTTATATATATATGATGTGATGTTTCTAGCATATGAGGTGCTATGAAAAGTTTTAAATTTTCCGCTAAATTTACTATGTCAATGCAATGAATGATATGAGAGGCTTGTCTTAGACCTCCGAGAGGTCGACGACGCCGGTTACAATCCAAGATTGTACCCTATCTTCTAGGGTATGCTTTTGGGTTGTGACAAACTTGGTATCAGAGCATGAGGTTTATATAGCGGTTTTAGGTTCTAAAAAGTCTCATATTGCCACGTCTAGTAGAGTCTCGTATCATTGGTGGTGAGTCGCGACACATCAAATGGTATGAGAGGCTATAGGACGATAGAGTTTCCCTTCTTCATCAATCTCATATCGTGCCATAGAACTTAATTCTATAAGATCTCTCTCTTATGTTTTCTTGTCCGGTGGTCTTTTAGATGTGATTGCTTGGATGAGATTGCTCTATGCTTGAGGGAGAAAAAGTGAGTTTAAAATGCTTATCTTTGTTTTATGGTTTGAATGAGTATGTGTGAAGGTGACACTTGTCCTTATTTGATGATGTATATACTAACTAGGGCGACTTGAAGGGTTAACTAGACTTAGGTAGGGGTATGGGACTCTACCTATGTCTTGCACTAGTTTGCCTTGATGGAGACCTTAGGAGGTTAATACTATGTATGTGTATGATGATAAATGTGAATATCCTTATGTAATGATCTCTATGCTTATAATCATGTAAATAGCCTAGTGTGCTAAAGATATGGAGTTATCCATGCATGAATGTTATGGATGAGTGGAGTATGGTGCTAATTGTAGTTCTTGTTGGGTTACTTGATTTAGTGAAGTTATGGAGCTTTACTTGATCATTGCACATGTTAACTCTATGGGGATTATGATTGGTTATCTTACCTTGCTTTATACGAAATATCTCTTATATTAATGATGTGATGCCAATTATGGCAATATATGAAATCTATGTGAAATAGCATGTTATGTCGGATGATGTAAGTTATGATATAGTTGAAGCATGCTAGAAGTTATAGTGGTTAAAGTGATTTCTCTTAAATTGTGTATTCCTATATGATTTTGTATGGTAGTAGCCAAGTATTAGGATTTGAACTTGGAATGTTTTAATAACTACCTATGGAAGTATGCTATCCTATGAGTATATGTGATTGACAATGTGCATTGTTTTCCTTTGTATATAAGTGGTACTTCATGAGTTGCTAGTGTAAAAAAAAATTGGAGTCTTTTGTAGAGACTTGAGTTGTAAATATAGTATGCATGCTTATGAAGAATGAGTTAGTAGAGCTTTGTATCTTATAATTCCATGCTTGTTCCATTAGATGTCTAAATGTTGCATTTTTGGATATTTGGAAGCATGCTCACTGTAAAGACTAGGCAACTTATTGTAATATATTTGGAGAACCTACTAAATTGTCATTTGATTGGATGTTATTGAAATATGTGTAGAATTTATGAATATGAACATGATAAGGGATGTGGAAAAGAATCTTTGCATTTAAATTGAAGGATGAGAATCTTATGACATGATGAGTTGTAGAGTTATTTCTAAATTTCTTGTTGTGTTATGAACTTCCTTGTTGTTTTCCACTAATGATGTATGACCTTACTGTCTATTGCATTGTAGGAAGACCTTATGTGAATCGAATAGTATGATCAAAGTTGATGGTTGAGGATGATTTGCCTAAAATGATAAGGTTTAGAATGCCTTAGTGTTGTTAAATTGAATTAATGAAAATTCTCTCTAAAGTAGTAATCACTCTAAGTGATGAATATGAAGGTTTTGTATTTGAGATCCTCTACATGTTGGGTTAAGTTGCTCTTAATTGGGTTTACCTTAAGTGGGGGATGGTGTTTGAGTAGTGAGATTTGTAGAAATTGTCTATATTGTCCTTCTATTCTTACTTGAATTGGAAAAATATGAATTCTTAGTATGCTTGTTCATGAAAATAGTCTTGCATAAAGTGTGAATTGTATGATATTTATATGATTGGTACGAATTGATTGACATCATCTTAGAGACATGGCGAATTTTCCAAAGGGCATGAAAAGAAATTTTTGATAAAATCCATGTTTTCTCTTGTTGACTTGCATTTTAATGTGATAATTGTGAAGTTGACTTCATGAGGTAAGACAAGGAACTTGGTGATAGTCACTTGTAGGTTAAATTGTTTAGCCTTGTAATGGGAGTTGAGTCTCTTTTACAATAAAATATGTTGACTCTCTTGAAAATTTAGTGACTTGATGATTTGTAATATAAAATTGTAGGCTCATTCTTGAAAGGTGAAAGCATGTTTTACTAAGTATATATGTGTGTGCCTATGGTTTGTGCTATTTTTCCAAAATGAGGCTTACTTTAAGGGTGAGTAATATGTTAAGAAAAGAGATTTGTGGAATGACTTCCTATTTTGTTGTGATGCACTTGGTGTGACTTGCCATTTAGACTTCACTAGGAAGAAAAATATATGCATGTCTTGGCTTGAAAGTTGAGATTTCTCATTATTAAAAAAAAAAATTGACCTTGTGTTTTGCTAAGGTGTGAACTCATGATACATGTAATGTTTTGAGGAGCAAGACATTCCTCCATGGACACCACTAAGCATGGTATGGTTGAGTATGACCTTCATGGTACTAGGTCTAACTAATGAAGATTTTTGTTAAATGCAATTAACTCAAGTCTATGTGCATTGAAGTATGAATGCCTACTTGTTTTGAGTATTGTTGAAATCTGCCTATATGTGGCCTTGCAAGATGATATCTTGATGAATTAAGGTGCAATGACCATGTTATGATTAGGAGAAGTATGTTCCTCCTATGAACATGATAAGAGCCTCTTTGATTAATGCATTAAGGGTGAGTGAATCGAAGTTTTGCTTACTTGTGTGCATTGAGTGCTAAAATGATTTGATGATATTTTAAATGTGATGAACTGCTCTTATATGCATTGAAGTCATTGATGTGATTAAAGAGTCCTAAGTGTCATTCGAGGACGAATGTTCCCAAGTGGGGGATATTGTAAGACCTCAAAAATGAGATAAGGTGTCTAGAGCCTTAAATGTTCGTCTTAATGTTATAAGGTCCTAAAATGCCTTATTATGTCATATAGAGTCAGTGTGCAAAGTTTGAAGTGATTTGGAAGTCGAACGTCAAGGGACGTCCAAGACGTTCGACGAATAGTCGCTTATGTGCCTCATGTGTGTATGCATGCCTAAGTTGTGTGAAATGAGTCAAATAAGTATTGAAATGGTGTTAAATGATGTTTAATGTTATTGTATGAAGTTTCGTGAAGTTTGGAGGTCAAACGCCCAAGAACGTCCAAGGCATTCGAAAGATAGCCCCTAAGACGTTCATCGTATGTCATGTTGGGGTCAAGGTTGTTTGGACGTCTTGTAGGTGTTTGTTTTGGATGAAACTTATGTGGTAGGTCTATAACATGTTAAGGTTTGTAATCGCGTTGGAAACGTCCGGGTACGACTTCTAAAGGGCCCCACAAGAGGCCCCAAAAGAAGGACCCCAAGGCTGCCTATACACTGCCTGGGCAGTGTCCCTTTGACGGACCCAATGACGGACCGTTGGGCCACCAACGGACCGTCAAGCAGGTCTCATCGAAGGAGACTTGCCTTGGGCAGGTATTGATCCAAGAATTTGGCCAAGTCTCCTGTGACGGAAGGCTGCCACGGCCCGTCATGGCCATGACGCCCCGTCATGGTCCTCGTCGCGGGTGCCTGTGAGTTGGCTGCCTGCGTGCTGCCACTTAAAGGGGTGAATGGTAAATTCACCCCACGTCCTAACCTGACTATTATAGGTTTAATTAAGTAATTTTAGGTGTATATAAGCCATCCAAAACGTGATTTACCCATTCTCAAATCCCCTCACTCAAATTGAACCCTTCCCTTCCCAAATTATTCTCTCTTGAAACCCCCATGGTTTTTGAAGCTCAAGAACATCTTGTAGATGGGATTCTCATGGGTTCTTCATCAAGTTTTATAGGTCTTCATGAAGATTAAGGTATGGTGATCCTTCATCTCTAAGTAACCTTTCACTTGGAGAGTTCTTCTCAATGTTTTTCAAAGAAATCTTATGAACAAGTTTCCAATCTTCCAATCTAGCCATGGGTTCTTTCTCAAAACGTTTCTAAAGATTAAATCATGATGAATTAGTATTAATATGATGATTTGAATGTGATTTCACTTCAATTGCATGATGAACCCATGTTCCTTCCAAAACTAGGTTTAGCTCTTGCATGGGCTTTGTGATTATGGCTTGTTCTTGATGAATTGGTGATTCTCTTATGTTGAATTGCTTGTGGTTATTGTTATTGACATTAAATGATGTTGAATTGATGATGATAAGTCCATGATGATAAATATATGAAGTTTTGAGCATGAATAACCTATGTTTCTATATGTTGTCTTGAAGACGATTGTGAGATCGGTTGTGTAGGCTCTTGATTATGTATGAACTGCTGTAGCTACTCTTTTAGGGTGATGTAATGGATGAATTTTGTAAGTATAAATCCTTAATGTTCAAATTAAGAAGGGCTTGCATGAATTGGTATAGATTCCTTTAGGTTATGAAGTCAAGAAGCTAAGTTGTGATGTATCTTGAATTATGATTAGATAAAGTATGATTTAGTCTTGATTTCTTATCTAATTAGCTACTGCCTAATGAGTATATTATTGATGAAATATGAATGATGATCATACCCTTAGATAGTTCATAGTATTGATAAAGTCTCCTATACTCTAGCAAATCGATAAGCCTAAATGCCTATGTTGTAACCCTAATCTTGAATGTATGTAATCATGATTTCAATATGGTTAAATGTAGGTTTCGCTACTGCCTTAGACTTACATATGTATGAACTATGATCTAAAATCAATGTAAGGGAAGTTAGCTAATGACCTATGTTATTCTACTTTCCTAGTATGTTGATATGTTTCATTATGTTATGGCATAATCTTGTAGCGACTTCTACATGGTTTCTTATATGTTTAAAGTACATATAGCTACTGCCATTTATGTGTTTTATTGATGAATAAGGTGTATTGATCAATGATGATCAAAGGGTGAGAAATTGGTAAGAATGCTTAATTCCTCTACTCTTCTACTTCTCTATTCTTTATAGAAATGTTGATGAAGCCTTGTATGGCATTGTGTGGTATGGTCCACTTATGGTGGCGGTGTTTACTTTATTGTCATTATATATGTGTTGACCATGGCCATGAAGGCAAATTGATGAACTTATGAACATATGCTTAAAATGATACTATGAGAAGATTATGCCTACTTTCCTATTCTAGATGTGAATTAGGTTGTGTTGCTATTGTCTGAGCATGTGTATAACTATGTTAGGGTAAAGTATAGGTGCTACCATGGATGTGTTAAGATGGTTAATAACCCCTTACCTATGTACCCTTATATGAAAGTGTAAATGGCTAAAGTTAGGAGTCTTGGTTACATTGTATGTATAGTCTTGTCTCCTATTCTATTATTTTTTGTGTGTTATGTGCTTGAAGTGCAATGTGGTCTAATAGGGTGGCTGACTAAATAAGTTATTGATAGCCATTATGTGATCATGTTGGTCAATGTACACACACTCCCACTTACATGCATGTTATAAGTAGTATAAGTCATTGTGTCTAAATGAAAGGTAGTTCTCATATTCACTAGTGTCTACTACTATGCATATTAAGGTGATGTTTATGGAAGTATGATTTGTATTTCCCTTACTAGGATGACTTGATAGGTGTACTAGTATGGTCAAGGGTATGGAACCTTGTCTATACATTGCACATGTGTATCTTGATAGGATAGTTCCTAGATTTGGTTTCTATGAACATGAAGGATGAATGTATGAACATGTTATGAATATGATGTATATGATATGATCAAGTACGAATGTGCATAGTGTCTTAGTAGGTTTATATGAAAGGATTTCTCATATAGTTATGCCTATAGACTTATGCATTGATATATGAACATGTGTGACATTATGTGATTATGTGAAAGGTTTGCTCACATCTAAGTATACACTCACACATGGATGATCTAGTTAGCGAGAAGGGTCCTTGCTAGGGGTGTCCAAGAATACTCCAAATCTAGATAGGTGCTTGAATGTGCTATAAGCATATGAATGATGAATATTCTAAAGCTTATGTTTTATGAACAAACGTAATAAAAGCTTTTCAATAAAGGGAACTTAGCCTAGCACCGAGCGAAATTGTATATGAGGGAGTGACACTTTCCAACATAGGAAAGGCAGGGTTCACTATGGTCCTCATGTGAGGGGTGACACTTTCTTACATAAGAAAGGCAGGGTTCATTACGGTCCTCACGGGGTGGATAGCCTCATGACCCAACATAGGGTGTAGAGTTGATATTTCCATGAATTCCCCAAGTTCCATAAACTATGTTGCCACCATAGGATACTAGATAGAGGATTATACCTCGATAGCTATGTTTATGTTAGGTTCTACTTTGGCCGGTAGACCACCTTCCATCGGTGTAAGGTTTTATGACACCGGATTCCATGATTAGCACCCATGGTATATGTCGGTTAAGGTTATGGTTTCCCTAAAGGTAAAATGGACAATGGAAGTAATTGAATAGGATCCTAACTAGGAGGACTTAAGGTAAGTTACTTAGGATAGATGGAAGTAATGAACCCATCTAGACATTGCACAAGTGACTCCTTAGGAAGTCTTAGGAAGGTTCTCTAATGCATATGATTATGTATGTGTCCTTTATGTATGATATTGTAGTCTTGGTTTGACTATGTTTATGTTGTACTATACTTCTATGATGGCATGTGTTGTCTTGTGTAGATACTATATATGGTATTCTCTTAAGTTCCTAAGGTGATGCATTGCACCAAGCATCTCTAAAGGATTTGTTAGTAAGCAAATGAATTGAAAGAAAGAGTTAAATGTCAAGGAGAGTGAGTTCACTGTAAAGTGACCTCTCTTTGTACTTAAATTCTATATGTGCTTTTCTATGATGTTTGGCCTTTGATTGTGTTTCTATGACGTATGTGGATGATATAAATGATGTTAACAAAGGTTTTATGATGATTTACTCAAAATGGCATGAAGTCTGATTTCAAAGGAAATGTCCCTTTAAATGCATGTTTTCGCATGGTTGCCATACTTAGTACATTCTTGTGCTAATCCCATTCTTCTTTACATTTTACACAAAGTGTAGGTTATGGAATGCTTAAAGGAGATCTATGATTGAGAAGCTTAATAGGTGTTTTCTCAAGCTCAAGGAAAGGAATCCTTAAGTTCAAGGATGTCCTACTTATGTCTTTAATATGAAGTCTTTAAATATTGTATAGTTATGTAAGGTGTCGTATGGGCCGTGTCCCTAATGTATTCTAAAGTTATTGAGTCTAAGATGGCAAAGAGACTTAGAGTCTAAATATGTATTATGACTTATGTTTTATATATATATGATGTGATGTTTCTAGCATATAAGGTGCTATGAAAAGTTTTAAATTTTCCGCTAAATTTACTATGTCAATGCAATGAATGATATGAGAGGCTTGTCTTAGACCTCCGAGAGGTCGACAACGCCGGTTACAATCCAAGATTGTACCCTATCTTCTAGGGTATGCCTTTGGGTTGTGACAACATTCTTCGTGGGTTGAGATGATGTATTTAGTAGAAACCTCACTACATCCTAAGAGCTCTCTAAGATAGGTTGGAGGATGAATGCAATTCGTGTGTTGAGATGTGGTGTTCACTAGTTATCCTTAACCTATTGTTGATAATGTTGAGAATCCGTGGAGACTTATGTCTAGCACCGAGAGGATATGAAAAAGTTGTGGCTACACTTCGTGAGTTGAGAAGTTGTATTCATATGTACCTCTTGAGATGAGTACTCTTCGTTAGTAGAGAATGAGTAGGTTAGTAACAATCTCCTTATCCCTTCAGTATGTGCCCGCATAGGTGTAGCTATTGGGAATGTCATGTAAAATCTAAAAGTAAGACCTCACTCTAGGCAAGTGAGGGGACCCTTCTCCAAAAAGTTAAGTATCGGGATTCCACATTTATCTCTCATTGTCTATGTCGGTTAAGCTAACCCCCACAAAATTAAATAAAGTGCTAAGTCTTCTTAAAGAGTGTACTACTTTGGGTAGGTAGTGGAATGGAGGCTATTTATCCATTGCACTAGGTAGGCACTCAGAAAGGGGAGTCTTGGTGAGTCTTATTTGAATTGAATCAACTAAGTCTTCTCAAATAACGTACTACTTAGGGTATGTGGTTGTTTGGGATGCTATCTATCCACTGCACTAAGTAGACCTTACGAAAGGGGAGTCTTGGTGCCAAGCCTTCTAAAAGAGTGTACTACTTAGGGTAGGTGGTGGAATGGGATGCCATCTACACATTGCACTAAGTAGGCATTCCGAAAGGAAAGTCTTGGTGTGTTGATTGAGTGTTCTTCTAATGTCTTGTTATTGAGTGGTGAATTGTTCTCCTTAGTGGAGTAAGCCTATGGTGGGTTGTCTTAAGGATCTCCTTGGTGTGCATTGAAGGAGGTGTATGGGCGTTTCCTTCATGTATTACCTTGGAGAGTCTTACGATAACTTCGGTTAAGGAAACTCTAACGGAAATGAGTTCACTTCCTCTTGGCAACACCTTGGGATTTCATTATTTTGGAGTTATTCTTGTTAATTGTAATGTAACAAGAGTTCACTGTAAATGTTAGGTATACTCTAAAGTTCCTTTTTTTGATAAAATTATGGAAATCCTTCTCTAAATGTTAAATGATGTTTGTTATATGTTGTTTTGCTTCTAAATTCATGAATGTTTTACTTATTTGGCATGATATCTTATTTTACTAAAATGTCCCTTTTTACGTGTTTTGCATATGCCATACTTAGTACGTTGTTTGTACTTACCCCATGCTTTTCTATACTCTATAATTATGTGTTTTGGAAGCAAGGTTGAAGTCTAGAAGGCAAAGCTTGGAATGTTTCTCTGAAGGCAAAATATGTCCTCATATATCCGAGGGCATAGTTCCTATCTTGTTAGTTTCTTTATGTTAAGACTTATTTTGAATTTATTTTAATGTAAATGGCCGTTTCCCTATGATATTATGTCGTGTCTCTAAGTTTTTCTTGTGACGATGAGATTCTCTCAGTATTTATGAAAGAGTTCCTTTTTATATTAAATATTGTCAAAAGTTTTAATTCCGCACTACTTTTTATGTCTTATGTAATAAACATAGTTAAAGGGCTTGTACAAGACCCCAAAGGGTAAGTATTACTTGTCATGACACAAGTGTTCTCCCAAACTTCTATGGGGTACTTTCGAGTCGTGACAGACTTGGTATCAGAGCATAAGGTTATGGGAAATAGTTTAGGGTCTAAAATTCTCACAAGCCACGTCTAGTAGAGTCTTGGTCATTGGTGTGAGTCTCCACACATCCATGGACAAGAGGTTATAGGACGATAGAGTTTCACTTTCTTCATTACTCTTGTATTGTGCCATAGAACTTAATTCCATAAGATCTCTCTCTTCTTCTCCTTTGTCCGGTGGTTTTCTAGGTGTGATTGCTTGTAAAGAGAGATCTTTTTATGTTTGATGGAGATAAAGGTTAGTTTAGATGTTATGATGGTTTGTGTCTAGAAGAGAGAATGTGAAGGTGAGTTTTGAAAACAAATTGTGATGTGATGCCATTTATGGCTAGGTGTGATTTATGAGGTTGGAAGTGTTACGATGAGAAACTTTATGGTGATGTAGTTCTAAGCATGGTAAGAGTTAGAGTGATTAAATGAAGTTCTTTGAGAGGAAATGAATTACCTTGTGATTATGTTCAATGGTGTTAGAAAGCTTTAAAGTGTAAATTTGAGGAATGTTGAGGGAATGTGGAGATTTTGTAGGAGTTAAGGGCAACCTTCTTCTGTGACTAATGTTTCATAGTTGTTCTTATAATTTGGTTGAGGTTCTTGTGTAGGTTTACACTAAGGAGGAAATGTGGTATGAATACCTCCTAAGGGAGTTTTGTTCCATGAGATTGAGTTAAGTGGTGCGTAAGAGTTGAATGAGGTGGTGTTTAAGAGAGTTTGTCTAAGCTTGAATCCTAAGAGGAGAGTGTTATGCTTTACTAGTAGAGTGGATGTTTAGTCTTGATAATCATGTGTTAAGAGTAGTATGAGGTCCTATCTTGTGAGAAGCATAATGGTGATTTGATGTATGAGGCCTTGAAGATGGATTTACCCTAAGTGGGGGAAAATGAGTTGAGTACAAAGGTAATTGATATCCTCATCTTTCCTTTTTGTTCTTATTCAAGCTTGAGACCGAATCCTTAGTAGTTTGGTAATGATTACGAGTCTTGCATTATAGTATGAGTTGCATTTGTCCTTTTTTTATGAGTTTCTTGATGGCAAAGTATTTGAGAGGCTATCGAAGTTATCATGATGGCATGGGAAAGATTGGTGGTCAAATGTTAAAGTGTAGCTAATGGCAATGCTTAAATGCTTCAAGATTGTTTTGAATATGTAGTGTATGAATGAGTTATATTGTGTTGTATATGGAGTTAGATGACTTAAAGTCTAATGTTAAAGAAGCAAGTCAAATATAAGTTTTCACATGATGAATGCTAGGTAGGATTACATGTAGTGTACTTAGTCCAAGAGAATCCTCAAGGGTCACTAAGTGGGAGTGGTAGTATGGGATGCTACTCTCACATTTCACTTAGTGTAACATACCAAGTTTCTTTGGAGTAAGTTATTATGGCATTGTCTCTCATAATTTCATGCCATTTTGTTAAAGTTGCTTGAAAGGTGCATTATAGAATTTTTTAAGAAAGTGACACAGTGAAGTTTTGAGTACACTGTAAAGAAGTTCAAATTATGACAAATTCCATTTTTCATGGATGATGGATTGAATGTGTATGAAAATGATGTGTATAATCGTGTTTAATGTTTGATAAGGTCTCCATAAGTGAAGAAATGAAAGTGAGATCGAAATTGTGAAGTTTTGCAAAGTTTACTGTTTACAGTGATGCTCACTGTGAAAATCTTCCTTTTTGAAAAAAATTACTTTGTCTTAAATTGTAGTAACAATGTGTGTAAAAGTGTTGTGTAGGAGAATTTTTAATGTTGGAGGAGGTAGTTCCTCCATAGGTGAAGGGTAAGAGTGTATTTTGAAAAGTGAAAGTTCTCGCAAGATGCTTCTATTGGAAAGTGTGTGAAAGTTTGAATTTGTGCTCCTTGTTAGTTGGTGCTTTGATTATGAATGGTTGACCATGATTGTAATGTGTTATGTGCTTCTCATGGAGTCCTTTATGGTCTTAAAGTTTTAGTTTCATTCGAGGACGAATGTTATTCGAAGTTGGGGAGAAAGTAACACCCTAAAACGAACTAAGGTGAACTAGAACTTCGTGATTGTTTGTTGAGTTAATGATTTTCTTAGGAAGTGTGTGAAGTTTGGTTATGTTTGGATGTCAAACGTCCAAGAACGTCCATGAGGTTCGGAAGATATGCCTTAGAAAATGCTTGTGTGTTCTCATGTGTTTGAGTTAGTTTTACGTGTTTGTTTTAATTGAAATTGATGTGTGATGTTCCTATTACCTAGAAGACTATGTTTAGGTGTGTAATGTCTGGGTATGACCCCACCTAGTACCCACGAGGGGCCCTAGAGAAGCGTCCAAGACTTAGACCTAAAAACTGCCTAGGTAGTGTCCATCAACGAACAAGTCAACGGACCGTTTGTCAATCGACGGCTCGTTGACTTTGTCCATCGTTAGAACTGCTGACCTGAAGGATTTGAATGGTACAGAATCAACCAACGATCCCCCATCAATGAGGCTTCGTTTGAAAAATGGTCCGTTGGTTGGGAGTTGTTGGTGCTGCCTGTGAAAAGCTGCCATTTTCTGTTTTTCCTTGGGGTGTTTGGTAAATTCACCCCAACTCTTTTAGGGACCTTGGAAGTTTATTTTAGCATTTATTAGGTATATTAAATTCTTTCAAAACCCTAAGAACAAATTTTAGACTCCATTTCCTAAAACCCAATATCCTCTCTCTTAAAAGACTCCCTTAAGTCACCATGGAAGCTAGAAGTCAAGAAGGGCTAGGAGGGCTGTCGGTGGTCGATTTCTTCACCAAATATCAGTGGGGTTTATCTAATCTAAGGTATTGTAGTCATCCTTTAAACTCTCTTCCATTCAAGGAGCCCTTTTTAATAGATTTCTAAAAGAGTTTTCCAAACCTAGTTTCTTCTATCTTCAACTTTAAATATGTGTCTTGCATGAAAATGTTTCTAATGATTCAAATATGATGTTTCGAATGTTAGTTGGTGATTTTAATGGTAAAACTTCAATGGAATCATGTTAAAGCTTTTTATCAAATTTTGGCTTAAGAAAGGGGTTAAATGAGCTTGGTTTTGTAGTCTTTGAACTTTGCTTTACTAGTGGTGTTATTGATGTTTAGCTACTGCTCTAACGGATAATTTATTATGAATTGTTGATTAAAAGGCTATAGGTTATGGGATCTTGGATTAAAAGGTAAGTCGGTTATGTTGTTCATCTTTAATTATGAAATGCTCTTTAGTGGTATGGTCCACCTTCTTGGTGGCGGTGTTTACTTGAATTGTATGAATTTGTAGTTACTTGTGTATTGTGAATGTGGCCATGAAGGCATAGTATGTGAAGAAAGAGGGAAATGAAGTTATTTTTGTTATTGTGTTTTATGAAGCTTGTTGAAAATATGCTAAGGATTATGTCTAAATGACTTATATGATTATCTGAAGCATGTTAAAGTGTGTGATGTGATGAAAGAAGATCTAAGAAAGTATAGAATGGAATGTAAATGAAATGATGCTTATGTGCAAGGTGTAGTCACATATACAAACACTCACACTTGAATGAATGAATGAAGCTAAGTTAAGTAAAAAGGCGAGTTTTGGGGTGAACACTCTTCGTGAGTTGAGATGAAGTGTTTAGTAGCAACCTCACTACATCTTAAGAGCTTTCTAAGACCGGTTGGAGGATGAATGCCCTTCGTGAGTTGAGATGTGGTGTTCACCAATTATCCTTAACCTATAGTTTATAATGTTGAGAATCAGTGGGGAGTTATGTCAAGCACCGAGAGGATATGAAGAAGAGGTGGCTACTCTTCGTGAGTTGGAAGTTGTATTCCAATCTACCTCTTGAGATGAGTACTCCTCATTAGTAAAGAATGTGTTACTTAGTAGCAATCTCCTTATCCGCTAACTATTCGCCCGCATAGGTGTAGTTATTGGGAAAGCCATGTAAAAGCTAAAAGTAAGACCTCACTCTAGGCAAGTGAGGGGACCCTTCTTCGATAAGGGAAGTATCGAGATTCCATGTTTAGGTCTCATGGTCTATGTCTGTTAAGCTAGCCCCCACAAAAGTAATGAAAGATCTAATCCTTCTAAAAGAGTGTACTACTTAGGGTAGGTAGTGGAATGGGACACTATTTATCCATTGCGCTAGGTAGGCACTCCGAAAGGGGAGTCTTGGTGAGTCTTATATGAATTGAATGAACTAAGTCTTCTAAAAGAACGTAGTAATTAGGGTAGGTAGTGGTATTGGACGCTATCTATCCATTGCACAAAGTAGACCTTCCAAAAGGGGAGTCTTGGTGCCAAGCATCTAAAAGAGTGTAATACATAGGGTAGGTGGTGGAATTGGACGAGATCTACTTATTGTACTAAGTAGGCATTCCAAAAAGGAAGTCTTGGTGTGTTGATTGAGTTTTCTTATAATGTCTTGTTATTAAGTGGTGACTTGATCTCCATAGTTGTGTAAGCCTATGGTTGGTAATTTTAAGGATCTCCTTGGTGTGCATTGAAGGATGTGTATGGGTTTTTCCTTCATGAATTACCTTGGGGAGTTTTAGGATAATCTTGGTTAGGGAAACTCCAATGGAAATGAGTTCACCTCCTCTTGGAAATACCTTGGGAGTTCACTATTTTGGAGTTATTTTGGTTCTGTAATGTCATAAGAGTTCACTGTAAATGTTAGGTAGTTCACTGTAAAGTGCCTCTTTTTGCTAAATTTATAGAAATCCTTCTTTAAGTGTTAAATGATGTTTGTTATGTTGTTTTGCTTCTAAATTCATGAATGTTTTACTTATTTGACATGAAATCTTATTTTACTAAAATGTCCCTTTTTACATTTTTTGTATATGTCATACTTAGTACATTGTTTGTACTAACCCCATACTTTTCTATACTCTATAAGTATAGGTTTTGGAAGCAAGGTTGAAGTCTAGAAGGCAAAGCTTGGAAAAGTTTCTCTCAAGACAAAGTATGTCCTCATATATCCGAGTGCATAGTTCCTATCTTCTTAATTTCTTTATGTTAAGACTTATTATGAATATCTTTTAATGTAAAGGGCCGTGTCCCTAAGATATTATGTCGTGTCTTTATGTTTTGCTTGTAACGATGAGATTCTCTAAGTATTTATAAAAGAATTCCATTTTATACTAAATGTCGTTAAACGTTTTAGTTTCGCACTACTTTTCATGTCTTATGTAATGAACGATAGTTAAATGGCTTGTACAAAACCCCAAAGGGTCAAGTATGTCTTTTCATGACCCAAGGGTTCTCCCTAACTTCTAGGGGGTACTTTCGAGTTGTGACATCCATGAAGTGAAGATTTGGTGCGTCATAGCATTCGAGGACTACCACCACTATGTTCTCCTTATGTTTTTCTTTATGTTATGCTTTTATTTGTCATGACCAAAGACTATTGTATTCATGATGTTGTAGATGGTTTTTGAGACATATGTTGTACGTCTTATGAAATGATTTCTGCACTATGTCTTGAATATAATGTTTTAATTCTTTTTTAATTTTGTATATATGTAATGAATGATGTCTAAGGTCTTTTACAAGACCTCCGAGAGGTCAAGTACCATGCGTTCCGATTCGAGAATACCATATCTTGTTGGGTATATTCTCGGGTCATGACAAGGTGACCCATTGTCTATTCTCCCTATTGAAGGGTTAGGGTGAATGCGAACCTTTTTATTTGAAGAGGTTCCGATTGAGATCCTAGATCGTCAAGTCAATAAGTTGAGGAACAAAAAGGTTTCCTCCGTAAAAGTCCTATGGAGAAACCATCTTATTGAGGGTGCTACACTGGAGGCCTAGGACGACATGAAGTCCCGCTACCCTCATCTCTTCACTCCTTGAGGTTAGTGGTTCCTCTTAGAAACAAAAATAATAAACAATGTGAATTTGGCTTATTTGCTAAGCATGTGCATAATTTGGTCAAAGTGTATTTCAAAATGAGTGGTCATGAAAAAGGTTGTTGTGTTCTACTTGCACTTATATGAAATGTGTGTATAATTGCCTTCTTGAGATTTTAGCGTTTTGAGGTTGTCTTGAGAAGAATAATACCATGTTAACTCTTTGACACTCATGTTGATATTAAGAAGGAACTTCCTTGTTATATGTTGTGAAATGTTGAGCTCTTATATGTGATAAATTGTGAATTGAGTTGTTATGTGAAGTGTATTAATTTTTGTTGAAGGGAGTTGTGAAGTGCTCCTATGAGTTGTGACTCATGAATTATATGGATGTTGTTGTTGATTGGTTGGGCTTCTAGTATTGAGTCTTTCTCTCCCTATAAATCATTTTAGTGTTATTTGGGGACGATTGTTCCTAAGGGCGGGATAATGTAACACTCCAGAAGTTCTTTGAATTAGCTAGATCCTTACACGGTGATCTATGAATTAAAGAGTGTTTCTAAGCTTAAAAAAATGTAATGAACCTAGTTAGGAAGTGTTAGAATTAAAACATCAAGAAATGACCACGACATTCGCTAAGCTAGTAACTTCAACTAGTGTAGTTCAAGTGGTGCTAGGATGGTTTCAAAGAGGTATCTAAATGGTTGTTCATGGGAAGGTGATGGGAGTGGGAATAGGTGCCTAATAAAGGGTTTAAGGAATCAAGGCCAAGGGAGGAGTTCCAATGTTTAAGGGAAAGCCAAAGCCAAGGACCAAGGCTTCCCTAAGAAGGGATTCTACTGCCTCAACCTTCACGAGCATGACCACAGCCAAATGGGGAGAGCATGAAGATTCCTTGGACATCGAGGCAAGGTGACATGTTGTACTAGCTACTTTCCAAGGCACAATGAGCCACTTCACGACTCTTGGTGCACTTGATGGAAGAGGAAGGCTTGTCGTGAACTTCCCTTAGGCATTTTAGAAAAGGGAAGTTTTGGGGAGCTACTGCCTAAGATGACCATGAGCCACTCGACGGGCCGTGGTGCATGTTCATTGAAGGGAGAGGCTTGTCATGAAGTATACTTAGAAAATATTTTAGGTGGCACGTTTGGGGAGCTACTGCTCACCCTACATGACAAACACCACGGTCTATTAAGAACATCATAGACCGTGAAGTGGGGCGTTAAGATGGGCGGGCTTTCATAGTTAGAGATAAGTTTGACATCACTTTTGGAAGTCAAACTTAATGAGGGGTAGTTCGGTTATTTTGGGGGTTGACTATATATTGATTTTAGTTTAGTTACCCATTTCCCACTTCAAATTCAAACACAAATTGAAGCACAATTTCTACAACTTCTCTCTACATTCTCTATCTACCTCATTCTCATTGATGAAACCAAGAAGATTGAAGGAGAAGACAAAGTCCACAAGGTTCTTACTCAAATTTTGTGGATAAAGCTTTCTAAGGTATTGTAACACCTCTAAAATGACTTAGGTGAAAGTAGAGCTTAACACTTGTTTCTTGAGGTTTTGAAGTCCTAAAATGGGTTATAATTATATTAGGATTCAATACTTAGAGTTTCGTGAAGTTTGGAGGTCAAACGTCCAAGAACGTCGATGACGTTCGAAAGGCTTGCCTTGGAACGTCCTTGTGTGTCTGTGTTTCATAAATTTTTGCGTGTTCATTTGGGATTAAATTGATGTGAGAGTTTCTTGACGTGTATACGAACATATTTGAGTTAAAAACGTCTGGGCAAAACTCACCAAGGACCAACCAAGGGTCCTTGAGGAAGGACCCAAATTTTGAGCCAGGACTATCCAAACAAGCCTCAACTACGGATGGCATCGATGGCCCGTAGGTGGGAGGTGTAGGTGAGGAATTATCCTAGGGAGCTTAAGCTCCCAAGGGAATGTCTCTGAATCCATCGACTGCGTGCCACGATGGCCTATCTGTGGACCTACGTCCCGTCGATAGTGACTGCATTTTCGCGCAGGCTTACTATTAAGTGTATGGGTAAATTGGGAAACTCACCCCACGTCCAAATAAATAAATGGGTGGTTTTGTAAGGCTGTTTTTGGTATTTCAAGTGGGTTTATAAGTCCTAAACACGTATATGAATTCATTATATCAAATCAAAGCCCAAAATCTCTAAGAAAACTCTCTAGAACTCCATTGAAGAGAAAACTCAAGATTTATCTTGAATTGAATATTCTTGGTGATTTCTCCATCAAAAAATCATCAAATTCATGGTCTAGCATCAATTTAGGTATGGTCTTTAGACTTGAATCTCTTTTGTTCGAATTGAATTTCATTGATTCCTTGCATTGTGCATTTCATGAAGTTACGATTAAGTTCTGAATTGAGCTTATTATGGTTTTGTGTATCGTATTATCATGCTTTTATCATCAATTGCCTAAATGTTCCATTTTTGAAATATTTTGACATGTTCACTGTAAGGAATTTGTAGTTACTGTAAAGATTTTCAAATTTTGACTAAATTGTTATTTTGTTGAAATGGCTATAGTGTGTATAGAATTTAGATATATGTGCATGAAAGTTAATGTAGAACGAGTTCTTGCTATTTGAAATGAACAAAGTGAGTCCTAAATGCATAATGAGTCGTATATTAGTTTCTATTTTCTTGTTGTATTGGTTAATTTCTTGTTTAGGTGTGGTATTGTTATGTGCTGCTCGTAATGAGTGTCTTATCTATTGAAAGTGCCTAAAATGAAGCAAGTGTCATTCGAGGACGAATGTTGTCCTAGTGGGGGAGAATGTAAAACCTCTAAAATGACTTAGGTGAAACAAAAGCCTAACACTTCTCTCTTGATGTTTTGAAGTCCTAAAATGAGTTATAATGATATTAGGAGGCAGTGTATAAAGTTTCTTGAAGTTATTAGGTAAAACGTACAAGAACTTCCATGACATTCGAAAGGATTGCCTTGAAACATTCTTGTGTGTCTTAGTGTGTTTCATCAAGTTTTCTCATGTTCGTTTTGGATGAAATTTATGTGAGAGGTCCTTGATGTGTATAGGAACATATTCGAGTTGGAAACGTCCAGGCAAAACTCGCCAATGGACCTACCAAGGGACCTTGAGGAAGGACCCAACTTGTGAACCAAAGATGTCTAAACTAGCCTCACCTACGGATGTCATCGACACCCAGTAGTCTGATCGATGCCCCGTAGGTGGGAGGCGTAGGTGAGGAATTAGCCTAGGTATCTTAAGACCCAAGGACAAGTCTCTGAAACAATCGACAGCGTGCCAGGACATCTTGTCTGTTGACCTAGGTCCTGTCGATGTTCAACCGTCGATGGTGACTGCATTTTTGCGCAGGTTCACTATTAAGTGTAGGGATGAATTGGGAAATTCACCCCACATCCAAATAAATAAATTGGCGGTTTCCTACTGGTGTTTTGGGTATTTCAAGTGGGTTTATAAATCCTAAACACCTAGATGAATTCATTATTCCAAATCAAAACCCAATATATCTAAGACAACTCTCTACAACTCCATTGAAGCCAAAACTCAAGATAGAGGTTGAATTGAAGATTCTTGGTGATATCTCCATCAAATCTTCATAAAATTCGTGATCTAGCATCAATTGAGGTATGATTTTCATCCATGAATCTCTTTTCTTAAAAGGAGCCATACTTCAAATTGATTTCCTAATTCTTTCAAAGTTGAAATTGTCCTATTTTGATATCTATCCATGGGTTCTTGCATAAATGTTTTGAATAATTGTATATTGACTGAATTGATTTTAATTTGATGATTTTAACCTAATTACTCTATGAACCCATGTATTTCATGAAACTCTAGTTTTTTACTACGTTGTGGGTGATTTGATTATGTCTCAATGCCATTGAACTATTGTATAGTTTTATTAGGGCTATTGAATTATGAATGAATCATGCTGGAACTATGAGTAGTCTGGCTAATTAGATTAATTCATGTTGTATTATCTTTGATTCATTGTAAATTGTAATTGTTGGGTTGAATTGTAAACTATGGCTATTAGTAAGAGCCTTGGTATATTGTGTTGGATGAATTGACTATGGATTGAAGTTGTGAGGTTGGATTAATGGTATGTTAACTTAACTTTCTTTATATTTTGTAGTATAATTTTCAGATAGTAATGATGTTTTGTGTGGTCCACTTATTGTGGCGGTGCTTATGTGTTATACATGTGAAGTATGTGGCCTTGTCGGCATTACTTTATGAATTGTGAATCAACGTGGCCTCGTCGACATTACTTTATGTAATACGGATTTATCAGGTTATAAATTGATTATGTGAGTATTGTGAAGGTCTTGATGACTATGTCTTTATCAGGAGTCAAAGCATGAGTTCTTTTAGTTGATTATATGTGTCTCTAGTAGACTATAGTGTAGTCATTACGCGGATTACTTGCTGTAGAAGTATGATGTTTCTTGACTGACTATATGATACTTGTGATACTAAGATTGATAATACTGTAGTAGTAAATCGGGTGACCTATAGATTATATTAGTTATACATATGTGCTTCTTGAATGATATGCTATATGTGGAGTATGTGTGTGTCTTGTCTTAGTAGACTTGTGTCCTTGCTTGATACATGTACAATGTGAGTATGTGTAACGCCCCTAGAATGAACTAGGTTGAACTAAGCTTCACACCTGTCTCATGAGTTATTTTGGTGTTAAAAAGGTTAATAATGATGTTTAGAGGCAGTGTCTAAAGTTTGATGATGTTTGGAGGCCAAACGTCCAAGAACGTCCATGTCGGAAGATATGCCTTGGAAAGTGCTTGTGTATCTTAGTGTGTTTTAGCAAGTTTTATGTGTTCGTTTTAGTTGAAATTGATGTGGTATTATCCTAAGACCTAGATGACCATGTTTATGGGTTTAATGTCTGGGTACAAATCTACCTAGGACACACGAGCTGCCATAGGAGCAGACTACAAACCTTAGGCAGAATCTGCCAAAAAGTGGGCAGTCTACGAACTTGGCACATATGGACCGTAGTCCAAGTGATGCCCTGTCATTTCGGATGCGTAGTACCACACTTAGTGGAAGATTAGCCCTCATTGATGCAGTCTCTAATGTAATCGACGTCCCAGAAGGATGGGCCATCGATCAGACGACGCCCAGTAGCTAGGGGTCGTCCATTGGCACCTGTAAAAGCTGTCATTTTTCTGCCAACGCTTGGGGTGTTTTGTAAATGATTTCAAAAAGAGTTCCAAACTTCAAACTTATTTATTCCTTGACTCTAAGTATGTGTCTCTTTATGGAAATGTTTTAATAATTAAAATGAATTGTTCTTATCATCTTTATCATCTTACTTCACATAATATGCCTACATGGCCTTATTCAAAATACACATGTAAATTCATATTCATATTTTTAAAATAAACACCTCCACCAATGGTTTACCATACCACTCAAGAGCATTTCACAATGAGAACTAAACAAGATAACCAACTTACCATTCATCCAAGCATTCACCTCTTATTCACATGTTGTTCAATAATTCATCATAAAATAGCACTTAAGGCAGTAGCTAAATAACCATAAAGAAAACATGACTCTAACATTTGCTAATCATGCTCATCAAACCCATTTCATAAGCCAAAAGTTGATAAAAAGCATAAACATGGTTTGTCATAGCCGGGGATCACACCCTAGAAGTAACTGGCGTTGTCGTCTTCGGAGAAAATGAAGATTAGCCTCTTAGCTTTTGTCATTACATTCATAGGTTAAAAAGCGCGGAAAATTAAAACTTTTCATTTACGTCTACTTCATGAGGTTTACTTAAACCTCTCGCTTACACATAATATATTCATATCGAGTTTACTTATACTCCTCATATAAGAAGATTACATACTCTTTTACTTTTATGTCATGCGCGTGCGCTCACACACACACATATATATATATATTAAACCATCTAAATTGAATAGATCAATATGGGAATAACCCTTACACAAATGTATAAATGTCACTTAGGGCTTACCACAATATCCTGAAACAACGAGAGTGAAATGATTGTATCTAGACTATAACAAAGTAACGTAGCTAGAATGAGAATAAGGCATCATACTCGAAACTTGAGGACATACCCACACTTGGAGAAATGATCCAAGCCTTCCTTGCAAAGTGATCACGAACCCTTCAACGAGCGGAACCTAAAATGTTTGGGAAAAGGGAGAAATAGGGTTTAGCACATCACTTGTACTAAGTATGGAAATATGTGTGTCACATCCGGAGAGCACCCTCCAGTCGCGACTGGCGTCGTCATCCATTCAGAGGACTCAGACAAGCCCTTAGCATTTGTCGTAACATGTTATTAGTTAAAATGCGGAAATATTAAAAACTTTTGCATACTAAGTGAGGTATACTTAGACATCTTATATAAAATCTTACTTAGGCTTTTCTTATAGCAACATAATAACATACATACGATATTCTAAAACTAGTCTTACATAAAAATAATCTAAATAGTATGAAATGGACTTAGCTAATAAAATGGCAATACGCCATATAGGCCTTACTACAATGAAATCCAAAGAACATAAAACGGAATAAAGAGTATTACTAAAACTACTAAAGTCTTCATAAGATAGAATAATAAAAAGATAGCATCCCCAAACATGAGGACCTACCAACACTTGGAGAAAGAATTCCAAGCTTCTTCAATCGACCTTCTAAATCTTTAATGGCCGGACCCTACATTTGTAGTAATATAAAGTAAGTGGTTAGTACGTCACATGTACTAAGTATGAGTATATGCACATAGACATTTGAGGACATGCATGAAAAGGATCATTTCTTTAGAAAGCAAGCTAAGTCATTTGAAAACTTTTAATGCACATACAACATAAAGATCACAAAAACACAAAGCATGATCATAACCAAAGACACATCATCATAAAATCATATTCATTTTAATGTTCAATAGTTCATATAAACATAACATACAAAAAAATTACCAATGATCCCATCCAAAGCCTACAAGTGTAATGATCATGTAAAACCCCATAACCGCACATAATAAAGTAAATAAGATAGGAGACCATAAGAATACTTTGCTTAATACAACATACATCATAAGTAGTCATCATCACATATAGCAAAATAGACAATTTCAAGACCATTAACAGAGCCAATATCATATAAAAGCACATCATATATCATAATCATTATACATTTCATATTCATATTACATGAGAACAATCTCCTAGGACTTCCCTTCGAGTCAACTTGTGCAATGTCTAGGTAAAGTCCCATACCCCTACATATAATAAGTAGACTCCCCAAGTCACCTTAGTCAATGTCCATTTGCTTATCTTTCTTCTTACTTGAGGGAAAAATCGTCTTACCGACATTATACCATGTGAGCTAAACATGGAATCTAGTGTCATGAAACCCCACACCGAAAGGAGGTGTTCTACCGGCCAAAATAGAACCAAAACATGAACATAGTATTATAGGAGGATCCACTAGCTAGTATTCCTATGGTGGATACATAGTTCAAGAGATGGAAGATATATTAGAGACCCATAGTTCAACATTACATGGAAGCCTCTATCTCATGAGAGTCATTGTTAACCAACCTTCCAACATGGAAAGGGACACCTCTCATATCTAGTTCGTCGCTGCTAAGCTAAAGTCCCTTTGTGACTAACCTTTAAGTCTTCACTTATTCATATATTCTTATCATAGGTCATAGGAGATTAAATCATTGTATAAACATGATCATAAGCTCTTTAGGTTTAGGATGAGAATTTCCTTTCATCACAACATTCATTTGTGAGATTAACATATCATAATCATAGTGTGGAAGGCATACAAGATAAACATCATCAACATGCATTATCATATCCGTACAATGATCCCACATTTAACATATTCATAGGCCAACATATATGCATAGCAACATCATACATACTTCAGTTTCACAGTTACATCAATTATAGTCCAACATCAACATAATATAGTAATCATGAATTTAGAAGACTTACCTAATTGCGTCCAAGAATCTTCGTCCAGAACTTACACTAAATTCATAACAATCATCAAATAACATAGTGAAATACTCAACAACATAACCAATCAAAAAAACATTAGTCATCCACAAGACCAATTCATAGTTAGGGTTCATTTATGCGTTCATTCAACTATAGTTCCAGTCCCTAAGTTTTCATGACATTAAGTAATAGACATAAAATAATCAAATTCATTATTTAGGGAGGGAACATGCTTCACACAAATAAATTAAACATTACATATCAATTATCAAACCTTACATACTTAATTAACCATAGAAAGTCGTTATTGTTCATCATTAGTCATAACTCTTGAGTTACGAAGAAAGCCCGTTTTGTAGAGAAAAAAACCTAGAAGTTGAATTCTTTAAAATCATCTTTCAAAGGATATCTTTGGTAAAGGAATCCCAAGAGTGAATAACCCATACCTTATTGACCAGAATTCCACGAATATTGAAAGAAAATCTTCAAGTCTTTGTCTTTTCCTCAAGCTTTTCTTGTTCTTCAATGGAGTGTGAATGTCACGACCGGAATCTAGACCCCAGACGAGACCGGCGTCGTTGACCTCTCAGAGGTCGCAGACAAGCCTACATACATCATTCTTACTTCATCTAGGTTAATTTTAGCCGAAAATTTGAACCTTTGTTTTCTTATTTCATGCTAAACATTTTAAACTTAACATCATAGGTTTTCACAAATCAACCATCTAATAAAGATATAATCAAATGAAAGAACCTATTCATAATTACATTAAACGTATTTTTGCCAAAACGGCACCAATACAAAGTCAGAAATGAAAGTGGAAAGAAACACTAGTGGAACATGCTGCACTAGCTAAAGCCTATATCTAAGCTAGATAATAACGGTAGACATCCTCGAAAGCATGAGGGCCTACCCAGTCCGGATGAAATATCCACGTCCGAATAGCTGCAACGTCAACCTGTAAGCTCTAGCGTCCACCTGTTCCTACACCTAAAAATATAGAGTTGTATGGGATTAGTACACACTTGTACTAAGTATGGGTATATGCAAGCACACACCAAGGACATGCATGAGTAAGAATAGCTCTTTCCTAACAACATGATTATGAAAAGTCAAGTCAGTGGACTTGCCAAATTGGGATTAGGAAAGTTAGTGAACTTTCCAAATTTGGATTAGGAAAGTCATGCCATGAGAGTAACATGCATCATCATACTTATCATATTGCACACAACACATAACATCTTACACATAGCAGATATCATATTGCATTTAACAAATAACATCTTTCATATCATTCATTCATATGCCATGAGACCTTGGAATCATGGACTTGACATTAAGACTTTCCAAAATGAGGGCTCAACATATGGGACCTCAACTAGAGAGTCTTCCTTAGCAAACACAGAGTCTGTTTCATTCATTCATACGTACTTCATTTCATTCATTCATAAGCTAGTGTAAACACCATCTATACCTAGGATGTAATTTAAGACTCTCATCGAGTTTGTCGTGCAATGATCAAGAATAACATAGTGTCATTAATTGAGTCTAGCTCACCTCTTGATTATCCTATCCTAACACCTTTGGTATCATTCATTTCATTATGTGCATCATTTGAGGCTGGCCTCATTCATTCATTGGGAAATTTAACTTTAACCGACATAGATCATGTGAGCATCATGAAATCCAGTGTCTCCCCCACATCGAAAAGAGGTGGAATCACCGGCCAAAGTGACCCAAAACCTGCTAGCGTACATGGGAATTTAACCCCGCCAGATCCCTATATTGGTAGTATAGGTTCGAAGACTAGGATATATAAGGAGACCCATACCGGGTATGCCGGACAGTCTCATCTAATGAGAGTTACGTGAACCTCCGCCCTTCCCGAAAGAAGGCATCACCTCTCATAGCTAGTCTATCAGTGCTCAGTATAAAGTTCCATTTCATTCAACTCATACGTCATGGAAGCTGGATTCTAGTATGACGACATCATAGCTCAATAGATGATTTCACATCTCATCATTAGTATTATGTGTTTTAATCTCAATACTTTCATTATAGTGTTCACAGAGACTGGTCTCTTCGTTAGCTTTACACTCTCATATGTGAGTACGTTTGGTAACCTTTATTTAGGCTCATTTGAGATTGCTCTCGTCTTTCTCATTAGCCTCATATCATGTTGTCACCATATTGATTAATATTAGCACATTTGCTCTTTATAATTACTCACCCCTTTTTACGTGAATGTTCATTTCATCATATGCCAATGCACTTGGCCATTTGTGTGTTTCACACTCTTACTTAACCCTTCTAGGGTTTCATCATTTCATAACATAATAATCATTTCATCGTATGCCAATGCTCTTGGCCATTTGTTGTATTTTACACTCGTATTTAACCCTTCTAGGGTTACATCATTTCATTACATACATCTTAGGTTCACTTATTTTTAAACGTATGCTAGACTTGTGGGTCTATACATACACGCCATGATGCTTCATTCATAGTTCGTTTAAGTGATTCATATCTTCCTAAGATTATGTAATACAAGACATGCATCTTGTATGTATGCCAAGATCTCGATTTCGATCTAAGTAGGCGGCATTATTCTTGAACATTTAATTCACGCATGACTTATGTATCAATACGGAATTTGGGCAAGGGAACCCAATTTCGAATCACTCGAACAACACTTACATTTTTCATTTATTTTATTTTGGTCCATACGTCTTGGGGGCCCAAGATCGAGCCCCAACACCTTCATTTTATTTTTCCCTTAGTTTTTCTTCATTTTTCGCTCAATGGGATTGAGAGGATGTGGGATCGAACCCCCACAACCTCATTTACTTTTATTTTCATTGCTTTTAATTTTCTCTCCTTTGGCTGAGGGGTTGTGGGTTCGAACCCCCACAACCCCCCTTTAATTTCTTCTCCTTAACTCCCTTTGGTTCTGCCTAGAGGTCGTGGGTTCGATTCCCACACACCTCCCCCTTTATTTTTCTTTTAATTTCTTCCTTAAATCTTCCTAAGAGGTCGTGGGTTCGATTCCCACACGCCTCCCCCTTTAGTTTTTCTTTTAATCTCCTCTTTAAATCTGCCTAAGAGGTCGTGGATTCGATTCCCACGCCTCGCATTTCTTTTCTTTTCATATTCTTTTAATTCTCCTTACTTCCTAGAGGTCGTGGGTTCGATTCCCACGCCTCACATACCTTTTGTTTTTATTTTTCCTTAAGCGGTCTGAGAGGTTGTGGGTTCGAATCCCACTCCTCTCATTCCTTATTTTTCATAGCTTATTTTTCCTGCCAACACCCCTGTTCGATTCCCCCTTCTCACATTGTTTTTCACTTCTTTATTTTCACAACTTTTAACATGGTGAGGTCATGGGTTGGACCCTCAATGACGTCACCTGTTTTTATTCGCTTTTCATGACATTTTAAACCACTTAACTTGTCTAAAATTAATCAACAAAGTGCTGGAAAATTGAGTTACATTTTCAGCTTCTTTTTCATTACATTGCACGTTAGTTCTTAGGGGAATTTCATAGTGCATTTAGAACGTTTTATTTTAATGGATTCGTTTAGCCAAGAGATTATTACTCAAATCAGCCACATTTAATCTCATATGAACATCACGATTTACATCAACATGTGTACATGAAATATAAAGAACTATCATGCCATTTCAAGTCCTAAACCATGAACAATAACCACGGCAACACACACAAACACACGTAATTACATTTTCGGAAAAACATCAACATAAGTCACATAATTCCGAACATACATATAAACACGTAATCATCACGAAAACACGTTTCATCCCTAGTTTTCTACCAGAAAACATAACCAACCTATGAATCAATGGGAGATAGTGACAGGGACATGCAACAGGGAACAATCCTAGTTTTCGGAATAGATTCGTCTAAACCTTAGGGGTATCTTGGGAAAGGGACCAAGAGAGAAGAGAACCCGTACCTTTTTGACGTTCAAACCTCAACTTCCTGCCCAAAAACTTCTCCAAACACACGTCCAAGACTCAAAATTCAACACCCCACTCGACGAAAAACCTTCTCTTTGCCTACGTGATTGATTAACGTTTGTTTTTCTTATATTTTCGTGTGAGTTCTTCAAGTGTGAAGAACCTTGGTAAATTTTCTGTTCTTGAATGTTATTTGGCAGAGAGAAAGTGAAAAAAAAAATGATAGAGACGTGAGAGAGAGATGAGCGTGAGAGAGGTTATCTTAGGCTTAGGAGTCTAGTTTAGGACTTAGTCAGTTAAGGTTTTATTTAATTATTAAAAATCTGATTTCCTTTTATTTTAAATCAGCTAATAAATAATAAATATAAATTAATTACATTAATTTACCAACTTAAATTAAAAACTACTTTAATTCATTGCTTCCACCTAGGTTCAAACCCGGGTGGAGCAAGACTTCACTTCAAGAGCCCAATTTCGGCCCTCTCTCCCCAAATTGCCCTTCCACCTTATTAATTAAATAATTAATTACATATTTTGGGTAATTATGATATTACCCTTAGCCAGGAAAAAAACCATTTTACCCCTAGACCCTTCAAACCTAACATTTCCCCTTTTTAAGTCCGGTAAAGACTCCTTCGAGTAAATCTTCGTATTCGAGAGCCCTACATGGTTGGAACCAACCTTTCCAAGCTCAATTAACTCCCCAAGTTTGTTGGCTTGGCTGTAGCAAGGGTTTCCAGGTCTTGTTCCACGCACATAAATCCATGTAAACCCAGTCTAATCGTAGGCATTCTAGACACATTAAGCATTACTTAGCATCTCCATTGTGTAGTTTTATTAGGGCTATTGAATTGTGAATGAATCATGCTGGAACTATGAGTAGTCTTGCTAATTTGATTAATTCATGTTGTATTATCTTTGATTCATTGTAAATTGTAATTGTTGGGTTGAATTGTAAACTATGGCTATTGGTAAGAGCCTTGGTATATTGTGTTGGATGAATTGACTATGGATTGAAGTTGTGAGGTTGGATTAATGGTATGTTAACTTAACTTTATTTATTTTTTGTAGTATAATTTTAAGATAGTAATGGTGTTTTGTATGGTCCACTTATGGTGGCGGTGCTTATGTGTTATACATGTGAAGTATGTGGCCTTGTCGGCATTACTTTATGAATTGTGAATCAACGTGGCCTCGTCGACATTACTTTATGTAATATGGATTTATCAGTATATAAATTGATTATGTGAGTATTGTGAAGGTTTTGATGACTATGTCTTTATCTGGAGTCAAAGCATGAGTTCTTTAGTTGATTATATGTGTCTGTAGTAGACTATAGTGTAGTCATTATGCGGATTACTTGTTGTAGAAGTATGATGTTTCTTGACTGACTATATGATACTTGTGATACTTCTATTGATGATACTGTAGTAGTGAATCAGGTGGCCTATAGATTATATTGGTTATACATATGTGCTTCTTGAATGATATGATATATGTGGAGTATGTGTGTGTCTTGTCTTGGTAGACTTGTGTCCTTGCTTGATACATGTACAATGTGAGTATGTTTAACGCCCCTAAAATGAACTAGGTTGAACTTAGATTCACACCTGTCTCATGAGTTATTTTGGTGTTAAAAAGGTTAATAATGATGTTTAGAGGTAGTGTCTAGAGTTTGATGATGTTTGGAGGCCAAACGTCCAAGAACGTCCATGTCGGAAGATATGCCTTGGAGAGTACTCGTGTATCTTAGTGTGTTTTAGCAAGTTTTATGTGTTCGTTTTAGTTGAAATTGATGTGGTATTATCCTAAGACCTAGTTGACCATGTTTATGGGTTTAATGTCTGCGTACAAATCTACCTAGGACACACGAGGTTCCATAGGAGCAGACTACAAACCTTAGGCAGAATCTGCCAAAAAGTGGGCAGTCTACGAACTTGGCACATATGGACCGTAGTCCTTGATGCCCTGTCATTTCGGATGCGTAGTACCACAGTTAGTGGAAGATTAGCCCTCATTGATACAGTCTCTGATGTAATCGACGTCCCAGAAGGATGGGCCATCGATCAGACGACGCCTAGTAGCTAGGGGTCGTCCATTGGCACCTGTAAAAGCTGTCATTTTTCTGACAACGCTTGGGGTGTTTAGTAAATGATTTCAAAAAGAGTTCCAAACTTCAAACTTCTTTATTCCTTGACTCTAAGTATGTGTCTCTTTATGGAAATGTTTTAATAATTAAAATGAATTGTTCTTATCATCTTTATCATCTTACTTCACATAATATGCCTTCATGGACTTATTCAAAATACACATGTAAATTCATATTCATATTTTTCAAATAAACACCTCCACCAATGGTTTACCATACCACTCAAGAGCATTTCACAATGAGAACTAAACAAGATAACCAACTTACCATTCATCCAAGTATTCACCTCTTATTCACATGTTGTTCAATAATTCATCATAAAATAGCACTTAAGGCAGTAGCTAAATAACCATATAACCATAAAGAAAAACATGACTCTAACATTTGCTAATCATGCTCATCAAACCCATTTCATAAGCCAAAAGTTGATAAAAAGCATAAAAATGGTTTGTCACAGCCGGGGAGCACACCCTAGAAGTAACCGGAGTTGTCGTACTCGGAGAGAAAGAAGACTAGCCTCTTAGCATTCGTCATTACATTCATAGGTTAAAAAGCGCGGAAAATTAAAACTATTCATTTACATCAACTTCATGAGGTTTACTTAAACCTCTCGCTTACACATAATATATTCATATCGAGTTTACTTATACTCCTCATATAAGAAGATTACATACTCTTTTACTTTTATGTCATGCGCGTGCGCGCACACACACACATATATATATATATTAAACCATCTAAATTGAATAGATCAATATGGGAATAACCCTTACACAAATGTATAAATGTCACTTAGGGCTTACCACAATATCCTGAAACAACGAGAGTGAAATGATTGTATCTAGACTATAACAAAGTAACGTAGCTAGAATGAGAATAAGGCATCATACTCGAAACTTGAGGACATACCCACACTTGGAGAAATGATCCAAGCCTTCCTTGCAAAGTGATCACGAACCCTTCAACGAGCGGAACCTAAAATGTTTGGGAAAAGGGAGAAATAGGGTTTAGCACATCACTTGTACTAAGTATGGAAATATGTGTGTCACATCCGGAGAGCACCCTCCAGTCGCGACTGGCGTCGTCATCCATTCAGAGGACTCAGACAAGCCCTTAGCATTTGTCGTAACATGTTATTAGTTAAAATGCGGAAATATTAAAAACTTTTGCATACTAAGTGAGGTATACTTAGACATCTTATATAAAATCTTACTTAGGCTTTTCTTATAGCAACATAATAACATACATACGATATTCTAAAACTAGTCTTACATAAAAATAATCTAAATAGTATGAAATGGACTTAGCTAATAAAATGGCAATACGCCATATAGGTCTTACTACAATGAAATCCAAAGAACATAAAATGGAATAAAGAGTATTCCTAAAACTACTAAAGTCTTCATAAGATAGAATAATAAAAAGATAGCATCCCCAAACATGAGGACCTACCAACACTTGGAGAAAGAATTCCAAGCTTCTTCAATCGACCTTCTAAATCTTTAATGTCCAGACCCTACATTTGTAGTAATATAAAGTAAGTGGTTAGTACGCCACATGTACTAAGTATGAGTATATGCACATATACATTTGAGGACATGCATGAAAAGGACCATATCTTTAGAAAGCATGCAAAGTCATTTGAAAACCTTTAATGCACATACAACATAAAGATCACAACAAAACAAAGCATGATCATAACCAAAGACATATCATCATAAAATCATATTCATTTTCATGTTTTATAGTTCATATAAACATAACATACAAAAAAATTTACCATTGATCCCATCCAAAGCCTACAAGTGTAATGATCATGTAAAACCCCATAACCGCACAGAATCATGTAAATAAGATAGGAGACCATAAGAATACTTTGCTTCATACAACATACATCATAAGTAGTCATCATCACATATAGCAAAATAGACAATTTCAAGACCATTAACATAGCCAATATCATATAAAAGCACATCATATATCATAATCATTATACATTTCATATTCATATTACATGAGAACAATCTCGTAGGACTTCCCTTCGAGTCAACTTGTGCAATGTCTAGGTAAAGTCCCATACCCCTACCTATAATAAGTAGACTCCCCAAGCCACCTGAGTCAATGTCCATTTACTTATCTTTCTTTTACTTGAGGGAAAAATCGTCTTAACGGACATTATACCATGTGAGCTAAACATGGAATCCGGTGTCATGAAACCCCACACCGAAAGGAGGTGTTCTACCGGCCAAAATAGAACCAAAACATGAACATAGTATTCTAGGAGGATCCACTAGCTAGTATTCCTATGGTTAATACATAGTTCAAGAGATGGAAGATATATTAGAGACCTATAGTTCCACATTACATGGCAGCCTCTATCTCATGAGAGTCATTGTTAACAAACCTTCCAACATGGAAAGGGACACCTCTCATATCTAGTTCGTCGGTGCTAAGATAAAGTCCCTTTGTGACTAACCTTTAAGTCTTCACTTATTCATAAATCTTATCATAGTTCATAGGAGATTAGCTCCTTGTATAAACATGATCATAATCTCTTTAGGTTTAGGATGAGAATTTCCTTTCATCACAACATTCATTTGTGAGATTAACATATCATAATCATAGTGTAAAAGGCATACAAGATAAACATCATCAACATGCATTATCATATCCGTACAATGATCCCACATTTAACATATTCATAGGCCAACATATATGCATAGCAACATCATACATACTTCAGTTTCATAGTTACATCAATTATAGGCCAACATCAACATAATATAGTAATCATGACTTTAGAAGACTTACCTAATTGCGTCCAATAATCCTCATCAAGAACTTACACTAAATTCATAACAATCATCAAATAACATAGTGAAATACTCAACAACATAACCAATCAAAAAAATATTAGTCATCCACAAGACCAATTCATAGTTAGGGTTCATTTATGCGTTCATTCAACTATAGTTCCATTCCTAAGTTTTCATGACATTAAGTAATAGACATAACATAATAAAATTCATTATTTACGGAGGGAACATGCTTCACACAAAGAAATTAAACATTACATATCAATTATCAAAACTTACATACTTAATTAACCATAGAAAGTCGTTATTGTTCATCATTAATCATAAATCTTGAGTTACGAAGAAAGCCCATTTTGTAGAGTAAAAAACCTAGAAGTTGAATTCTTTAAAATCATCTTTGAAAGGATATCTTTGGTAAAGGAATCCCAAGAGTGAATAACCCATACCTTATTGACCAGAATTCCACAAATATTGAAAGAAAATCTTCAAGTCTTTGTCTTTTCCTCAAGCTTTTCTTGTTCTTCAATGGAGTGTGAATGTCACGACCGGAATCTAGAACCCAGACGAGACCGGTATCGTTGACCTCTCAGAGGTCGTAGACAAGCCTACATACGTCATTCTTACTTCATCTAGGTTAATTTTAGCGGAAAATTTGAACTTTTTGTTTTCTTGTTTCATGCTAAACATTTTAAACTTAACATCATAGGCGTTCACAAATCAACCATCCAATAAAGAGATAATCAAATGAAACAATTCATAATTGCATTAAACGTATTTTTGCCAAAACGGCACCAATACAAAGTCTGAAATGAAAGTGGAAAGAAATACTAGTGGAACATGCTGCACTAGCTAAAGCCTACATCTAAGCTAGATAATAACGGTAGACATCCTCGAAAGCATGAGGGCCTACCAAGTCCATATGAAAGATCCACATCCGGATAGCTGCAACGTCAACCTGTAAGCTCTAGCGTCCACTTGTGCCTGCACCTAAAAATATAGAGTTGTATGGGATTAGTACACACTTGTACTAAGTATGGGTATATGCAAGCACACACCAAGGACATGCATGAGTAAGAATAGCTCTTTCCTAACAACATGATTATGAAAAGTCAAGTCAGTGGACTTGCCAAATTGGGATTAGGAAAGTTAGTGAACTTTCCAAATTTGGATTAGGAAAGTCATGCCATGAGAGTAACATGCATCATCATACTTATCATATTGCACACAACACATAACATCTTACACATAGCAGATATCATATTGCATTTAACACAGAACATCTTCCATATCATTCATTCATATGCCATGAGACCTTGGATTCATGGACTTGACATTAAGACTTTCCAAAATGAGGGCTCAACATATGGGACCTCAACTAGGGAGTCTTCCTTAGCAAACACAGAGTCTTCTTCATTCATTCATACGTACTTCATTTCATTCATTCATAAGCTAGTGTAAACACCAGCTATACCTAGGATGTAGTTTAAGATTCTCATCGGGTTTGTTGTGCAATGATCAAGAATTACCTAGTGTCATTAATTGATTCTAGCTCACCTCTTGATTATCCTATCCTAACACCTTTGGTATCGTTCATTTCATTATGTGCATCATTTGAGGCTGGCCTCATTCATTTATTGGGAACTTTAACTTTAACCGACATAGATCATGTGAGCATCATGAAATCCAGTGACTCCCCCACACCGAAAAGAGGTGGAATCACCGGCCAAAGTGACCCAAAACATGCTAGCGTACATGGGAATTTAACCCCGCCATATCCCTATATTGGCAGTATAGGTTCGAAGACTAGGAGATATAAGGAGACCCATACCTGGCATGCCGGACAGTCTCATCTCATGAGAGTTATGTGAACCTCCGCCCTTCCCGAAAGAAGGCATCACCGCTCATAGCTAGTCTATCGGTGCTCAGTATAAAGTTCCATTTCATTCAACGCATACGTCATGGAAGCTGGATTCTAGTATGAGGACATCATAGCTCAACAGATGATTTCTCATCTCATCATTAGTATTATGTGTTTTAATCTCAATACTTTCATTAGAGTGTTCACAGAGACTTGTCTCTTCGTTAACTTTACACTCTCATATGTGAGTACGTTTGTTAACATTTATTTAGGCTCATTTGAGATTTCTGTCGTCTTCACATTAGCCTCATATCATGTTGTCACCATATTCATTAACATTAGCACATTTGCTCTTCATTATTACTCACCCTTTTTTACGTGAATGTTCATTTCATCATATGCCAATGCACTTGGCCATTTGTGTGTTTCACACTCTTACTTAACCCTTCTAGGGTTTCATCATTTCATAACATATTAATCATTTCATCGTATGTCAATGCTCTTGGCCATTTAGTGTATTTTACACTCGTAGTTAACCCTTCTAGGGTTACATCATTTCATTACATACATCTTAGGTTCACTTATTTTTAAACGTATGCTAGACTTGTGGGTCTATACATACAAGCCATGAGGCTTCATTCATAGTTTGTTTAAGTGATTCATATCTTCCTAAGATTATGTAGTACAAGACTTATGCATCTTGTATGTATGCCAAGATCTCGATTTCGATCTAAGTAGGCGGCATTATTCTTGAACATTTAATTCACGTATGACTTATGTATCAATACAGAATTTGGGAAAGGGAACCCAATTTCGAATCACTTGGACAACACTTACATTTTTTATTTATTTTATTTTGGTCCATACGTCTTGGGGACCCAAGATTGAGCCCCAACACCTTCATATTATTTTCCCTTAGTTTTTCTTTGCATTTTTCGCTTAATGGGATTGATAGGATGTGGGATCAAACCCACACAACCTCATTTACTTTTATTTTCATCTTTTAATTTTCTCTCCTTTGGACGAGCGGTTGTGGGTTCAAACCCCCACAGCCCCTCTTTAATTTCTTCTCCTTAACTCCACTTGGTTCTGCCTAGAGGTAGTGGGTTCAATTCCCACACGCCTCCCCCTTTATTTTTCTTTTAATTTCCTCCTTAAATCTGCCTAAGAGGTCATGGGTTCGATTACCACACGCCTCCCCCTTTATTTTTTCTTTTAATCTCCTCTTTAAATCTGCCTAAGAGGTCGTGGGTTTGATTACCACGCCTCGCATTTCTTTTCTTTTCATTTTCTTTTAATTCTCCTTACTTCCTTGAGGTCGTGGGTTCGATTCACATGCCTCACATTCCTTTTCTTTTTGTTTTTCCTTAAGCTATCTGAGAGGTTCTGGGTTCGAATCCCACTCCTCTCATTCTATATTTTTCATAGCTTATTTTTCCTGCCAAGACCCCTGTTCGAATCCCCCTTCTCACGTTGTTTTTCACTTCTTTATTTTCACAACTTTTAACATGGTGAGGTCACGGGTTCGACCCTCAATGACCTCACTTGTTTTCTTCACTTTTCATGACATTTTAAACCACTTAACTTGGCTGAAATTAATCAACAAAGTGCTGGAAAATTGAGTTACATTTTCAGCTTCTTTTTCATTACATTGCACGTTAGTTCTTAGGGGAATTTCATAGCCCATTTAGAACGTTTAGATGCATTTTCATGGATTCGTTTAGCCAAGAGATTATCACTCAAATCAGCCACATTTCATCTCATATGAACATCACGATTTACATCAACATGTGTACATGAAATATAGAGAACTATCATGCCATTTCAAGTCCTAAGCCATGAACAATAACCACGGCAACACACACAAACACACGTAATTACATTTTCGAAAAAACATCAACATAAGTCACATAATTCCGAACATACATATAAACACGTAATCATCACGAAAACACCTTTCATCCTTATTTTTCTACCAGCAAACATAACCAACCTATGATTAAATGGGAGCTAGTGACAGGGACATCCAACGGGGAACAATCCTAGTTTTCGGAATAGATTCGTCTGAACCTTAGGGGTCTCATGGGATAGGAACCAAGAGAGAAAAGAACCCGTACCTTTTTGACGTTTAAACCTCGACTTGCTGCCCAAAAACTTCTCGAAACAAACGTCCAAGACTCAAAATTCAACACCCGACTCGACGGAAAACCTTCTCTTTGCCTACGTGATTGATTAACGTTTGTTTTTCTTATATTTTCGTATGAGTTCTTCAAGTGTGAAGAACCTTGGTAAAATTTTTGTTCTTGAATGTTATTTGGCAGAGAGAAAGTAAAAAAAAAGAATAATAGAGACGTGAGAGAGAGATGAGCGTGAGAGAGTAGAGTTATCTTAGGCTTAGGAGTCTAGTTTAGGACTTAGTCAATTAAGGTTTTATTTAATTATTAAAAATCGGATTTCCTTTATTTTAAATTAGCTATTAAATAATAAATATAAATTAATTACATTAATTTACCATCTTCAATTAAAAACAACTTTAATTGATTGCTTCCACATAGGTTCGAACCCGGGTGGAGCAAGACTTCACTTCAAGAGCCCAATTTTGGCCCTCTCTCACCAAATTGCCCTTCCACATTATTAATTAAATAATTAATTACATATTTAGGGTAATTACGATACTACCCTTCAAACCTAAGATTTCCGCTTTTTAAGTCCGGTAAAGACTACTTCGAGTAAATCTTCGTATTCGAGAGCCCTACGTGGTTGGACCCAACCTTTCCAAGCTCAACTAACTCCCCAAGTTAGTTGGCTTGGCTGTAGCAAGGGTTTCGAGGTCTGGTTCTACGCGCATCAATCCGTGTGAACCCAGTCTAATCGTAGGCATTCTAGACACATTAAGCATTACTTAGCATCTCCATTTTTAGGGTTGTTACAGTGAAAAGAGAGAGTTCTTGAGAGATATGAGAGGAAATTTGTTTAATCTGATTTGGAGTGCATGAAAGTGGTCTAAAACTAACCTAAAATCATTATAAACTCGTCCCCTAAAATACCCAAATGATCCTTCACTTAAATGGGTCTTTTCGTGAAATTAAATTGACTAAAAAATGACGCGGACGAATCTAAAAAGTGGCTGCGCGTTGCGGGGTCAATTTCATATTTAATTTTTGAAATTCGGGTTGAGGAAGTGAGACTTGTGGAAGCTCCACGTTGCGAGGCAACTTTTTGGCCTCCACCTGTTGGCTGCGCGTCGCGCATTAGCCTTCATTTTCTGGATGCGCACAGGCTGCTTTGGCAGCTTGCTCGCCCATGTTCGGGTCCTCCTAAATGTTATGACCCGAGGGTATACCCTAAAAGTTATGTTATTCTCGAATCTTAACACGGTGTCGTCGACCTCTCAGAGGTCTAAGACAAGCCTCTTAGTGTACCTTCATTGCATACTCATAAAATAGTATAAAATTTAACACTTTTCATAGAAAATCATATGCTAGAATATTACTTCATATAGATATAAAAATATCATAATACATAGTTAGACTCTAATGTCTCTTAGCCATATTAAGAGACAAATCAATAGAAAGAATGGGGACACGACCCTTAACAACATAAAATAATATCTAAGCTATTACATTAACTTTAAGAACATCTTGACGTAGGCAACCCTTGAATCATAAGGCTCCTTTACTTAAACTTGGGAGATTTATCCAAGCTCTTCACCTAGGAGACATCCTCTATCCATCACCACCTACACTTTGTGTAAAAAGATGAAGAAGAATGGTTTTAGTACAAAAATGCACTAAGTATGGCAACCATGCAAAAACATACATTTAAAGAGGACATTTATTTAGAAATCATGCAACATGTCTTTTTAGTAAACTTCATGAACATAGGCACATATAATCTCAATATAGTTCACATACAACATGTATACATGGATAATACTTATAATAGTACATAAAACCATTTATCATACTTATAAGCATATTCAATGCACATCATACATTACCTCTCTTTTATTTTACTTCTTTTCTTAAGTAACCCTCAAGTGTACCTAGTGCAATGCATCACCTTGAGGTCACCTTACAATAGTCTTTCATAATATGCTTCATAAACACAACCACATATACTCACAAGTCATAAGCACATCAAAGACATCAACTTCACATAAGGACCATCACCTAAGACAACTCCTAAGTCTCAGTAGTGCAATGTGTAGGTAATATCCCATGATGCTACTTCCACCAAGTGTACCTAAGAAGTCACCCTAGTAGGGATAACATATTCATTTACAAATATCAATAAGATCACATACTTCATATCATCATATGAGGACTCATCATACATCATATAACATCATAGGAAGTATCATCATACTTCATACACTTTAGTCATAGACTTACTTAGTTCATATAATAAGTAAACCACCCTAACAACCCCTTCATAAGCATACTTGTGCAATGTACACATGCAGTCCCATACCACCACATATACTAAGTAAACCCATTTAGAAGCGACAAGTGTATTCTCATGCATATCCATAATTCATATCTTAACATAACAAGGTCACTTAACATGCATTCATACAAGTCATACATTACATAAGTCTTTACTTCATAAGGGTCTCCAATCCTATCCTTTCTTGAAGTCATCTAGTGTAATGTATGGGTAGGGTCCATAGTCCTCCCATACCAAGTACACTTCTCAAGTAATTTAGATTAGAGTTCATATTCTTATCTTAGTTAATTATTAACCTTTGGGAGACATAGCCATAACCAACATAGACCATGTGAGCTACATGGAATCCGGTGTTCTACTCTCGCAACGAAAAGAGAGGGTTAACACTTGCCTAAGGTGTAACCATTCGTACATAGCTTATCTAGGTGGATCCACTACGCTAGAGTCCTATGTGGGCACATAGTTAAGGGACAAGAAGATTGCTTCTAGAAACCTTGACTTACTAACGTGAGGGTTTCCATCTCATGAGACAACATATACCTTGGGAATCCACACTAATAGTATTGAAAAAAACATATGTGGGAGGTCGGACTAACTAACGTGAGTCCTCCATCTCAATTAATGCCGTTTCAGTGCTAAGGAATAACTCCCTTTTTAAACATCATTAATCCTTTAGATAACATTAGTTCATAAAGAATATGCCTTAGGGACTTACTCCATCATATATCATATAGCTCAAAGGCATCTAGGATGAAAATTCTACATTCAACATAGAACCTACATTATCTGAGAATGTCCTTTCACATTATCATATCATATTCATACATACATGTGTGTGTGTACATATATGTGAGATATACCTACACATAAACACCTTTAGGCACACATGTTCATAACTTCATAAATCATATACTTGACATGCATAGAAATAGGTAATGATGCATAGGAGAACTATCTTTACCTTAGTCATCATGAATCTATCCTATTCATAGATATGCATGAAGTGCGTGTGTACATTGGTCAACATGATCATATAATGGCTATCACATAGTATTGAGGAAGCCACCCTCTAAAGACAACAACACATGTACAACATTATTCAAGTCTCAAAGTCATACACATATATTGTGTATTGAGGACTATAAACTACACACACTCACATTACATCATAGGAGACAAGTACATATTCAACAATAGAATATAAGACTCCTAGCATACTTTGACCACACATTTATATAGGGTTCATACGGGTAGGGTTCATGCTATAAAGATATTCATTATCATTAGCCATATAGACTGTCACATCCGGGGAGAACCCCCTAGAATTAACATGGCGTACTTGACCTCTCGGAGGTCTTATACAAGCCCATAGTTATCATTTATCGCATTGACACAGTAAATTTAGCTAAAATTTAATACTTCTCATAGCACATCATATGCTAGAAACTTCATCTCATATACATATATAAAACATAAGTCATAATACATATATAAACCTTAAGTCTCTTTGTCATCTTATCTCAACAAAATTAGAGTACATTAGGGACACGACCCATAAGACACATTACATAACTATACAATATTTAAAGACTTTATAATAAAGACATAAGTAGGAGATACTTGAACTTAAGGATTCCTTTCATTAAGCTTGGGAATCATCTATCAAGCTCTTAACCATTCAAGACATCCTTCAATCATCCATAACCTACACTTTGTGTAAAAAGTAGAGAAGAATGGAGTTAGCACAAAAATGTACTAAGTATGGCAACCATGCAAAAACATGCACTTATAAGGGACATTTTCCTTGAAATCATATGTCATGCCATTTGGAGTAAATAATCATAAAACCTTAATACATTAACATTTATATCATTCACATACTTCATATAAACATATTCAAACACCAAACATTACATAAGATCACATATAGAATTTATGACATTTTTGAGTCACATTAAAGTGAGCTCTCTTTCCCTTAACAGTGAGCTTTATTTCCTTTTATTAATTAACTTCCCAAGTAACCCTCTAGTGACACTTGGTGCAATTCATCACCTTAAGGCCACAAGGAAACAACATATCATCTACACAATCCAACACATATCATCGTAGAAGTATAGTACAACTTAGACATATTTAAACCAATACCATAGGACAATTACAGTAACTACATTTAACTTGCACATATACCAACTTCACTTCACATTCATGCATTATAAAACCTTACTAACAATCCTATTCTAAGCCTACTAGTGCAATGTATATGTGAATCCCCATAACCTCACACATACTTAGTAAACCTATGATCAGACTAAAAGCCTCATCATCCAATTCGTACATCAACAAGTAAGCAAGGACAACTTCATTCATGTCAATAGAAGACCTTCATCATATAGTCAATAATATCAACATCATGCATATAGGATCATACCATGCACATCTTCATAACAAGTAGACAAATACTACAAAGTCATGCATAAAGAACATATACATAGTGACATGTATTAGAACATCTTCCTAATACTTCCTAAGGAGCTACTTGTGCAATGTCTAGATGGGTTTATTACTTCCACCTATCCTAAGTAACATCCCTTAAGTCATCCTAGTTAAGGTCCTAGTCGTATACTTCCATTGTACATTTTTCGGTAGGGAAACTATATCCTTAACCGACATAGACCATGTGATGCTAAACATGGAATCTTTTGTCATAAAACCCCACAACGAAAGAAGGTGGTTTACTTGCCAAAGTAGAACCAAACATGACATAGCTTTCTAGGTGGATCCCCTAGCTAGTATCCTATGGTGGCAACATAGTTTGTTGAACTTGGGGGAAATCATGGAAATATCAACTCTACACCCTTGTTGGATTATGAGGCTAACCACCCCATGAGATTTATAGTAGACCTACCTTTTACACATTGGAAAGGGACACACACTCATATACAAGTTCACTCGGTGCTAAGCTAAGTTCCCTTTATTAAAAAAGCCTTTATTAACATTTATTTATAAAACATAGGCTTAGGAGAGTCATACCCTAATATGCTTATCTCATAGGTCATAGATGAGAGTTCATCAACCTAATTCATGTGAGAAATCCTTTCACATGGACATAGCATATTTATAGCACGATCTAGTTTAGGGTAGACATGAATACATCTTTCAAGGGCCCTCTCTAGACTAGATCTTCATACATGTGTGTGTGTATATATATATGTGACCAAACCTTTCACATAACACATTAAGACCACACATAACCATATATTCATATTCATGCACATAGAAACCAAACCTAGGAACTATCCGATCAAGGTACACATGTGCAATGCATAGGCAAAGTCCCATACCCTTGCCCATACTAGTACACCTATCAAGTCATCCTAGCTAAGGAAACACATATCATACTTTCATAAACATCATCTTAACATACATAATAGTAGACACTAGTGAATATGAGAACTACCTTTCATTTAGACACCATGACCTATACTACTTGTGACATGCATGTAAAGTGAGTGTGTGTGTACATTGGTCAACATGATCACATAATGGCTATCAACAACACATTGAGGCAGTCACCCTCTTAGACCATAATACTCTTTCAATCATAGACCACATAACACACAATAACATAGGAGACAAGTCAACTTCATGTTACACTTAAGACTCCTAACTTGTACTATTCATCCATTCACATAGGGGTACATAGGTAAGGGATTATTAACCATATACTTTACCCTAACATGGATATACAAATGCTTATACAATAGCCATACAACCTATATCACAACTAGAATAGGAAAGTAGGCATAAACTTCTCATAGTATCAGCATGAACACATGTTCATATGTTCATCAATTTGCCTTCAAGGCAATGGTCAACACATATATAATGAATATAATGTAAACGCCGCGACCATAAGTGGATCATACCACACAATGACATACATGGCTTTATCTACTACATTAATATAGAAAAGTAGAATAGATAAGCATTCTTAACAATCCTTTAGCCTTTGGTCATCATTGATCATTACTACTATTTCATCAATACTAAAAGTATAGGAAATATCTAAAACATAATAATCATATAAGAAATCCTGCACAAGCTACTACAAGGCCATACTACAAACTAATACAACATATCATTAACATGTTAGAATGTAGAAGGTCATAGACCATCAACCAATTTCACTTACATGGATTATAGATCATATTTCATCAATGATATCAATCAAAGGCAGTAGATAATCATACAGTTAGTCATAACGAAATCATGCTTAAAGAACTTCAAGATAAAGCTTCCAACAAAGGCATTAGGCTTAATAATTTTCTAGACCAGAGAGGAATTAGCCGATACTATTGATTCTCTAAGGCCTTGATCATCAATCATATTTTAACTATATTATACTTGCTAGTCAGTATCTAATTAGACCATTATTCAAAGAAATCATGTTTCACGTAATCTAAAGATATAGACCACATCACATACATAGTATTTTCAATCGATAGATTAGAAGGACTAGATCAATTCATGCCAAACATTCTTTATTTTGATCATATGATATTCCTATCCATAATTCAATCATTATATAACCTAAAACAGTAGCTACGACCAACTTAACATAATCCAAAGTCTTACAAAAATCGACATAAAGCCAACCTTACAGTGAATACGTAGATCATATAGTAGTCATGTGGAATTCTTAATACATTGATCCATATGGATCCTTCAACATAAATTCAACATTAATTCATATAAATAACAGTAGATATAACCACTTCAACATAATAGAATCACAATTCAATAGATAACAAATCAAGATCACAAAGCCATACATAGACTAAAATCGAGTTTCTGAAAGAGCAAGGGTTCATCATGCAATTTGATTGAAAACCACGTCCAGATCAGTAGATAATCACTAATACATTCATATTATGCCTTCCAAATCAATTTAAGAAAGAACCCATGTCAGATTGAAAAAGAAGATGTTTGATCATAATTTTCTCTTTTGAAACTTTGAAATTTAACTCTCTAGATGGAAGGATAACTAGAGATGAAGATCACAATACCTTAATCTACATGAAGACCTCTAAAACTTAGTGAATAAATCATGCCATTCGAAGCTCCAAGCTGTTCTTGAGTTTCAACAACAATGGAGGTTTCTAGGGAGAAGATTCTTGGAGGGAAAGGTTTCTTACGTGTGTATGGGATTGGGAATGGGAGGTTCACACGTTTGATGACTTATATACACCCAAAATTAGGTAAATAACTCAATTAGAGTCGTTTTAGGACGTGTGGTGAGTTTCCAATTCACCCCTTTAATAAAACAGTACGAAGGGACATGTTGCAGGCCACCATCGACGGAACCATCTACTGATCGTTGGTCAGTTGATGGGCCGTGCATTGGCTTCCGTCGATTGGTCCTTGGCCAATTTTGGGATTGAGATCTGCCCAAGATAATTACCAATCGACGAGACCTCACCTATGGGTCGTTGGTTGACCAACTGTCTGTCGTTTGGTCCGTCGATTGACACTGCCAAGGCAATGTCTCGACCAGCCTTGGGTCCTTCTTGTGGGCCCTTTTGTTGGGCCCTTTAGAAGTCGTACCGGGATGTTTCCAATGTAAATACAACCCTTATCAAGTTCTAGACATTCCACAAAAGTTTCACCTAAAACAAACCCTGCAACACGTCCAAACATACAAGGCCCTATCAAGACACACACATGCATGTCTCGAGGCTATCTTTCGAACGTCTTGGACGTTCTTGGACTTTTGACCTCCAAACTTCTAGAAACTTCATATGATACCATTTGACATCATTATAATTCATTTTAAGACTTCATAAGCTCATTCATACACATATAAGCACGAATAGACATATGGGTCACATAGGTGACTAATCTTCGAACGTCTTGGTCGACCCTTGATGTTTGACTTCCAAATCACCTCCAACTTTGCACACTGCCTCTTAACCACATTATGAGCCATTTTATGACCTTAGAAATATTATACAAACATTTTAGGCTCTATACACCCTATCTCATTTTGGGGGACTTACATAGACCATACCTAACCCTAACATGATCATCACACATACACATATAACATCATCCCCACACCTAGATTAAGCAAGTAGTGTAGAAGAATATACACGTAACTTCATGTAGCATCAATTCACTTAGACATGATATTAGAATCAAGGCTAAATCCTTCAACTTCCTAACATAGAGATCATCATATCAATTGATATTGCATATAATGCCTTCAAGGCCATGATTATAACACATAGATATGTACAAGAATGTAAACACCGCCACAAAAGGTGTGTCACATCCGGGTTTACCCCCTAGATTTAACCGTCATCGTCGTTCTCTTTGAGGACTAAGACAAGCCTCTTAGCCTCGTCATAGCATTCATCGATTAAAAATGTGAAGGAATTTAAAACTTTTCATCTATAACTACTCGGAGGTTTACATAGATCTCTACATACACATAATCGTATTTAAATCAAGTATACATAGACTTGTTCGTATACGAAGATTACATAGTCTTCTACTTTTATTTCACCCATTTATATAGTAAAGAATAATAGTCATAAAAGCCGTCTCATCTCATAAACCATCTATCAAAACAATAAATCTTGGGCATAGCCCTACATCAATACATGAAGCCACATATAGGCTATATACAACATTGTCTCAAACGAATAATAGAGTCAATAAAGAATTAGAGTAACTAAAAAACATAAGAGTAAGATATCGGCAACGCCCTCGGGAGAGTGAGGACCTACCACTTGGATGGTAAGATATCCAAGTCTACCTTTCCAGCAATTCGGAGCAAGTTCAACGACCCGAACCTAAAATGTTTGGGAAAAAGGGAAAGAAATGGAGTACTCCACATGTACTAAGTATGGAACCATGTATAAATTACCAATCAAATATATACTTAGAAAGGGATATTTAAGACAAATAATTATGAAACATATACAAGTGTATCATAGGCAAAGAAAAGCATACTAACTATAACCTTCTTAAAGTCACAAGTGCAATGATCAAGTAAATTCCCATTACTCTTACTTAATCAAGTAACCTATAAAGACTACAATTAGCAATTAACCTTACCTAACATACTTTCCCATTTCATGAAAACATTCTTCTTCAACCAAAGCAACAACCTTATACTCATAAGCATGTTATTCAATGTATAAAGTTATTTACATTATATCACTACTTTACATACATAATATTGACCTCTCAAAGCTCCTATAAAGGCAAACTAGTGCAAGGCTTAAGTAGAGTCCCATACCCTACCTAAGCTATAGCCAAACCCTTTCAAGTTACTTCGATTAGTCTTTATCTTATTCATTCATTTTAGTTTAGGGAACTCTTGCCTTAACCGACATAGACCACATGAGCTAATGTGGAATCCGGTGTCATGAAACCTTACACCGATGGAAGGTGGTCTACCGGCCAAGGTAGAACCTAACGTAAACGTAGCTATCTAGGTGGATCCACTAGCTAGTATCCTATGGTGGCAACATAGTTCAAGAACTAAGAGATAGATATCCCTATTCATACCATTAGGTAAAGTGGGCCGCTCCTCATGGGAATCCCTTAAATGACATGTCCCATAAACAAGGGAGTTAACATCACATGGGAAAATTTAGGATGATTCTTTCCTTCTATGGATAAGTCATCACCTCCCATTGTCAAGTTCGCTCGGTGCTAAGCTAAATCCCCATTTAGAGAAGTCCATAATACTTTATTAAATCTTCTCAATTAGAGTAGATAATAGGGTCAAACTCTTTTATATTCATCATCATAGCTCAATAAGAATTGTATGAGAAATAATCCTTTCGTTAACAATTCATATAGGTGGTTAGCCCTTATAGATCTCATCACAATAGGGCACATCTTTACATAACAACTTCCCTATATCATGTATTCTTAGGCAGCCTCACAACCAACCTAAACATTTCAATTCAATCATCATACCAAACTATCACCTTAAGCAAGGTATACTTCAACACATATTATCACTTGATGACAAGTAATCACCATTTGAAGCAAGGATTAGGAAAATGAAGACTTACCAATACTTCTCCATAGTTCACCAATAAAAGGGCCTTACCATCAACCCATAGACTAACCCAATTTGGGTCATCACATCAATGTAATTCAATAGTCAACATAAGAACTAATTTAAGAGAAGCACTATATCATAATGCAATACTACATCAAAGCTTGGTAACATGATATCAAAGTCTATCTTCTTACCCTAGATTCGATACTCAAGAAATAGGCAAGAAGAACTTCAATTCACCATAATAGATTCATGATCGATGCAATAAAAATCATTAAAGATGATTTAAACAAGAACTAGATCAATTACTTCAATCCAACCTAAAATTCATATCAATCTCATACCTAGGGTTAAGGGTTAGGGGTCATCACCCACAATCTAGATCAAACTACATCAATTCATGATAATCAAGTTGCAATACATGATAATCTATTCATTATAACTCAAATAATACCTAAACAACTCAATTCATATACTCAAATTCGAAATTGGATGAAACCCATATGAAACTCAACTTTTTAGAAAATCTTTGAAGTAGCCCTTTGAGGAAAGAAGTCTCAAAGGTGAATTAGATCCCATACCTTAAGGTTTGATGACATTTTGATGGTGATTTCGTGCTAAAACCAGTCCCCAATGATCTTCCCAAGCTATTCTCCAATGGAGTCTTCCAATAGAGAGAGAAAGTAGAGAGAAGGAAGAGAGTTTTGTTTGGAGAATTTTGATTAGGTTAATGAAGGTTGGGGTACTTATAGTGGGGTCTTAAGTCACTTAATTAGTCTTCCCTTGATCCTCTAATTAACCCTAAGACACTTAATAAAATAATTAACTAAAACTTAAATCCCTGAAAACACTACAGGCCCTCCCCGCCGACTCCCCGCCGACGAGCCGTTGTGGGCGTGACGGACAGGCCCCCCTCCGTCCTGCACGTCCGTCGCGTTGGTCACAAACTGTGCAGGCGGAGGCTTTCTTCCCAGCAGCTAAGTCTGGCACGATGGTGTCCTCGATGTCCCGTCGCTTCTGTGACGCCCCGTCATGGGGTGCGTCATGGTCTACTGTCTCAAGGGTCCTCCTCGAGGGCCCTTAGTTGATCCTCGGGGAGTCGTACCCTGAATATTTCCAACATGATACCATCCCACACTATATGTTACACCTATTGTTACAAATTTTTACTAAATTCCGACTCTTTAACTTGGTTACACCAAAAGGACATTCTAGCCCTCTTATGAACCAACTTACCGGACGTTATGAACGTTTTGGTTCCAGAACACTTCAACGACTCCATATACGCCTAATTTGGCTAGTAACAATGGTTTAGACCTTAAGGAGCCTATTTAGGTCTTATAACATGACCTTGGGATTTCAAAATGTTACATTATCCCCCCCTTAGGAACATTCGTCCCCGAATGACACATAACACTCTTTAAATGAGGGAATAGACTCAAGACTAGCAGTTCTACCAATTCACAATATTCAATTAGATTGAATCATATTATTTCAATAAAAACACTTCAAAACATCATTTTATCATACATAAGATCCAAAATTTCCTCATGAGGTTTCTCCTTTTCACATATACATGAGCTCAATAATTTATTTCACAAGTCAATTAACACAAAGTTCATCTTATCAATATGATCGATACACGACTTGACTCAAATATGCAAGAAGCAAGACAACTTTCAAATTTATCTAATGTCACCTTAAAGTGACTCCATTTTAGAAGTCTGCAAAACTAGGAGTTTTGCAAAGCTTCACCAAAACATCAAAGATTCACAATATCTAACGTATTTAAATCATTAGAGAGAGATACTAACCTTAAACATCAAAAAGATTAGGATAATGGGTTTTCATGTCGGCCTCAGCCTCCCATGTCGCACCCTCAACTAGGTGGTTCTTCCATAACACTTTTACGGAAACCACCTCCTTGTTCCTCAACCTTTTCACTTGCCTATCAAGGATTTGGATAGGAACCTCCTCATAATAGAGGTTATCCTTGACTCCAAGACCTTCAATAGGAAGAATAGTCTCGGGATCCCCAACACACTTTTTCAACATCGAGACGTGGAAAACTGGATGAACCGAAGCTAAATCGTTAGGTAGTTTCAAGCAATAGGCAACCTTACCAACCCTTTCTAAAATCTCATAAGGACCCACATAACGAGGTCTCAACTTCCCTTTCTTGACAAATCTTACCACCCCTTTCATAGGTGATATTTTTAAATACACCTTGTCACCCTCTTCAAACTCCATATCTCTTCTCCTATTGTCGGCATAGGACTTTTGTCGACTATAGTCTGTTTGCAACCTATTCCTTATGATATGCACATTCTCCAAAGTACTATAAATCAAGTCGGGACCAAAAATCGCTGGTTCACCAACTTCAAACCATCCTATAGGAGACCTACACCTCCTACCATACAAGGCTTCAAAGGGAGCCATGGAGATGGACGAATGGAAACTATTATTATAAGCAAACTCCACCAACAGCAAGTGCTTATCCCAACTCCCTTCAAATCAATAATGCAAGCTCTAAGCATATCCTCAAGAGTTTGAATTGTGCGTTCCGCTTGACCATCCGTTTGAGGATGAAAGGCAGTACTCAATTTCACTTTAGTACCCAAACCTTTTTGAAAAGACTTTCAAAACCTAGATGTGAATTGTGCACCCCCATCCGGAATGATGGATAACAGAATACCATGGCGACACACAATCTCATCTATGAAGATCTTCACATAATCCTCCGCCGAATACGTGGATTTGACGAGAATAAAATGATCGGACTTAGTCAATCTATCAACAATCACACATATAGAATCATGTGACTTTTGAGTCCGAGGCAACCCTACCACAAAGTCCATATTAATGTCTTCCCACTTCCAAGTAAGAATTTGGATCTCTTGTAGTAAGCCACCCGGCTTTTGATGTTCCGCCTTCACTTGTTGGCAGTTTGGACACTTAGCAATAAATTCTGCTATGTCCTTTTTCAAACCTTCCCACCAATATATTTGTCAAAGGTCATGATACATCTTAGTAGAACCCGGATGGATGGAATAGTGGGATCCATGGGCTTCTTCAAGGATCCGATACCTCAATCCATCAACATCAGGAACACATGACCTCCTTTGGTACCTCAACACACCATCTCCTCCTAAGGAGAAAGACTCATTCATCTTGCCAAGAACAGATTACTTCAACTCCATCAATAGTTGATCAAGGTGTTGTTTGGACTTCACCTCAACCACCAATGATGATTCAGAGCTATGATGAACCGTGGCACCTCCATTTAGAGAACTCTCTAAACGAACACCTAATCTAGTCAAACTATGAACATCTTTCACTAATTCTTTCTTGTCTTCATCAAAATGAGACACACTACCCATAGTCAAACGGCTTAGTGCATCCGCCACCACATTGGCCTTGCCGGGGTGATATAGGTCACTCATATCATAATCCTTCAACAATTCCAACCACCTTCTTTGTCGGAGATTCAACTCTTTTTGAGTAAACACATATTGAAGACTCTTATGACGGTGAAAACATCCATATGAACACCATACAAGTAATGTCTCCACATTTTTAAAGCAAACACTACGGCCGCTAATTCAAGGTCATGAGTGGGGTAATTTCTCTCATGAACCTTAAGTTGCCGTGAAGCATAGGCAATCACCTTTCCATTTTGCATAAGCACACACCCCAAACCTATGCGGGATGCATCACAATACACAATGAACCCTTTAAAACCTTTCGGTAAAGTTAATACCGGAGCTGAAGTAAGCCTATGTTTCAACAGTTGGAAACTCTTCTCGCAGGCCTCCGACCACTCAAACTTTTTACCCTTTTGAGTTAATGAAGTCAATGGAGATGCAATGGATGAAAAACCTTCTACAAACCTTCGATAATAGCCTGCTAAACCCAAGAAACTCCTAATGTCAGTTGGGGTCAAGGGTCTAGGCCAGTTTCTTACCGCATCAGTTTTCCTTGGGTCTACCTCAAATCCCTCACTAGAGATGACATGCCCAAGAAACGCTACCGAACTCAACCAAAACTCACACTTGCTATATGTGGCGTACAATTTATGCTCTTTAAGGGTTTGCAATACTACCCTTAGATGACTCATATGATCAACCTCATTCTTCGAATACACCAAGATATCATCGATAAATACAATAACAAATGCATCAAGGTAACTTTGAAACACTCTATTCATTAGGTCCATGAACTCCGCCGGAGCATTTGTGAGACCAAAGGACATAACCACGAACTCATAATGCCCATACCTAGTCCGAAAGGCCATCTTTGGAATATCTTCATTTCTCACCTAAGCTGGTGATACCCTGACCTCAAGTCAATTTTGGAGAAGTATCTCGCTCCTTGGAGTTGATCAAATAAATCATCAATCCGAGGAAGAGGATACTTGTTCTTGATAGTAACCTTGTTGAGTTGGCGGTAGTCAATACACATTCTCAAGGACGCATCCTTCTTTTTCACGAACAAACTGGAGCACCCCATGGAGAAATGCTAGGCCTTATAAAGCCCTTGTCTAGCAATTCTTTAAGTTGTGCCTTCAACTCCTTTAACTCGGCCAGAGACATTCTATAAGGAGGAATAGAGATAGGGTTTGTTTCCGATAGTAAATAAATACCTAAACCGATTTCCCGTTCGGGAGGAATGCCGGGAAGGTCATCAGGAAAGACCTCCTTAAATTCACTCACCACGGGGACCGACTCAATAGGAGGAACTTCGGAATCGACTTCTTGGACTCTCACAATATGATAAAAACACCCTTTTGAGATCATTTTACACGCTTTTACACATGATATGAAACGACCTCTAGGAAGAGAATTTTCACCCTTCCACTCGATAACAGGTTCATTAGGGAAACTAAACCTCACAACTCTAGTTCTACAATCAATCGAAGCGAAACTAGCATGCAACTAATCCATACCTAAAATGATATCAAAATCAAGCATGTCTAGTTCAACTAGATCAACATGAGAAACTCTATGGGATATAGAAATGGACAATTTCGATAGACTGTTTTTGCTACAACCGACTCACCCACCGGAGTAGACACTACAAAAGGTTCATGCAAATCATCGGGTAAAGTACTAAACTTCTTAGCTACTAAGGGAGTAATGAAAGACAAAGTAGCACCCGGATCAAGTAATGTATACACATCAATAGCAAAGATTTGTAACATACCGGTCACCACATCGGGAGAGGCCTCTTGTTCATCTCTCGAATGAAGAGCATAAAAATGGTTCTTCTTAGGAGCATCACTTGCTGGCTTTTGCACATTCCTTTCTCGGTTCCTTATGTTAGGGCAGTCCCTAGCTTTGTGATCACTCTTTCCATAACTAAAGCAATTCCTCATTCCGATCAAGCATTCACCATAATGTTCCTTTCCACACTTAGCACAAGTAGGCTTCTCATTAGATGAGTTTACACTCTTTCCCTTTGCAACTTTTGGTCTAGGGGCTTTAGAATCCCTAGTCTTGGGAAATTTGGATGGAACTTGATTCGAGAACCTCTTCTTAAATCTAGGCTTGTCTTGAATTCCAAACCTATCTTTAGTAGTTTCACTCTCAAAATACCTTGTCTTTCTTAAGTCCTTATCCTTATCCTTCCTTTTTGCTCTAGCCTCCTCAACCCTTTTTGCATGCACCATGAGACGACCAATATTCATGTTATCATGAAGCATAGCCGAATGACATTCTTCTTGCGAATCATCCGACACACCTGTCACAAATCGACTCATCTCGTCTGTAGGATCGGAGACCAAGGAAGGAGCATACTTAGCCAATTGAATGAACTTTAAAGAGTACTCATGAAAACTCATTTCTCCATGGAGGAGATTGATAAACTCCACCACCTTAGTTTCTCTCATCTCTGTTGGGAAGAACCGATCAAGGAAAGCCCTTTTGAACAACTCCCAAGTCACTGGCCCACTTTGAAGTGGCCTATTTTCCTTCCATTGCACATGCCATGTCTGGGCCACATCCTTGAGTTGGTATGAGGCCAACTCGGCATTCTCACTAGAAGACAACCCCATAGCACACAAAATCTTATAAACCTCATCAATGAATTCTTGAGGGTCTTCATCAACCTTAGACCCATAGAAGATAGGAGGATTCATTCGGGTGAAGTCCCTAAGTCGGGAAGCCATAGTTTGCTCATGAACTCTAGGTGCCAAATCCTTATTAGCTTGGGCAGTCATGGCTTGGGCTTGCACCATTGCGGCTTGAGCTTGAGTAGTCATCGCTTGAGCCATTTGAGCAAGAATAGCCCTCATCTGAGCCTCTTCCATAGGTGGAGGATCAACGGGAACCTGATCATCAACAGCAATCTCTTCAAGAGGAGGAACTGGATCACCACGGGGAGGGATTCCCGCAGCAGCAATCTCCTCCTCAAGTCTTCTGGTTGCATTCCTTCTAGTATTTATTTCCTATAACCAAAACACAAGGTTTAGGCAAATACATATACGACGTACATTCTAGAGGCACAATATGGATTTCCAACAATGAGAGTGATTCCTAAGCATCAAATAAGTTCCTATTCATAAGTGTGGCGCGCTTCACAATTATGAATACAAACCTATATAACGTGGTTGAGAGAGACGTTAACATCAAGGATATTCAACCTCATGCTCTGATACCAAGTTTGTCATATCCGGGTTTACCCCCTAGACGTAACCGTCGTCGTCGTTCTCTTTGAGCACTAAGACAAGCCTCTTAGCCTCGTCATAGCATTCATCAATTAAAAATGTGAAGGAATTTAAAACTTTTCATCTATAACTACTCGGAGGTTTACATAGACCTCTACATACACATAATCGTATTTATATCAAGTATACATAGACTTGTTCGTATACGAAGATTACACAGTCTTCTACTTTTATTTCACCTATTTATATAGTAAAGAATAATAGTCATAAAAGCCGTCTCATCGCATAAACCATCTATCAAAACAATAAATCTTGGGCATAACCCTACATCAATACAAGAAGCCACATATAGGCTATATACAACATCGTCTCAAATGAATAATAGAGTCAATACAAAATTAGAGTAACTAAGAAACATAAGAGTAAGATGTACGCAATGCCATCGGGAGAGTGAGGACCTACCACTTGGATGGTAAGATATCCAAGTCTTCCTTTCCAGCAATTCGGAGCAAGTTCAACGACCCGAACCTAAAATGTTTGGGAAAAAGGGAAAGAAATGGGGTTAGTACTCCACATGTACTATGTGTGGAACCATGTATACAATTACCAATCAAATATATACTTAGAAAGGGATATTTGAGACAAATCATTATGAAACATATACAAGTGAATCATAGGCAAAGCAAAGCATACTAACTATAACCTTCATAAAGTCACAAGTGCAATGATCAAATAAATTCCCATGACTCTTACTTAATCAAGTAATCTATCAAGACTACAGTTAGCAATTAACCTTACCTAACATACTCTCCCATTTCATGAAAACATTCTTCTTCAACCAAAGCAACAACCTTATACTCATAAGCATGTTATTCAATGTATAAAGTTATTTACATTATATCACTACTTTACATACATAATTATTGACCTCTCAAAGCTCCTATCAAGGCAACTAGTACAAGGCTTAAGTAGAGTTCCATACCCCTACCTAATTTATAGCCAAACCCTTTCAAGTTTCTTCGATTAGTCTATATCTTATTCATTTATTTTAGTTTAGGGAACTCTTTCCTTAACCGACATAGACCACATGAGCTAATGTGGAATCCGGTGTCATGAAACCTTACACCGATGGAAGGTGGTCTATCGGCCAAGGTAGAACCTAACGTAAACGTATCTATCCAGGTGGATCCACTAGCTAGTATCCTATGGTGGCAACATAGTTCTAGAACTAAGAGGTAGATATCCCTATTCATACCATTAGGTAAAGTGGGCCGATCCTCATGGGAATCCCTTAAATGACATGTCCCATAAACAAGGGAGTTAACATCACATGGGGAAATTTAGGATGATTCTTTCCTTCTATGGATAAGTCATCACCTCCCATTGTCAAGTTCGCTCGGTGCTAAGCTAAGTCCCCATTTAGAGAAGTCTTTAATACTTTATTGAATCTTCTCAATTAGTTTAGATTATAGGGTCAAACCCTTGTATATTCATCATCATAGCTCAATAAGAATTGTATGAGAAATAATCCTTTCATTAACAATTCAAATAGGTGAAGTTAGCCCTTACACATCTCATCACAATAGGGCACATCTTTACATAACAACTTCCCTATATCATGTATTCTTAGGCAGCCTCACAACCAACCTAAACATTTCAATTTTATCATCATACCAACTTATCACCTTAAGTAAGGTAAACTTCAACACATATTATCACTTGATGACAATTAATCACCATTTGAAGCAAGGATTAGGAAAATGAAGACTTACTAATACTTCTTCATAGTTCACCAATAAAAGGGCCGTACCATCAACCCATAGACTAACCCAATTTGAGACATCGCATCAATGTAATTCAATAGTCAACATAAGAACTAATTTAAGAGAAGCACTATACCATAATGCAATACTACATCAAAACTTGGTAACATGATATCAAAGTCTATCTTCTTACCCTAGATTCGATACTCAAGAAATAGGCAAGAAGAACTTCAATTCACCATAATAGATTCATGATCGATGCAATAACAATCATTAAAGATGATTTAAACAAGAACTAGATCAATTACTTCAATCCAACCCAAAATTCATATCAATCTCATACCTAGGGTTAAGGGTTAGGGGTCATCACCCACAATCTAGATCAAACTACATCAATTCATGATAATCAAGTTGCAATACATGATAATCTATTCATTATAACTCAAATAATACCTAAACAACTCAACTCATATACTCAAATTCGACATTGGATGAAACCCATATGAAACTCAACTTTTTAGAAAATCTTTGAAGGAGCCCTTTTGAGGAAAGAAGTCTCAAAGGTGAATTAGATCCCATACCTTAAGGTTTGATGACGTTTTGATGGTGATTTAGTGCTAAAACCAGTCCCCAATGATCTTCCCAAGCTATTCTCCAATGGAGTCTTCCAATAGAGAGAGAAAGTAGAGAGAAGGAAGAGAGTTTTGTTTGGAGAATTTTGATTAGGTTAATGAAGGTTGGGGTACTTATAGTGGGGTCTTAAGTCACTTAATTAGTCTTCCCTTAATTCCCTAATTACCCCTAAGACACTTAATAAAATAATTAACTAAAACTTAAATTCCTGAAAAAACTATAGGCCCTCCACGATGTCTCCCCGCCGACGAGCCATCGTGGGCGTGACGGACAGGCCTCTCTCCGTCCTGCACGTCCGTCGCATTGGTCAGAGACTGTGCAGGCGGAGGCTTTCTTCCCAGCAGCTAAGGCTGGCATGACGGTGGCCTCGACGCCCCGTCACGCCTGTGACGCCCCGTCATGGGGTCCGTCATGGTCTACTGTCTCAAGGGTCCTCCTCGAGGGCCCTTAGTTGATCCTCGGGGAGTCGTACCCTGACTATTTCCAACATGATACCATCCCACAATATGTGTTACACCTATTGTTACAAATTTTTACTAAATTCCAACTCTTTAACTTTGTTAAACCAAAAGGACATTCTAGCCCTCTTATGAACCAACTTATCGAACGTTATGAACGTTTTGGTTCCAAAACACTTCAACGAGTCGATATACGCCTAATTTCGCTAGTAACAATAGTTTAGACCTGAAGGAGCCTATTTAAGTCTTATAACATGACCTTGGGATTTCAAAATGTTAAAAGGTGGACCATACCAATCAACATAATTCAATCTACATTCTAGGCTAATTAGAAGAAATAAGTCAACTTACCAAATCTACAAGATAATTATCATATTTGATAATTCCTCAACAATTCATATTCAATTGATATAGAAAGTAATAGCAATAAGTAATTCAATACAATCGAATCACAATTCTATAACCATCAAGTCAATATCACAAGACCCACATTATAGTCTAATTTGAGAATTTAGGAGGATCATGGGTTCTTCACAAAATTGGATATAAATTCATCATTAAATCAGTAGATAAACATATATTCATCATTAAAATGCTTTTGAAATCAATTTGAGAATGAACCCATGGCTAGATTGAAAAATAGGATTTTTGACTTAAAATTCATGTTTAGAAAACCTTTGAAAGAATTCCATAGATGAATGGTTATCTATGGATGAAGGATCACCATACCTTATACATTAAAAATCCCATCAAAATCTCATAATAAAGGTCCAAGAATCCAAGTCCATAGCTTGTTCTTGAGCTTGGTGTTCAATAGAGGTTTTGGGGTTTGTTGGAAGAGAAGAGAACTTTGGGAATTTGATTTCTTAATGAGTATGGGGTTTTGGCATGTGAAAGGGCTTAAAAAGGTGCTAAAATCAGTTAATAAAACGTCCCACAAGTTACCAAAGCACCCCCACACGAATTGGGTCTCTTAGATATGTCAAAATTGACTTAAAAACGACGCAATCGAATCTGGGAGTGGGCTACGCGTTGTGGAGCAGCCTCCCCATTCTGCCCCAAATAAAATTTGAGGCAGTGAGGTGCGTGCAAAGCGCGCGTCGCGAGGGCAAGGTCCAAATCTTGCTCTTGCACGCTGCATTGGAGAGCCTCTTGTCCAAGGCTTGGGTCCTCGTTGGGGACCCTTTGGGTGGTCCCCAGGGAGTCGTACCCAAACGTTTTTACCCTTAACATGTTTATTGGGATACTAGGGTCAACTACACTGCTCCTTAACTCCAAAAAACACATAAAATCAAGCCAAACATACAAGGACTCACTAATACGTCAAAAAGGATAACTTTCAAACGTCTTGGACATTTTTGGACGTTTGACCTCCAAACATCATGAAACTTAACACACTGCTTATAAACGTCATTATAACTTATATAAGGACCTCAAGAGACCATGACACACATATAATCAAATAAGAACACCTAAGTCCCTTTGGTGACTAGTCGTCGAACGTCTTGGTCGTCCCTTGATATTTGACTTCCAAATCACCTCAAATCAAGTATACAAACTATAAAACACTTAATTAACCTATTATTAACATTTTTAGGCACATGTGAGGCTCTATCTACCTTAGTTTATTTTGAGGGCGTGTCAATACTCGCCCACTTAGAACAACATTCGTCCTCGAATGACACTAAAACATTTTAACCACTTTCAAGGACGCAATGACTTTCATAGCATCTTACGACACTTCAACATGTTATCACATATAAGTCAATGCACCAAAATTACAGGGAACACAAACTTCATTCTAGCTTGTATTCAAGGCAACATAATAAAACATGTACTACTTCTATAACTCATTTCATGCATAGACACCTCTTCATATTCATTGCCATTTGGAGGAACTACCTTCTCCAACTTTAGGCATGTCCAATATTTCATGGCAAAGTTAAACATATTATGGATTACAATTGCACACTTAGGCATAATCCGCACTTCAACTCATGAGAAATTAAACACTTCATTTAGTTGCACAAGAATAATGAATAAAGTAGATCAACTACAATCTTATAGTCTATACATAATACCATCAAGGTTATATATGTCATCACCATGCTTAGCTTTGTTCAAGGAGGAACTACTTTCTCCTAGTCACAACATACACACATGGAATCATACAGTTCAAATAAAAGCAATGCATAGAGGTTAATTCATACTAAGGAGGATTTCTTTACTCCAAACCACATTATGCTTATACTTCCTTCCTTATGACATCGACATGCTAGGACATACAAAGCATATCACCATATTAGGAAGTAAATTTACAGTTTTCAGTTTCTAGCACAACACTAGATTTCATAAGCATGCATCAATTAGGGAAATTTATCACATTTTATAGGCACACCAATAAACATAGGCTACACCAACCATCACTTCTCAAAAGCGGGTCTATAATAACACTTCCCAAATCTCAAAAGTCACCCATTTTTCAAAGAGACTCACCTTGTCTCTTTTAAAGGAGACTTAACTTCTCATTGTGGGGCCAAACACCACACATAATAAGGGACATCAAGCACGCTCATTTAGCTATCTCATGAAATCAAGTTGCACATTTATCATATAAGGATGCACAACAACATGAGAAACGTGCAAATTTATAAAAATTTCCTTTTTCATGCAATAATGACCTTTCATAATATGCATAACATAGTGTCATTTAAGACATGCATGACATATGGAGAACATGCAACTTATCACCTTAGGAAAGACACCTATCATGAACAAGCTACATAGGAACACTTTTGGTTTCAAGCTTGAGTAAAAATAGAAGGAAAAGATAGGGACATCCATAACCTTACTACTTAAATCATTCTCCCCCAATTAGGATAAACTCATTTAAGAGCAACTCCTCTATACTCTTTGGGATTCTTTGCTTACCAACCTTATTAACTAAGCATATCATCCCTCCCTTGGGATCTAAGCTTATGAACATCCTTATCTCCAACACTTCAAGGTGATTTTCAACCTAGAGAAGTTCAAGGGAACTCAACATAGGGACATCGAGGGCTCTAAAAATCTTGCCATCTATGAACATTATCCCCCACTTGGGGTACGCCTAAGCACATCATGTCCTCAAACATCAATGTCCAGGAAAGTCAAGACCAACCTACAAGGGTCACCACTTTTGGTTGAACTTTCCAACCAACCATGCCTAGGTACAATCTAAGCACTTCCTCAATTGACCATATTCAAATTCAATCTTAAAAGACAACTAACCTCTTCAAAGTAGGTCAACCTCCATTCTCTCCTACTTTTAAGAGCTAAGGGGTACCTACCATACATCCCCCTAAGTCACCTTAAGGTAATCATACTTCCAACTCATGGAATAAAACTCCTTTTTCCCCCATTTTACCACTTTTAGAATAGGTTCTTATAGAGAATCATAACTAGTCATAAGGTTTCTACCATTAACTAGCACACTTCACAATCACCTTACAAGGATCAACACACATCCTCCCCTCCTAAGGAGCAAGCCTATACAAAAATTTCTAATCCACAAAAGGACAAGTATGAAGCATTTTACATATATCAAGGCAACATTCATCTTTCTCACTATATATCACATTCTCCACGTCTTTTCAAGCCTACACCATATCATCATGCTACCATCCTACATAATCATAAGGCAAACCATCATTCCATGGGGAACTCCATTCAACCATCAAAACTACAAGCTATAACCATACCTTATCATAAATCTTCTCAACATAACATCCCATTCCTTATAAACCATCTATAGCCATAAATGGCACCACATCCACATATACTAAATTCACCTTCATATATACTCACCAAACCATAAAACCAAGGTAAGCATAAAAACTTATCATTTCTCCCTCAAGCATTGAGAAATATTTCCTTCCAAGAAATCACATCTAAAATACCACTGGACAAGGAAACATAAGAGAGAGATCTTATAGCATTAAGTTCTATGGCACGACATGAGAATAATGAAGAAGGAAAACTCTATCGTCCTATAGCCTCATGTACCATTTGATGTGTCGCAACTCAACACCAATGATACGAGACTCTACTACACATGGCAACATGACACATTGAAACCTAAGGAAAAAACACAAAACCTTATGCTCTGATACCAAATTTGTTATGACCCGAGGGTATACCCTAAAAGTTATGGTATTCTCTAATCTAACACGGCATTGTCGACCTCTCCGAGGTCTAAGACAAGCCTCTTAGCGCACCTTTATTGCATATTCATAAAAATAGCGGAAAATTCAAAACTTTCATAGCACATCATATTCTAGAACATTCATTCCTATATATATAAAAATATCATAATACATAGTTAGACTCTAATGTATCTTTTCCATCTTAAGACACAACTCAATAGAATAAAATAGGGACATGTCCCTTAACAACATAAAATAATATCTAAGCTATTACATTAACTTTAAGAACATCTTAACATATGCAACCCTTGAATAAGGGCTCGTTTACTTGAACTTGGGAGATCTATCCAAGGTCTTCACCTAGGAGATATCCTCTAGCCATTACCACCTACACTTTGTGTAAAAAGATGAAGGAAATGGTGTTAGTACAAGAAGGCACTAAGTATGACAACCATGCAAAAACATGCATTTAAAGAGTACATTTCTATAGAAATCATGCAATATGTCTTTTTTGTAAACTTCATGAACATAGGCTTATATAAGCTCAATGTAGTTCACATACAACATATAGACATGCATAATACTTATAATAGCACATAAATCCATTTATCATACTTATAAGCATATTCAATGCACATCATACATTACCTCTCGTTTATTTTACTTCTCGTCTTAAGTAACCCTAAAGTGTACCTAGTGCAATGCATCACATTGAGGTCACCTTACAATAGTATTACATAGTATGCTTCATAAACACAACCACATATACTCGCAAGTCATAAGCACATCAAAGACATCAACTTCACATAAGGACCATCACCTAAGACAACTCCTAAGTCTCACTAGTGCAATGTGTAAGTAACATCCCATGATGCTACTTCCACAAAATGTACCTAAGAAGTCACCCTAGACTAGGCATAACATATTCATTTACAACTATCAATAAGGTCACATACTTCATATAATCATATAAGGACTCATCATACTTCATATAACATCATAGGAAGACTCATCATACTTCATACACTTTAGTCATAGACTTACTTAGTTCATATAATAAGTAAACCACCCTCACAACCCCTCATAAGCTTACTTGTGCAGTGTACACATGGAGTCCCATACACCACATATACTAAGTAGACCCATTGAGAAGCCACAAGTGTAGTTCACATGCATAGCCATAATTCATATCTTAATACAACAAGGTCACTTAACATGTATTCATACAAGTCATACATAACATAAGTCTTTACTTCATAAGGGTCTCCAATCCTATCCTTTCTTGAAGTCATCTAGTGCAATGTATGGGTAGGGTCCATAGTCCTCCCATACCAAGTACACTTCTCAAGGAATTTAGATTAGAGTTCATATTCTTATCTTAGTTAATTATTAACCTTTGGGAGACATAGCCATAAATGACATAGACCATATGAGCTACATAGAATCCGGTGTTCTACTCCCACACCGTAAAGAGAGGGTTAACACTTGCCTAAGGTGAAACCATTTTTACATAGCTTCTCTAGGTGGATCCACTAAGCTAGAGTCCTATGTGGGCACATAGTTAATGGACAAGAAGAACGTTTCTAGAAACCTTGACTTACTAACGTGAGGGTTTCCATCTCACGAGACAGAATATACCTTGGGAATCCACATTACTACTCATGAAAAAACCCATGTGAGAGGCTGGACTTACTAACGTGAGACCTCCATCTCATTTACATGACCTTATAGTGCTAAGCAATAACCCCCTTTTTAAACATCATTAAGCCTTTAGATAACATTAGTTCATAAAGAATACGCCTTAGGGACTTACTCCATCATATATCATATAGCTCAAAGGTATCTAGGATGAGAATTCCACATTCATCATAGAAACTACATTATGTGTGAATGTCCTTTCTTATAATCATATCATATTCATACATACATGTATGTGTACATATATGCGAGATCTACCTTCACATAAACACCTTTAGTCACACATGTTCATAACTTCATAAATCATATACTTGACATGCATAGAAATAGGTAATGGTGCATAGGAGAACTATCCTTTCCTTAGTCATCATGAATCTATCCTATTCATAGATATGCATGAAGTGCCTTTGTACATTGGTCAATATGATCACATCATGGCTATCACATAGTATTGAGGAAGCCACCCTCTAAAGACAACAACGCATGTACAACATTATTCAAGTCTCAAAGTCATACACATATATAGAGTATTGAGGACTATAGACTACACACACTCACATTACATCATACGAGACAAGTACATATTCAACAATATAATATAACACTCCTAGCATACTTTGATCACACATTTATGTAGTGTTCATATGGGTAGGGGTCATGCTATAAAGATATTCATTATAATTAGCCATATAGAACATACCTAACCCTAACATGATCATCACACATACACATATAACATAATACCCACACCTAGATTAAGCAAGTGGTGTAGAAGACTATACACATAACTTCATGTAGCATCAATTCACTTAGACATGATATTAGAAGAAAGGCAAAATCCTTCAACTTCCTAACATAGAAATCATCATATCAATTCATACTGCATATAATGCCTTCAAGTCCATGATCATAACACATAGATATGTAAATGATTGTAAACACCGCTACCAAAGGTGGGTCATACCAATCAACATGATTCAATGTACATTCTAGGCTAATTAGAAGAAATAAGTCAACTTACCAAATCTCAAAGAGAATGATCATATTTGATCATTCCTCCACAATTCATATTCAAGTGATATAGAAAGTAATAGAAATAAGTAATTCAATACAATCTAATCACAATTTTATAAACAGTAATTCAATATCACAAGACCCTCATTATAGGCTAATTTGAGAAATTAGGAGGATCATGGGTTCTTCATTAAATTGGATAGAAATTCATCATAAAATCATTAGGTAAACATATATTCATCATTAGAATGCTTTTGAAATCAATTTGAGAATGAACCCATGGCTAGATTGAAAAATAGGATTTTTGACTTAAAATTCATGTTTAGAAAACCTTTGAAAGGACTTCATTGATTAATGGTTATCTATGGATGAAGGATCACCATACCTTATACATTAAAAATCCCATGAAAATCTGAGAAGAAAGATCCAAGAATCCAACTCCATAGCTTGTTCTTGAGCTTGGTCTTCTATGAAGGTTTTGATGTTTTTTGGAAGAGAAGAGAACTTTGGGAATTTTATTTCTCAATGGGTATTGGGGTTTTGGATTGGGAAGGGGTTTAAAAAGGTCCTATAATCAGTTAATAAAACGACCCCAAAGTTACCAAAAGACACCCACATGAATTGGGGCTCTTAGATATGTCAAAATTGACTTAAAAATGACGCAATCGGATTTGGGAGTGGGCTGCGTGTCACGGATCAGACCCCCCATTCTACCCCAAATAAAATATGAGGCAGTCAGGTTCGTGCCAAGCGCGCGTCGTGAGGGCAAGGTCCAAATCTTGCTCTTGCACTCTGCCTTGGGCAGCCTCTTGTCCAAGGTTGAGGTCTTCAATGTGGGCCCTTTGGGTGGTCCTCGGGGAGTCGTACCCAAACGTTTTGACCTTTAACATGTGTATTAGGATACTAGGGTCCAATATACTTCTCCACAACTCCAAACAACACTTAAAATCTAGCCAAACATACAAGGACTCAGTAGTATGTCAAAAAGGCTAACATTCAAACGTCTTGGATGTTCTTGGATGTTTGACCTCCAAACTTCCTGAAACTTAACACACTGCTTATAAATATCATTATAACTTATATAAGGACCTCAAAAGCCCATGATACACAAACATGCACATAAGAACACCTAAGGACCTTTGGTGACTAGTCGTCGAACGTCTTGGTCGTCCCTTTACGTTTGACTTCCAAATCACCTAAATAAAGTATACATACTATAAAACACTTAATTAACCTATTATTAACCTTTTTAGGCCCATGTTAGGCTCTACTACCTTAGTTTATTTTGAGGGCGTGTCACTGAAGGACCCTTCGGGAAGTCCTTGGGGATTTGTTACCGGACGTTTGGACCCTTTGTACTACCTATTACCTATTTAAAGTCTTTTCACAAGTTTTGGACTTCATTTGACACTCCCAAATCTTCAACATAGGGACGACTACTAGTTCAAGTTACCTAGTTTCCTAATGTCATGACTGGAATATAGACCCCAGACGAGACCGGCATCGTTGACCTCTCAGAGGTCGCAGACAAGCCTACTTACGTCATTCTTACTTCATCTAGGTTAATTTTAGCGGAAAATTTGAACTTTTTGTTTTCTTATTTCATGCTAAACATTTTAAACTTAACATCATGGGCGTTCACAAATCAACCATCTAATATAGAGATAAAAAAATAAAAGAAACAGTGCAATACTGTAATAAATGTATAATTGCCAATATGGCACCAATACAGTGTAATAAATAAAAACGGAAAGAAACACTAGTGGAACATGCTCCACTCGCTAAAACCTATATCTAAGCTAGATAGTAACGGTAGACATCCTCGAAAGCATGAGGGCCTACCAAGTTCGAATGAAAACTCCACGTCCGGACAGCTGCAACGTCAACCTGTACGCTCTAGCATCCACCTGTGCCTGCACCTAAAATTGTAGAGTTGTATAGGGTTAGTACAAACTTGTACTAAGTATGGGTATATGCAAGCACACACCAAGTACATGCATGAGAAAGGATAGCTCTTTCCTAACAACATGATTATGGAAAGTCAAGTCAGTGGACTTGCCAAATTGGGATTAGGAAAGTTAGTGAACTTTCCAAATTTGGATTAGAAAAGTTAGTGAGCTTTCCAAATTTGGATTATGAAAGTAAGTGAGCTTTCCAAATCTGGTTTAGGAAAGTCATGCCATGAGAGTAACATGCATCATCATACTTATCATATTGCACACAACACATAACATCTTACACATAGCAGATATCATATAGCATATAGTACATAACATCTTTTATAACATTCATTCATATGCCATGAGACCTTGGAATCATGGACTTGACATTAAGACTTTCCAAAATAAGGATTCAACATATGGGACCTCAACTAGGGAGTCTTCATTAGCAAACACAGTGTCTGCTTCATTCATTCATATGTATTTCATTTCATTTCGTTCATAGGCCAGTGTGAACACCAGTTATACTTAGGGTGTAGTTTAAGACTTTCATCGGGTTTGCTGTGCAATGATCAAGAATAACCTAGTGTCATTACCTGAGTCTAGCTCACCTCTTGATTATCCTATCCTAACACCTTTGGTATCGTTCATTTCATTGTGTGCTTCATTTGAGGCTGGCCTCATTCATTCATTGGGAACTTTAACTTTAACCGACATAGATCATGTGAGCATCATGAAATCCAGCGTCTCCCCAACACCGAAAAGAGGTGGAATCACCGGCCAAGGTGACCCAAAACATGCTAGCGTACATGGGAATTTAACCCCGTTGGATCCCTATATTGGCAGTATAGGTTTGAAGACCAGGAGATATAAGGAGACCCATACCTGGCATGCTGGACAGTCTCATCTCATGAGAGTTACGTGAACCTCCGCCCTTCCCAAAAGAAGGAATCACCGCTCATATCTAGTCTATCGGTGCTCAGTATAAAGTTCCATTACATTCAACTCATACGTCATGGAAGCTGGCTTCTAGTATAAGGACATCATAGCTCAATAGATGATTTCTCATCTCATCATTAGCATTAAGTGTGTTAATCTCAATGCTTTCATTAGAGTGTTCATAGAGACTGGTCTCTTCATTAACTTTACACTCTCATAGGTGAGTACGTTTTGGTAACATTTACTTAGGCTCATTTGAGATTGTTCTCATCTTTTACATTAGCCTCATATCATGTGGTCACCACATTCATTAACATTAGCACATTTGCTCTTCATAATTACTCACCCCATTTTACGTGAATGTTCATTTCATCATATGCCAATATACTTGGCCATTTGTGTGTTTCACACTCTTACTTAAACCTTCTAGGTTTTCGTCATTTCAATACATAATAATCATTTCATCGTATGCCAATGCACTTGGCCATTTAGTGTGTTTTACACTCGTACTTAACCTATTCTAGGGTTACTTCATTTCATTACATACATCTTAGGTTCACTTATTTTTAAACATATGCTACACATATGGGTCTATACATACAAGCCATGACGCTTCATTCATAGTTCGTTAAGTGACTCATATCTTCCTAAGATTATGTAGTACAAGAATTATGTATCTTGTATGTATGCCAAGATCTTGATTTTGATCTAAGTAGGTGGCATTATTCTTGAACATTTAATTCACGTATGACTTATGTATCAATACGGAAATTTGGGCAAGGGAACCCAAGTTCGAACCACTTGGACAATACTTACATTTTTCCTTCACTTTATTTTTAGTCTTCATGACACTGGGACCCTAGATCGAGCCCCAACATCAACATTCTATCTTTATTTTTCTCCTTGGGTTTTCCCTTTATTTAGCCAAAGGGTTGTGGGATCGAACCCCCACAACCCCTTTTATTTTTCATTTAAAATTTTGTTGTCCCATTTCGTCTAGACCAAGAGATTGTGGGATCAAACCCCCACAGCCTCTTTTTATTTTAGTCTTTATTTCGCTGGAATTGGGAGGTTGTGGGTTCGAACCCCCACAACCTCCTTATTTTATTTTTAATTTCGCTAGGGGCTGTGAGGTTGTGGGTTCGAACCCCCACAGCCTCCTTATTTTTATTTTTAATTAAAATTTACTTAGCTAGGCGTTTGGCAGTGAGGTTGTGGGATCGAGCCCCCATAGCCTCACATGATTTTCTTATTTAATTCGCCCTTCTCCTTTCCAGCCTTGAGGTCGTGGGTTCGATTCCCACGGTTCACATTTTCTTTTCTTTAATTTTCTTCTTTCATTCTCTGCCTGGAGGTCCTGGGTTCAATTCCCACGCCTCCCATTTATTTATTTAAATTGTTGCTCTCTCCTTTCCCAACCAGTAGACCCCAGTTCGAATCCCCCCAACCCCATTTCATTACTTCTTGCGAGATTAAGGTTCTACACGGGTGAGGTCACATGTTCGAATCCTGGTGGCCTCACTCCTTTAAATTAATTTAATTTCCTAGATTTCCTTTCTATATTTTAGCCTAAACTAAACTTATATTCTTGGCTGTACACTTAATCATTTTCTTAACTTATTTTCATCAATATTTCCAATTGAAAAGTTGGGAAGATTCATGGATCGTTTAACACTTTTTGGGTGTATTTCATGGATTCGTTTAGCCAAACTATTGACACTCAAATCAGCCCCACTTCCATTTTAATGAACATCACGATTTACATAGGTTTATACAGGTAAAATGACAACCAAAACATCATCAAACTTGAAGCCAAAATCAAAACCTCATTCACAGTATATTCACAGTAACCTTTTCGCATATACACACACTTGCACAAACTTTCGAATACATAGTTGTCTTTCCTACGATTTCAAGTATACAATCAAAATCATGTTCATCACAAAATCATAACATACCTAAATCTACCAGCAATCATACCCAACCTACGATTCATTGGGAGCTAGTGACAGGGGCATGTAAAAGGGGAAACAATCCTAGTTTTTGAATAAACAATATCAACCTTAAGGGGTCTCTTGGGAAAGGAACCAAGAGAGAAGAAAACCCATACCTTATTTTGACGTTCAAAACTTGAAGTTGCCTCCCAACAACTCCACTCAAGAACACGTCTAAGCCTCCTCAATATCAACTCCACTCGAATGACAACCTCCCTTAGCCTAGTGTGCGATTAACGTTTGTTTTCTTGTGATTTCGTGTGAGTTCTTCAAGTGTGAATAACTTGGTTTATTTTTCTTCTTTTGTATCTTATTTTGGCAGAGAAATGTCATGTGAAAGAATGGGAGAGATTGAGCGTGAGGGTTGAGAGATAGACGTGAGAGAGTGGGAGTTATATTAGGCTTAGGAGTCTAGTTTAGGACTTAGTCAAATAAGATTTAGTTAATTGATAAAGATCTGTTTTTTTCTTTATTTTAAATCAGCTAATGAATAATAATTATTAATTAATTACATTAATTCAATAGCTTAAATAAAAATCAGATAAATTCATTGCTTCCACCTAGGTTCGAACCCGGGTGGAGCAAGACTTAACTTCAAGAGCTCAATTTCGGATCTCTCTCCCCAATTTGCCCCTCCACCTTATTAAATAAATAATTAATTATATATTTAGGGTAATTACGATATTACCCTTAGCCTGATAAAAGACCATTTTACCCCTAGACCCTCAAAACTTAAGATTTCCTCTTTTAAGTCCGGTAAAGACTCCTTGGAGTAAATCTTCGTATTCGAGAGCCCTGCATGGTTGGTCCCAACCTTTCCAAGCTCAACCAACTCCCCAAGTTAGTTGGCTTGGCTGTAGCAAGGGATTCGAGGTATGGTTCTACGCGCATCAATCCGTGTGAACCCTGGTCTTTTCGTAGGCATTCTTGACACATTAAGCATTTCTTATCTTATTCACTTTTAGGGTTGTTACACCGGACATCAAGGTCTTTATTTGTCGTTTTGGTTCTACTCTTTTCTAATTAATTTCAATACATTAATATAGCTCTGGAAAAATCATTTTAAAAATCATTCAATAGGCAAAGCTCTACTCTATGACATGGAACTTCCGGAGTGTTACATTATCCCCCCACTTAGGAACATTCGTCCCTGAATGACACTAAAATCTTTTGGAGGGTAAGGATACAATCAATACTAGCAGCCCAACCAACAAAAACATATAATCATAACATTACACAGAGTAACTCAATTCATGATGCACAATATATAAGAGCTCAAAACTTCATAAGGCATAATGAGGAATTTCCTTCTAAACATTAAAATGAGCTCAAGATACACCAAAGAGTTACCATGCTATCATTCTTCTCAAGACAATAACATGCATACACATTTCATATAATTGGAAGAATAAAGTATGAAGGCATTTTCTTAAAACACAAGTTAGTACAACTTTTCCCAAAACATGCACCTATTTATAAAACAACTCAATTTCATATTATTCATTTTTATTTATTAAGAGGAATGTCTTACCTCAAGGAGTAAAAAGATGAGGGTAGTGGGACTTCATGTCGGGTTCATCCTCCCACGTTACACCCTCAAAAAGATGGTTCCTCCATAGGACCTTTACGGAGGCAACCTCTTTGTTCCTCAACTTCTTGACTTGGCGATCTATTATATCAATCAGAACCTCTCTCAATAGGCAGAAAAGACACCGGGTCAACTATTCATTTCTTGAGCAAAGAAACATAAAATACCGAATGACCTGAGGCTAGTTCATTAGGTAGTTTAAGCTGATAGGTAACTTTTTCAAACCGATGTAATAACTCATAAGAACAAACATATCAGAAACTTAACCTCCCCTTCTTACCGTATCTCATCACCCCTTTCATACGTGAAATATTCAAATTCACTTGATCACCTATTTCAAACTCAAGATTTATTCTTCTATTGTCGGCATACGACTTTTTCTGACTATATGTTGTCTTCAATCTATCTCTTATGACTCGAACTTTCTCTAAAGCCTCATTGGTAAGCTCAGGAACAGGGTGAGGACTAAGCAACCTCAAACCATCCAACCGGAAGCCTACATCTTCTATTATAAAGATCTTAAAAAGGTGCTAGGGAGATGCTCGAATGGTAACTATTGTTGTAGGAGAACTCAACTAAAGGTAGGCGGTCATACCAACTTCCTTTGAAATCAATAACACAGGCTCTCAATAGATGTTCAAAGGTCTAAATCGTACGTTCCGCTTGACCATCCGTCAGGGGATGAAAAACGGTGCTAAGTTTCACTTGAGTACCTAAAGCCTTTTGAAAAGATTTCCAAAAATGAGAATTTAGTGGGGCACCTCTATCCAAAATGATGGACATGGTAATCCCATGAAGACTCACAATCTCATTAATGTATATCCTTGAATAATCTTTGGCGATATAAGTAGACTTAACTAGGATAAATTGGGCAGATTTGGTCAACCTATCCACAGTAACCCATACTGAATAATTTTGCCTCCGGATTAGAGTAAACCCAACAAGAAAGTTCATATTGATGGCTTCCCACTACTAAGTTGTAACATCCATGATTTTGGTTAAACCACCCGGTTTTAGATGCTCGGCTTTAACTTGTTGGAAATTTGGACACCTAGAATGAAACTCCGTTATGTCCCTCTATAAACCATCCCACCAATAGACCTCTCTAAATTCATGATATATTTTGGTGGCACCCGGATTAATAGAATAACATGAACATGGGCTTCTTATTGTATTCGATTTCTCAAAACCTCAACATCCGGTACACATAATCTCCCTTGGTACCTAAGAACCCCCCCCCCCCTTGGATAATGACTCATTGAGCTTACCAAGTACCGATTCCTTGAACTCCATCAATTTATAATCAAGATGTTTCTTAGACTTCACCTCAACCACCAATGATGATTCGGAGTTATGATGGTCCATAAAACCACTATAGGGAGAATCTTCTAACTGCACACCTAAACGAGCCAACTTATGAACATCTTTCACAGGTTCTTTCTTCTTTTCTTCAACATGAGACACACTACCCACAGTCATACGACTCAAAGCATCCGCAACTACATTGGCCTTGCCGGGGTGGAAAAGGATACTCATGTCGTAATCCTTCAAAAATTCTAACCATCTTCTCTGTTGGAGATTCAACTCCTTTTGTGTAAACATATATTGAAGAATTTTATGGTTAGTAAGCATATCAACATGCACATCATACAAGTAATGTCTCCATATTTTCAAAGAAAAAACTATAGCTGCTAACATATCAACATGCACATCATGAATTCATCAACATTAAGACAATATCAAGTAACCCATAATTTAGTCAAAATCTTAGGTTCATCAATTTCATGGGTTCATAGGTAATTTAGGTTAAAATCATCAATACAACATCAATCTAATCCATAATAGACGTTTGAAAACCATTAATGCAGGAACCCATGGTAGAATCATGAAATTTGACAATTCACCTTTTGAAAACTTTGAAAACATCTTTGAAAGTTGGGATCCTTGATGAAACGACTTTCAAGGATCAAAAGTCACATATCAATGATGATAATTCTACACTTTGACGAAGAATTTCCACTCTAAATGTCACCTCCAAGCTGTTCCTTGATTTGGACTTCAATGGAGTCTTTGGCATTTCTTAAGGAATTTTGGGGTTTTGATTTTAGAAGAATCAAATATTCTAAGTGCTAAACACTTATATACACATTAAAAATACTAAATATACCCTTAATAAACCGCCAATACTCTTATTTGGAAGTGGGGTGAAATTCGCATTTCACCCCTCACTTAACAGTGAGGCTGCGCAGGGACTTGACTTCACAGACGAAAGGCAGTCGACAGACCGTTTGTCCATACAGACCGTCCTGTCCTTCCGTTGGTTGGGTCAGAGACTTGACAAGGTTCCCACCTCAACCAAGACTAAGTATCGAACAACGACACCCATCGACGGAGCGTCGATTGGCCCACGAGCCGTTGATGCCTCTGTCGTTTGGGGGTTGCCTGGGACAGTCTTGACATAAGTTTGGGTCCTTCCTCAAGGATCATTGCTTGGTCCTTGGGGATGTTTTCCCGGACGTTTCCAACCCAATCATGAACTTCTATGAGTTTAACACCTCTCACATAAATTTCATCCAAAACGAACACGTAAAACTCGACAAAACATGCCTAGACACACAAGGTCATTTTAAGGCATATCTTTCGAACTTCATGAACGTTCTTGGACGTTTAACCTCCAAACTTCACGAAACTTGACACACAGACTATACATACTATAATAACTCATTTAAGGACCTTAAAACCTCATGAATTACACATAAACACATAAAACCACATATAAGGCATTTAGGTGACTTAGTGGTCGAACGTGTTAGTGATCCCATGACGTTTGACTTCCAATGCACCTAATACTTTAGCTACTGCCTGTATGCCATATTATAGACTACATTAGTACCTTATACCACCATTACCAACATTTTAGGCTCTAGTTAACCTAAGTCATTTTCGGGGTCTTACAATATCCCCCACTTGGACAACATTCGTCCTCGAATGACACTTGCCACTCTACGAACACTTCCAAGAATAGGGATTCAACTAGCAGCACATATCCAAACCATACAACATATGATCAAGAAGAAAACATCACTTTCACAGTTTACAGACATTCACAACACAACAAGGAACTAGAATACAATGTTATAACTCATTATGCTACAAAAATCATATGCTTCATTCCAAATGGTAAAAACTCATTTTATATTCATATCATACTTATATAAATAAGTTCTAACCATATTACAACAATTTTAGACCAAAGAATCAATTAGTCACTTTTTCAAAAATTTTACAGTGTGAACTCTTTTTCCATGCTACACTAAATTTAAGCAAATTTTTCAAAAAATGCAATCTTAAGCAATTCATGATATAGAAATGCTAATATGCAAGGTAACAACATATACACCTTTTACAACAAGCTCATAACTCAATAAAACACACAATGCAATGAAGTTAATGAAATTCAATTTAAACCAAACTCTTAAATATCATGCACATGCAACAACTTTTAGAACCATTTCTAACCATACTCCCCCACTTAGAAGGAACTCGCACTATCAAAAGAGAAACGAGGACTTACCAATATCATCATCACTCTCATACGGCTTCTCACCTCTAGTCCGGAGTGCACAGAAACGCCTCTTAGTTGGAGCATCTTCCTTTGGAACACTAGGCTCAACCTTCTTACCCTCCTTCCTAGAAGCAATGTTTGGACAATCTCTCACTTTGTGCCCATCTTTTCCACATCCAAAGCAACTACCGGTACCCAATAGACACTCATCAAAATTTTTCTTACCTCAAGTGGCACATGTAGGTTTGCCATCTTCGGAACTAACTCCTTTCTCAATCTTGAACTTAGCACCCCTAGATTCTTCTTGAGTTAGAGCCCTCTTTTTGATCCTAGGTTGCACTTGATCACTAGCAACACTCCTTTTCAAGTTCCTTGACATCCTCCTAAGTTTAGAATCTTCAATTGATTGTGCATACACCATGAGTCTAGCCAAAGTCATATCATCATGCAACATAGCCGTACAACATTTCTCCCTCACTAAGTCGGCTACACCCGTCACAAAGCGACTCATTTCATCCCTTGGATTTGACACTAGGGAAGGTGCATACCTAGACAAAGTGGAGAACTTCAAAGAGTATTCCTCAACACTCATATTTCCTTGCTTGAGATTGATAAACTCCTCTACTTTCACTTACCTCCTCTCACGGGGAAAGTACTTACCAAGAAAATCTTCCTTGAATTCTTACCACTCAATAGGACCCGACTCCACCTGCCTATTGTCCTTCCATTGAGTGTACCAAATTTGAGACACATATCTCAATTTATAAGAACCCAACTCCGCCTTCTCCCTAGATGTGACCTCCATAGCACTCAAAACTTTGTACACACCATCAAGAAGTTCTTGGGGATCCTCATTCACCTTTGAGACAAGAAAGATTGGAGGATTCAACCTCACAAAGTCTCTCAACCTAGATCACATAGTTCTCTCCTTAGCATTAAGCCTAGGCACAATGTTCAAGTTAGATTGAGTAGTCACGGCTCGGGCTAAAGCAAGCAAAGCGTCTCTAATCTCCCGATTAGTCAACTCCGGCACCTCATTACCTCCTCCCACATTAGGAGCATGATCACCTTGAGGAGGCACTTGAGCACCTTGGACACCTTGGACACCTTTCCCATCATCAAGCACTTGCTCAACATGAGGAGGAACTTCCTCATCAACCCTTCCCTCTTCCATCTTTCTAGAGGCCATCCTTCTAGTATTCATCTCCTAGAAACACAAGGAAAAATACATTGAGAAGGATACTCATAACATTACTCTAACGCACGACATAGGATTAGAAATGAAGGGAAACACTATCGTCCTATAGCCTCTCGCCAATAGATGTGTCGCGACTCACACCGACGGTCAAGACTCTACTAGACGTGACTTTTCGAGACTTTTTGATACCTAAGACTACTTTCATTAACCTATGCTCTGATAACAAGCTTGTCACATCCCAAAAATACACCCTAGAAGTTAGGGTGCAATCTTGGATTGCGACCGGCGTATTCGACCTCTCGGAGGTGTTATTCAAGCCTATCATATCATTCATCGCATATACATAACGAAAAGTAGTGCGGAATTAAAACTTTTCGTAAAACAATATAGAAGTTTTAAACTATTTCATATATGGAAATAGGAAAATACTAAGTCTCGATTCATCATATTAAGACATGATAATACTTGGGACACGGCCCATATGAATTTAAAACATACTACTATATAGTCTATTACAAAACTTCATTAAAGAAACATAAAATGACATACATGCCCTCGAGTCAAGTGAGGACATACTTCAATTCTTCTTGAATGATTTCCTTCTCCAAGTCTTCTTCCCAAACATCTTCACCTACCAAGAACTATAGATACAAAATAAAGCATGGAATTAGTACAACCACATGTACTAAGTATGGCATTATGCATAAAAATCATGAATACAAACTTTATTGGAAATATGCATCTGTTCTTTAAAACATCATTATAACAACATTTATCAATTTAAAAACACATAAAAAACATTTAACCAAAAATCACATTTTTAAGAAATACTTTCCAGTAAGCTCAATTCACTTTTACAAGGAATTACTTCACTGTTTCATTGAATTGCTAACCTTCTCTTCAACCAACCTCTAGCATGTTGTTATCCCAATAAAAGTCATCCTAAGATTCACTTAAGTCACACAAAGAGAGACCGCCCATACACTCTCTCTAGATGTGCCTAAACGACCCTTAAGATTACCTATAATGAGTCACATACACACCTACAAAACAATCATAAACATCAAGGTAAGATTCTTCTACCAAAGGTGAATTATAAGTCTCACTTGACTGAGTTGTGAAGCAACCGCCCATAAAATCCCTTACACACACACTCAAGAGATCAAATAGACTCCCTAGGATAGAATCATTCTCACTAAACACACCAACACATACATGATATGGCATTCTCCTTCCAAAGGCTATCAAAAGACCTACTTAAGTAAATCAAGAAGATAACGTCCATGATTTACCTCTTTAAGATTACCTAAATAGTCCTTAAGACTACCTAAGGCTTAGATCATGTCCACAACACCAAACCTTTTCCCTAACTAGAGTCATTCTCAAGACTTCCATAGATAAGCCATGAAGAGATCATCATTTATGCCCTCTTCACAATTTAACTAAAGAATCTCTAAGGCACTCTAGATTAGGTACTTATTCACTTACATATTTCATAACATAAATCATTAGTTCATTAGTTCATTTAAGAGACATACATCACATAAAGGACATTCAAATAATGGTCTTGGACAATACCTAGGGGCTCTTACTAACATCTTCAAAGTGTATTGTGCAATGTCTAGATAGCGTCCCATACCACCAACTAAACCTCATAGAACTTCTATAATGCTAATATGTATCCCATATGATGAGAATAAGCAATAACCGACATAGACCATGGTAGCAAAGCATGGAATCCGAAGTTCTATCCTACTCCGATGAGGTGTCTACTTGCCAATGGTAGAACATAGAGATCCCATGTAGGCACATGGTTAAGGAATATGCGTACTTTGTATTCTAGTCTCATACTTAACTAGAACTACTTCCCTTTACCATAATCCCTCGGTGCTAGCCTTAGTTCTCATAGATAAATTTACATTAAGGTTCATACAAATGGGTCCATATCATGTTCATAACCCAATTAGCTTTACCCTACCAAAGTAAGGTCCATTAGGGCTATCTCATAATGGAGACAAGAGCTCATCGTGACTTTCCTAAGGTATGATATGATGTCATTCCAGCCAATCAACCTTAATTCCATCACTCATTACATGAAGGATACCATTACGGCTCATGACTTCACAATTCATAACCTTACCACTTGGTTCAATGTTCCACATAAAAGAACTTTTTATCATCATTCAAGGTCTCACCTATATTCATTTATTCAAGACTAAGACCCTTTACTTCCTAGGTCAAGACATCACATATTCCCATAAGCATCAAGTAAGGGACACAAGTCTACCTAAACAAGACACAACATACTTCCATTATAACACATATAGCCTATCTTTCTTTAGACCCTTAAACATGATCGTTAACCTTATTAAGTCAACCTATTCATTGCCTTACCATTATCAACTTAACCATTTTCGACTCATCTAACCAATTTAAGAACAACCATGTATTAACTCTAAGACTACACACTTAAAACATAGTCAAAGCATAACATGATTAACTAGATAGTATCAATAATCTAACACGTACTTTCTCTTATAGGTAGATATGATCACACATCATCAAATCAACTACACAAATAGTCATATAAGTTCAAGTAGTGCTACAAGGCCATGATCATCAATATACTAGAAAGTAACGCCGACAAGGCCACATCAATTCACATAGCACCGCCAACAAAGGTGGACAAACCAATCATAAAATAATTGAAGTATAATTAACATCGAACAAGAAGAAATAGGGCAGCGTACCACCACTTCATCATCAACACTTCAAGCCAATACCAAATCACCCAATTGAACATCATAAGGACCTTCCCCACGGCCATGAACACCAATTCAATACACAATTATAGAAATTGATGAAATCTAACCCAATTCAACAATCCAATAAAAATTTGATAACAATGGAATACAATTCTTACATCAATAGAAAGCCCATAAGAAACTACACATGAATTCATCAACATTAAGCCAATATCAAGTAACCCATAATTTAGTCAAAATCTTAGGTTCATCAATTTCATGGGTTCATAGGCAATTTAGATTAAAATCATCAATACAACATCAATCTAATCCATAATAGACGTTTGAAAACCATTAATGCAAGAACCCATGCTAGAATCATGAAATTGAACAATTCACCTTTTCAAAACTTTGAAAAATATTTTAAAGTTGGGCTCCTTGATGAAACGAGTTTCAAGGATCAAAAGTCATACCTCAATGATGATAATTCTTCACTTTGATGAAGAATTTCCACTTAAAACGTCACCTCCAAGCTGTTCCTTGATTTGGACTTCAATGGAGTCTTTGGGATTTCTTAAGGGATTTTGGGGAAGAAAGAAATATTCTAAGTGCTAAAAACTTATATAAACATTTAAAATACCCAATATACCATTAATAAACTGCCAATACTCTTATTTGGAAGTGGGGTGAAATTCCCATTTCATCCCTCACTTAACAGTGAGGCTGCGCAGGGACTTGACTTCAAAGACGGTGCAGTCGACGGACCGTTTGACCACAAACGGACCGTCCTCTCCTTCTGTTGGTTGGGTCAGAGAATTGAAAAGGTTCCCACCTCAACAAAGACTAAGTCTCCACCAACAACAACCATTGACGGGGCGTCCATTGGCCCACGAGTCATCGATGCCTTTGTCATTTGGGTGCTGCCTGGGACAGTCTTGACATAAGTTTTCGTCCTTCCTCAAGGACCCTTGCTTGGTCCTTGGGGATGTTTGCCTGGACGTTTCCAACCCAAGCATGAACCTCTATAAATTTAACACATCTAACAAAAATTTCATCCAAAACGAACACGTAAAACGCAACAAAACATGCCTAGACACACAAGGTTATTTCAAGGCATATCTTTCGAACTTTATGAACGTTCTTGGACGTTTGACCTCCAAACTTCACGAAACTTGACACACTTACTATACATACTATAATAACTCATTTAAGAACCTTACAAACTCATGAATAACACATAAATGCATAAAAACACATATAAGGCATTTAGGTGACTTAGTCGTCGAACGTTTTATTCATCCCTTGACGTTTGACTTCCAATGCACCTAATGCTTTAGCTACTGCCTCTATACCATATTATAGACAACATTAGGACCTTAGACCACCATTACCAAAATGTTAGGGTCTAGTTAACCTATATCATTTTCGGGGTCTTAGAAAACCTTCTAGAGGAAGAATGGAATCTGGGTCCCTTATTCACTTCTTAAGCATAGAAACATGGAATACCGGGTGAATAATGGCCAACTTATTGGGAAATTTCAACTAATAGGACACACTCCCGGCTCTCTTCAAAATTTCATACGGCCCCACATACCGGGGACTAAGTTTCCCTTTGTACCAAACCTCATCACCCCTTGAATGGGTAAAAGTTTCAAATAGACCCGATCTCCTAGTTCAAATTCAAGGTCCCTCTTTCTATTGTCAGCATAAGATTTTTTCCGACTTTTGGCAGTTTTTAGTCTATCCCTTATATCCCAAACCTTCTCAAGGTCTTCATGAACTAAATCAGGACCAATTAGAGCAAACTCACCTACCTCGTACCACACAACTGGGGATCTACACCATTTCCCATATAGTGCCTCCAATGGTGACCTGGAGATACTTGATTTGTAGCTATTGTTGTAGGAGAATTCTGTCAAAGGTAGATGGTCATCGCAATTACCTTTGAAGTCAATGACACATGCCCTCAACATATGTTCAAGGGTTTAAATAGTGTGTTCCACTTTACCATCCGTCTTGGGATTAAAAGAGATACTAAGTTTTACATTCGTACAAATCCCACATTTAAAAGCCCTCCGAAAATGGGAGGTGAATTGAATACCTCTATACGAAATGATGGAAAAAGGGTCTCCATGTAACTTCACTATCTCTTAGATGTACAATTCAGAATAGTTTTCCGGTGAATATGTGACTTTGACGGGAAGAAAATGTGTGCACTTGATTAGTCTATCCACAATGACCAATATCGAGTCATGTTGTCTTCTAGTACGAGGCAATCCTACTACTAAGTCCATGTTAATATCCTCCCACTTCCATGTTGGAATATCTACATTTCGAGTCAAGCCACCCGGCCTTTAATGCTCCATTTTGACTTGTTGGCAATTTGGACAGCTAGCAACAAAATCCACTATGTCCCTTTTCATACCACTCCACAAACAAGTTTCTCGTAAGTCACAGTACATCTTTGTGGCACCCAAATAGATGGAATACCGGGAGACATGATCCTCTTCCATGATATATTCCCTTAAGCCATCCACATCCGGTACACATTACCTTCCTTTGTGCCGAAGAAACCCATCTTCTCCTTGAGAGAAAGACTCATTATATTTACTAAGGACCGTTTCCTTCAACTCCATCCATAGAGGATGAAGGTGTTAGTTTGATTTCACCCCAATCACTAAAGAGGACTCGGATTTGTAACGAACCATGAAACCACCCTTTGGAGAGTCTTCCAGTCGAACCCCCAATCGATCAAACCTATGAACCCCTTTAACTATCTCTTTCTTGTCATCAACCACATGAGCCACACTACCCATGGACACTCGGCTTAGCGCATCCACAACCACATTAGCTTTCACGGGATGGTAAAGGACACTCATGTCATAATCCTTTAAAAGTTGTAACCATATTTTTTGGCGTAGATTCAAGTCTTTTTTATTGAACACATATTAAAGGCTCTTGTGATCGGTGAACATATCAACATGCACCCCATAAATAATGCCTCCAAATTTTCAAGGCGAATACTACGGCCGCAAGCTCTAGGTCATGAGTTGGGTAATTTTCTCATGTGGCTTGAGTTGCATAGAGGCATACACTCTGACTTTGCGATGTTGTATGAGCACACATCCTAGACCCACTCAAAAGGCATCAAAATATACCACAAACCCTTTGGTACCCTCCGGTAAGGCAATTACCAGAGCGGAGGTGAGTCTATCTTCAACAATTGGAAGCTCTTTTCACAATATTCCGACTATTTGAAGTTATAATTCTTTTGGATTAAGGATGTTAATGGAGATTCTATAGATGAAAATTGCTCAACAAACCTCCTATAGTAATCGGCCAACCCTAAAAAACATCGGATGTCTATAGGACTCAAAGTTCTAGGCAAACTTTTGACCATTTCCTTCATCCTCGGATCAACCTATAACCCTTTACTAGAGAAAATGTGACAAAGAAATGCAACCGATCTCAACAAAAATTCACAATTATTTAACTTAGCAAAAGTTGGTTATCCTTGAGAACTTGCAAAACTATCCTCAAGTGACTCATATGATCATTCTCACTCCTTCAGTATATCAAAATGTCATCAATGAAAACAATTACAATAAAATAAAGATGCTTTATAAAAACTTGATTTATAAGGTCCGTGAAAACCGCCGGGGCAATATTTAGACCAAATGACATCACTGGAATTCAAAGTGACCATATGTAAGGACCCTCAAACTGAATTAAGGTGCCTAGAGCCTCACATGTTCCTAAAATGATTTAAAATAAGTTAAATAAGTGTTTTACAGTATGCATACTTGAATTTAAGTTATTTGGAGGTGAAACGTCCAAGAACGTTGGAGACGTTCGAAAGTTAGCCCTTGAAACCTGCTTGTGTGTTCTAGTATGCCTTGATATGTTTATATGTGTTATTTTATGCTAAAATTAATAGGAGGGGATCCTAAAATGTATATGAGAGCATTTGACGTGGAAACGTCTGGGAAAAACTCCTTAAGGACCAACAAAAGTGTCCTTGAGGAGGACCCAATTTTGGGCCAACGAGCTGCACAAGGCAGCAACATTTTTACCTTGGTCAAATTGGTCTGCGTCGCAGACTTAGTCCTCCATAGGTAAAAAAGATTGTCCACGTCACGGAAACAACGCAGACTTAACTGCCCCAGAATTAATTTCAAAAAAATCATGTGGGAACAGCTCCCCGTCCCAAACTTTTTCCCCGATAAAGATTTTAAAAGTTAAAGTTGACTTTTATTTGTCTAAAAGTCCAAATAAGTGTGGGGGTGTATTGGTAATATATGGAGACAGTTATAAACTATTTTTAAGTCATTTTTAACCCTTTTACAAAGTCAAAACACCAACACCCAATAAGAAAATCAAAATCCCAAAAGCTCTCTTCTCTTCCAAATTCTCCCAAACCTCCATTGGAGGGAAAACTCAAGATTCAATCTATGGGCTGAATTTCTATGGTTTATTCTCAAATTCCTCATGGGTCTTCAATAAAAAGGTATTGTGATCCTCATCTTTAGTTATCCATTTATCTAATGAGTCAATCAAGGATTTCCGAATGTGATTCTAAGATCAAAATTCCCAATTTTCAATATAGCCATGGATTCTTTCTCAAATTGATTTCAAAAGCATGTTTATGATAAATTTATAATTATATACTGTTTAAAAATGAATTTCAATCCCATTCCATGAAGAACCCATGATACTCCTAATTTCTCTAATTAGTCTATAATGTGGGTCTTGTGATCTTGACTCTATGTTCATTGATTATCAAGGTTTAAGGATTGGGTTAATTGATCTTTATTCCTTTACTTTCTATAGACTTTATGAAGTAGTGTACCGAATGTGATCTTGAAACCATGATGCTTGAAGTATGATTTCGTTTATGTAATGGTACCTTTAGATACTCTTTTATACATGTATTAATGTAGAATTATGGGAATTGATCAATGGTGATCAAAGCTTGGAGGAATTTTAAGTTGGCCCTATTCTCTCTACTTTTCTATAGAATTTCTAGATGCTTGGCTTTGTATGGAATTTTGTCGTATGGTCCACCGATGGTGGAGGTGTTTACCTTATTTTCGTTCTATATGTGATTCAATCATGTCCTTGAAGACAATTGTAACTTTAAAGTGTGGTTATGATGATCACATAGTGTGAAAAATTATGCCTAGTCCAATGATAGTTCACGATCTAGGTTATATTGAGGATATTTTCTATATGTGAATGAAGATATTAGTGTTAGGGGTCTATACGTTTGACAGTTGAGGTCTATTCATGATTGGTTACTCTTGTGTGGCATGACCCCTACTTATGAACCTCTAAATGAATGTGTGGTTTTAAGAATGATTAGGAGTCTTAGATTCAAGTAATGAAGATGTCTTGTCTCCTATTTTATAATGTTGTTTTGTGTGGTCTATAGTTACTATTACTCTTTATGTTAGTTGTCTATGGTGTAGGGGACTTGAATTTTTACTTTGACCTTTGTAAGGTGGATCCCTCAATGTTAGGATTGTTTCCATTACGTGATAAGGTTGTTCAATGTACACAAATATCTCATGCATACCTATGAGTTGTATAGGTTCACGGTGTCCAATGAAAGGAGAATTCTCAGATGAACTTATGTCTACTACTATGAATGTAGAGTATATGTCCATAAAGTATGTTATGTATCCCTTAACTAGGATAACTTGATAGGTGTTCTAGTATGGACAAGGGTATGGGACCTTGTCTATGCATTGCACATGTGTGCCTTAATAGGATAGTTCTTAGGTTTGTGATTTATGTACATGAATATGAATGCATGAGTATGTTAAGAATATTACTTGTATGCTATGATGTCAAGTATATGATATGATGAAGTAATGAATATGTATAGTTTCTAAATATGTTTATATGAAAGGATTGCTCATATAGTTACCCCTATACACTTATGAGTGAATGAAATGAAATATGAAAATGTGTGGCTTAAAGGCGTTTATGTAAAAGATTTGTTCACATATATGTGAACACACACGAAACATGTCCATTATACATGTATGGTGATCTAGTCAATAGAGGGGCTCTTGAAAGTTTATCCTAAACTAGATGATGCTTGAATATGTTGTGTCCATGTGAAAGGTTTCTCAAATGATATAGGGTTATGTAAGGACTTTCTCATCTATAAATTTTATAAAGTAATAATAAATAAGGCTTTTCAATAAAAGAGAACTTAGCTTAGCACCGAATAAACTTGAAGTTGAGGGGTGTCCCTTCACAATATGGTAAGTTAGGTTCACCATAACTCTCACAAGGTTGATTACCACAATGCCTCAATAGGCATAAAGAGGTTTTCCATATACGCCTAAAAGTTCAATAAACTATGCTTGCCGCATAGGATCTAGAAATTGATATCACCTAATATGCTAGCATGATGTTAATGTTCTACTTTGGCAAGATAGAGTACCTTCTCTTTGTCTAGGGATCTACAACACCAATTCTATGTTTACAACCCATGGTCTTAGTGTCGGTTAAGACTATAGTTTCCCTAAAGTAAAATGGACAATGGAAGTAAGTAATGGACATTAACTAGGATGACCTAAGGGAAGTTTCTTAGTGTAGGTGAGGGTATTGAACTTTACCTATACATTGCACAAGTATCTCTTGAAGGGAGTTCTAGGAAGGTGTTCTATATGTATATGTATATGTATCTTATGCATGACATAGTACTGTTGTATACTTGTTGTGATGAAATGCATGGTATGAGAACTAATGAGTCTATATGGTATGGTCTTAAATTATATGCATGAAGTGGGTCTTATAGACTGTATAGTGAAGGTCTTGCTTGGCATGTATAAAGTTGTCTATACTTGTCTAGTTGATGTATGTAGTAGAATTTAAGGCTTGTAGTCTTTTTATTGGTTTACTTAGTATGTGTGAGGTTTTGGTACTTCACATGGACATTGCACTAATAGGCTTAGATGGTATTATGGGTAGGGTTCTATGATGTTTTTTGAATTGAAGTCCAAGTATGTGTTGTTGACTATCGCCTAGAATGATGTTGTTGATAGTGTTGACTTACATGATGTCTTGGACTAAGTCTTATATGAGGTTTTATGCATATTGTTGAGTTGTATGTGAAGTTTGTACTATCATGATATGTTATGGCTTTATGTATATGTATATATGTTTGATGATTAATTAAGATTGTATGCATGGTTTCTTTGTCCCCTTAAGGTGATGCTTGAGTGTTAACAGTGTAATGGTACATTATCTATACATTGCACCAAGCATCACTAGAGGGTTGCTTGGGGAAGAAAGGGAGTTAAAGTAAACGAGTTCACTGTAAAGAGAAAAAAATAGGTTATTGTAAAGGGAGAGGAGTTATTGTAATGTGTGATTTTATGGGATATTATGACTATTGTATATGCCTAAATGAAGTATCTGAATTGCATGATGCCTATTGTATCAAGTGTTATGAAGTTTTCACAAAAATGCATGATGCATTGTTTTAAAGTAAAATATCCCTTTTAAATACATGTTTTTGCATGGTTGACATACATAGTGATTCTTGTACTAACACCATTCTTCTTCATTTTTAGCACAAAGTGTAGGTGTTTATAATTAGAGGATGTCTATTGAAGTAAAGGTCTTGGATAGCTTCCCCGAGTTCAAGAAAAGGGATATGTTGTTTCAAGGATTTCCTATGTCATTATTTTAAGTAAAGTCTTGTAATAGCTTAGTTATGATTTATGTTGAAAGGGTTGTGTCCCTATTATACTATAATGATGTTGAGTCTAAGATGGCAAAGAGACTTAGAGTCTTTGACTATGTATTATGAAATTTTATACATATAATGGAAGTGATATTCTAGAATATGAGGTGTTATGAATGTTTTAAAATTTCCGCTAAATTTACCTATGACAATGTGATGAATGATAACTATGGGCTTGTATATGACCTCCGAGAGGTCAAGTACTCTATGTACGTCTAGGGGGTCCTCCCCGGTCGTAAAACCATATCTTGTTTGGAATGTTTTTCAAAATATCAACCTCCCTTACTCTAAGTTGGTGATAACTGATGTACCGTGGTTTTACAGTACTTTAAATACTTTTTCCTTAAGTTTAGTGTGTGTATAAGGACTTTTGTAGTAGTTTTAATGTAATTTTCTTTATTTTTCCAGGAAAAACTATGCAGAATAAAAACGATGAAGATATGCTAGAAATTGCAGAGCAGATGACCTACGGAGCCATCGACGATCCCTAGGTAGAAATCATCGCCATGAAGATGTTATGCTGCCAAGGAAAGATCGAGGAATTGTTACAAGTGTGGGGCTCCGAAAGGGATGACGGTCCGTCGTCTCATCGACGGACCGTCCAGGTGATCAGTTGGTGTTAACAGAATGTAGCCTCAGTACCCGATTTGAAAAGATTCTAAATGTGGAGCAACGAAGGCCATCGACGGACCGTCGTCCTGTCAACGGTCCATCCTGCAGGTTCGTCGATGGTAACAGAGAGTTGGAAAAGAAGGCAGCTGAAAATAAAGTTGAAGTATGGAACGACGGAGGCCTCGATGGTCCATCGGTTAGGTCGTCGATGAGAGACGTGTTTTGGGACAGATTTTCCTTATTTAGGATTCCCTCTATGTTTAGGATTCTATTATTATAAATAAGACGAAAAATCTCATTTTTGGGGTTAGACTCTGGGTTATGTTTCTGATTTGTAATATTGGGTTTTGGAAAATACTTCATTTTTTCGGAATCGTTTATTGCATTATTTTCTCGAATTCTAGTGATTTTCTGGATTTTGTTCAATCTCATTAAAGTAAGTACATGAGTTCTTGTCTAATTAATATGAATTGTGTAACTATGAACATGGGTAACTAAATCCACAACTAGGGTTGTGGGAACCCTGGGTAATTAACAAAGTATAACTAGCTAAAATAACAATTCTCGAATAGTTTCTTGCATGTATTGATAACTCTTTCGTTTAGAAGTCTTTTTAACGAGTGCACGCGTTAGAACTCGCCTTGTTGCTACTTGCCGGACCAAGGAGGTAGATAACAAGAAAAGAATTATCAACGTAGATTTAGTATATACTATCTAATAGGCTAGTGTTGATTGGTGCAAAGTAATAACTAAGCCATACATCGATTATGATGCTTAATATGAGGTAAAATGTATGGTTTAGTAAAGTATACACACGTAGTCGGACCAAGGTGCGGTGTGAAATTCACTAATTTCCGGGCCAAGGAATTAGGGATACATAACTTATCACTTTGCATGCAAGATACTAGGAAAGAGTTATTATAGTTACGGTTACTGGGTTATGAACCTAATGGGGAACACTTACACCCTAGTTTCTCTCATTACTTGATAAATGTCAAACATTTGAGCTTGTTACTTGTTTACTTAGAATTAATTAAATAATTTTGTTACACAAATCCCCCCTTTTAATTGTTTATTTTTGGAAAGGACTTCATTAAAATAGAAGTAATCGTAGATTAAAGTTAAGTCTAAACCATTTTCCTCGTGGAATCGACCCCAACCTAACATTTGGGTTCTTTACTTGATACAACCTCTTATACTTCTTTAAGGAAGTATAATTTGAGCCTATAAAATCTAGAAAATGATAGTGGGTCTAGAATTTGGGACATTGTTGCATGCTTAAAATCTTTAAACTGAATTCATAGTACCTTAGATAAATTAAAGTGAATAGGATGGGGGTGTATTTTCTGATAATTGCTGTGTTTTGAGTGTTGTTGTTTCCGATGTAGGGTTTGATAGTCTCTGTTCATCTAGGTTTAAAACTACGATAATTCAAGCCCTAGGAATAATGAAATGCTTTGTTATATGCTAGAGGAACTTAATGTTCCTTATATTGCTCTGAATTTGTTCTTTGGGGGCAACAATGACTGCCAAAATTTTATCCCTTAAAGCCAGAACGAGACCCCATCGACGGACCGTCGTTGGGGTCCGTCAATAACATCTCCCCTGATTTGTCTACGTGTCTACCCACACAGGTAGACGACGGTCCGTCAACTGGTTGACGGATCGTCCTGCATGACCGTAGACTCTAACAGAACCCGTGTTTCTAAAGTTCCTTCAAATTTTTATAAGGGTGCCACGACGAATCCCCATTAATGGACCATCGTTCTGTCGATGGTCCGTCCTGCAGGTCCGTCATCCTTAACAGAAACTTTGTTATTTTAAGATTCTAAAAGTTTCTAAGGGTCCATCGACGGACCCCCACTGACGGACCGTCGTTAAGTCGACGGTCCATCCTGCAGGTCCGTCATCTCTATCTGAACCTTTGTTCTGAAAATTTACACAAGAAATTTTCTAAGTGTCCACCGACGAACCTTCACTGACGGACCGTTGTTCTATCAACGGACCATCGTTGAGGTTCGTCAGGAAGTTCTGCATCTCTACTCTATTTATGTTCCCTCTTTTGTGTTTGATTCTTTTGAGTTGTTGTATGCTTCTACTAGTACTGATAACCCCTCCTTGTAGGTACACATGGCACTTAAGCAAGACCTAGTCTACTCTCGAGGGCATTCCAAGTATGTCGCCCCTTCCCTCCACTTGGTGATTGGGTCATCCAATGATGAACGCGACCCCGAATACGTGCTCCCAGGCACCCATACACCATCACGTGTTGCTAGGACCTCTCGGGGCACGCCAAAGAGGATGGCGTCTGGCGTAGTCACTGCCTCCCAGTCTGATGAGGAGCGCACACTAACCGACACACCGTCTGGGTCTGCTGCAGTTTCTGAGGGAGTGTCTGGCTCTGAGGAGGCTTCCGGGTCTGAGGAAGCTTCATCTTCACATGGTTCCACTGCTCCAGCAACATCGGTCCATTCTGCCTCGTCTGAGGAGGCTGACAGTGGGGATTCTACTCCAGCACCCCTGACCGATGTCCCCGCTCCAGTTGCTGATCAGCCCAACCGGTGGTGTGTCGAAGGCCAATATCAGATTTACAGGGATGCGAAGCTGCTCAACGATAAGGGGGTCATGACTCGGACTTTGACAGTCGAGCGGCGAGTTCTTACCGGGAGTCTTCCCACGATGCCAGTCGTACATAATCTTTTCACCCGCCATCGGCTTGAGTGGAAGGCTAGGAGTTTGGGCCGTTACAGCGAGGAGATAGTGCGAGAGTTCTACGCCGCTTATGTGGCAACTCTTAGGGCTAGTTTGGACAAGCGGGCTAACCCCGCCAAACACGCACTACTCGAGCATATTCGTGTCCGTGGCAATCGGGTGGACATCTCTTTGCCCGCCATTCGTACATTCCTATATGGAGCTGACATTGGTGCCACCAGGGCCCCCCTCACTCCGGAGTTTGACTAAAGGTGGATGCTGATCAAGGTCGGACGTTTCCAGCGCGAGAGAGTGCTGAGAGAGACCACCAAGAGGTGGATAGCCCAGAACATCTCTGTGGATGGCGAGGGTGCTGATTGGGTGCTGGAGCCCAAAGGAGGAATAAAGAAGGCCAACATCACATTCACGTACAAATTCTTATGGCTCTTGGTCCGTCATTGCCTCTCCCCCACTGCTGCTGATAATATTGTCACATGGGATCGAGTAGTGCTGATCGCGGCCATGGTTGCTGGGTTCGAAGTAGACTTCGCGTGGCTGTTGTAGGCGGTCATTCATGAGAGAGCCTTTAAGTCCACCACTACTTACCCCTTCCCTTGCATGATTTTTGAGTTGTGCAGGTCTGCTGGAGTGACCGTGTGGCACATTGATGTTCTCAAGACCCCGACTGGCCAGGTTGATATTGGTATCATCCGGGATGAGGCCAATGAGTTGGCTCCCAACAGAGGGCCCCGTGCAGAGGTGCAGCCTCTAGGTGAGAACCTCGTAGCCACGGTAAAGCAGGACCAAGGGGATGATCCAGCTACATCAGAGCCTACCGACACCACCCCGGTTGAGTCTATCCCGGGTACTAGCACCACTCCGAGTTCCCCCGCTCCACCCCATCTGCAGCACTGGTCCCGATCGCTAGGGTCCAGAAATTAGAGACCCAAATGGCCACACTTCTGCATCATATCCAGCCTTGGTTGCAGAAGTCCATTGCTGAGGCGAAGGAGCGGATAGAGAAGAAGATGGCCCAGCGGACTGAGAGGCAGATCATGGAGGTCCACCAGCGCCTTGATGCATTTGAGTTAAGGGTTCTTGCTCGGCCAACCCCTACTGTAGATTTGACGACTCTCCAGGCTTCTGTGGCGAGTTTGAGGGCAGATATGGATGCCATTCTGGAGGCCCGGGTTCCCGAGTCTAAGGCTACGTCTATTGAGCCTGCTGAGGATACGGTGCTGGCTGCTCTTTTCCAGACCACTGCTGCACCACCACCTCAGCCATGGGAGCATACCAAGAGGCACCGATCTCGAGAGGATGATGATACTCGAGCTACGAAGCAAGAGCGTCTTGAGTTGTAGGCTGCGAGGAGAGCCTCGCTGATTGATGAGGAAGCCCGACAGATGAGGGCTCAGGCGGTGGCTGCTGGGGCATCTAGCTCCAGGATTGATGTTGTTGAGAGGAGCACTACTAAGGGTGCTGTTGTTGCTGCGAACACTACTGACGGTGTCCTTACTACAGAGGGAGCGGGTTCTGGCACACCGGACCCTCCAGCTTGTTGATAATCTACGCTATGCGCCTCAGGTTTGTTTCACCCACCACTGGCTTATACATTTTTTATGCATTGGGGACAATTGCATGCTCTTTTGTTTGGGGTGGGGTAAATGGAAAGTGAGTGCTAGGGTGAAGTCTGAGTAGCCCAGCTCACGATCCTCTCTTGGGGTTTTCTTGTCTTTGTTCTTTTTCCCCAAGAAATTGTTTACTTTACTGTTGAACCGGCATGTTAGTATCTTGTACATAGTATCGATATGAAATCTAAAGCATGATGGCTAAATAAAATGATATCCTGATTTAAAAAAAATGCTTGCATGATTAGGCATAGTGAATGATGAATGTGTGCCTCTAAGCATGACATAGAGATACACCCCTGCATGACCCTTAATCTTAAGCTCGAACTAAGTGTCTGATAATCTAGTAGGGTAATGATGTGTTAAGTGACTGTGAGAAAGTTGAATAGACCACCGTTGGTACTGATCTAGAACTTGCCCGGTTAGTCCTGCTAAAAGTAATCTGTAATAGACAATTAGGAAAGGATCGTAGGCCCTTGTTCAAAATAGTCAATCTTTAGCCTCAATAAAAGAAAACCGAATGAAATTAATATCTTCTTGATCCAAATGATTTGAGCTTAAAATGAACCTTTCTTTTTCTACCCTAACTTATCTTCTGGGAACAATGTGTTGGCCCTGGTGTCTCCTTGGACATGTGCACCTCAGCTTACGCAAAAAGCAGAAGTTGAGGGTGGCTAATGCAGAAAACAACCTTGTCGTGGCCTGACCCAACCTTGGGTATTGTATACCTTGACTCATGGAAAAGCCATGAGTTGAGGGTGGCTATTATGAGGAATGCTCCGGAAAGTGTGGTTGAAAGAATAAAGAGAGAGAAAGAAGAAAAGAAAAGTGACTCAAGAAAAGCAGAAATCAAGTGAAAAATTGGAAAATTTGAAAGTAAAAAAAATAGAAAAAATAAAAAAAATAAAAAAATAAAGGAAGAGTCACTTACATAAAAGCATAAAAGAAAGGCAAAAGAATGTAAGAAAATAAAGAATAGGGCGGAAAAAACGACGAAAAGGTAGGACGCTTAGCCGTTATGACAAGGAGGGCAACAAGTCACTAAAATGCATCCAAATGTACCTTACCTAACCCTAAGCCTACGTTAGAAGATAATAAAGTCATATCGTGATCCTAAGAGTCTAATATGTTGAACTTGAAGCAGTGAAAATAAGGGCAAGCCTATGGTGATAAGTATCAACAAGGTGTGAAGTTGTTCTGAGAGTGAGTGTTGAAAAATAATCCTTATACTCAAACTGAAATAACTGTGTGAAAAAGAAGGATACAGTTTTTTTTTGAATTAAGGACACTAGTTGCAATACAAGAAAGTTGGTATTTTGGTGAGAGATAAAAGAGAAAAGGTGTCGGTGCGTGTTGAGTGTGTGTCATGTTCTGATCCACATAAGTGAGCCTAATAGTGATATCATGCTTGAAAATAATGAAAGTAATAAGGATTGATAGCCAGATGATTGCGAAATCTAAAATAAGAAAACTTTTGTACAAAGGTGTTGTGGTGAGTCATAGTGCGTCGCTTGAGGACAAACAACAAATTTAAGTTGAAGGTGTTGATGTACCGTGGTTTTAGGGTACTTTCAATAATTTTTCCTTAAGTTTAGTGTGTGTCTAAGGCCTTTTTGTAGTAGTTTTAATATATTTTTCTTTATGTTTGCAGGATACACTGTCCAGAATGAAAACGCTGAAGATGTGCTGGAAATTGCAAAACAGATGACCTACGGAGCCATCGACGGTCCGTCGACCCATCGATGGTACATAGGTAGAAACCGTCACCATGAAGATGTTATGCTGCAAAGGAAAGATCGGGGAATTCTTACAAGTGTGGGGCTACGAAATGGATGACAATCCGTCGTCTCATCGACGGACAGTCCTGGAGATCTGTTGGTGTTAATAGAATGGAGCCTCTGTACCCGATTTGAAAAGACTCTAAGTGTGGAGCAACGAAGGTCATCGACAGACCGTCATCCTGTCAATGGTCCTTCCTGCAGGTTCGTCGATGTTAACAGAGAGTTGGAGAAGAAGGTAGCTGAAAATAAAGTTGAAATATGGAACGACGGAAGCCTCGACGATCCGTCGTTGCCTTGACGGTCCGTCGGTTAGGTCGTCGATGAGAGACGCATTTTTGGACAGATTTTCCTTATTTAGGTTTCCCTCTATGTTTAGGATTCTATTATTTTAAATAGGACGAAAAACCTCGTTTTTGAGTTAGACTCTGGGTTATTTTTCTGATTTGTAATATTGGTTGTTGAATATATGGTTTTGGAAAATACTTCATTTTTCCGGAATCGTTTATTGCATTATTTTCTCGAATTCAAGTGATTTTCTGGATTTTCTTCAATCTCATCAAAGTAAGTACATGAGTTCTTGTCTAATTAATATGAATTGTGTAACTATGAACATAGGTAACTAAATCCACTACTAGGGTTGTGGGAACCATGAGTAATTAACAAAGTAAAACTAGCTAAAATAACATTTCTCGAATAGTTTCTTGCATGTATTGATAATTCTATCGTTTAGAAGTCTTTTTAACGAGTGCACGCGTTAGAACTCGCATTGTTGCTACTTGCCAGACCAAGGAGGTAGATAATAAGAAAAAAATTATCAACGTAGATTTAGTATATACTATCAAATAGGCCAGTGTCGATTGGTGCGAAGTAATAACTAAGCCATACATCGATTATGATGCTTAATATGAGGTAAAAGGTAAGGTTTATTAAAGTATACACACATAGATGGACCAAGGTGCGGAGTGAAATTCACTAGTTGTCGGACCAAGGAATTAGGGATACATAACTTATCACTTTGCATGCAAGATACTACGAAAGAGTTGTTATAGTTAAGGTTACTGTGTTATGAACCTAATGGGGAACACTTACACCATAGTTTCTTTCATTACTTGATAAACGTCAAACATTTGAACTCGTTACTTGTTTACTTAGAATTAATTAAATAATTTTGTTGCACAAAACCCCCCTTTTAATTGTTTGTTTTTGGAAAGGAGTTGATTAAAATAGAAGTAATCGTATATTAAAGTTAAGTCTAAGCCATTTTCCTCGTGGGATTGACCCCAACCTAACATTTGGGTTCTTTACTTGATACGACCGCTTATACTTCTTTAAGGAAGTGTTATTTGAGCGTATCAATAACCCAACCTCAAGTAAATCTTTGAAAACAAACTCACTCCTTGGAGTTGATCAAACAAGTCATCAATCCTACGGAGGGGGTACTTATTCTTTATAATAACTTTTGTCAGTTGACGATAGTCAATACGCATTCTCAAAGACCCATCCTTCTTCTTCAGAAACAATATCGACGCACCCCATAGAGATATACTTGGTTTAATAAAATCCTTATCTTTCAAATCCTTGAGTTTAGACTTTAGTTCTTTCATATCGGCCTGGGACATCCAATAAGGAGGGATGAAATATGTTGTGTATTCGACAATAAATCTATGCTGAAGTCAGTCTCCCGCTAGGGAGGAAATCCAGAAATGTCATCGGGAAGACCTACATAAATTCCCTCACTACGGGTACCGACTCTATGGGAGGGACCTCGGATTCAAGATCCCTAAGTCTTACTAGGTGGTAGAGACAACCCTTTGCAATCAACTTTCAAGGTTTTAGACACGAAATGATTTAACCCCTATAATTTGAGTGTCCTCCGTTCCGCTAAAAAATGGGTTCATTTAGAAATTGAAATTTGACTACCCTTGTCCTAGAATCATCAGAGGCAAAGTAAGCATGCAACAAATCCATTATCAATATGACATAAAACTCTAGCATATCAAGTTCTATTAATTCAACTAATGTAACTATATTGGTTGAGGAAATAGGAAAAGCTTTATAGACTCTTTTAGCCACTACGGAATCACCCACCGGGGTAGAAACCGAAAAAGGCTCATCTAATATGTCAGCTAGTATATAATATTTCATGGATACAAGAGGGGTCACAAATTATAATATAGCTCAAGGATAGAGAAAATCATATACATTAAAGGAAAACAATTGTAACATACTGGTAACCACATCCGGTGAACTATCTTAATCACCTTGGGATATTGAAGAGCATAAAAGCGATTCTTTTTAGGAGCATCAACATTTGGGGAATGTACTTGAGATTGAGTATTTTCCCTTATCTTTCAAATCCTTGAATTTAGAGTTTAGTTCTTTCAACTCGGCCAGGGACATCCGATAAGGAGGAATGAAATATGCTGTGTATCCAGCAATAAATCTATGATAAAGTCAGTCTCCTACTCGGGTGGAATTCTAGGAAGGTCATCGGGAAAGACCTATATAAATTCCCTCACTATGGGTACCGACTCTATGGAATGGACCTCGGATTCAAGATCCCTAACTCTTACTAGGTGGTAGAGACAACCCTTTGCAATCAACGTGCAAGGTTTTAGACACGAAATGATTTAACTCCTCTAATTTGAGTTTCCTCCGTTCCACTCAAAAAAGGGTTCATTTGGAAATTGAAATTTGACTACCCTTGTTCAACAATTAACAGAGGCAAAGTAAGCATGCAACCAATCCATTCCCAATATGACATTAAAATCTAGCATATCAAGTTCTATCAAGTCAACTAATGTAACTATATTGGTCGAGGAAACAGGACAACCTTTATAGACTCTTTTAGCCACTATAGAATCACCCACCGGGGTAGAAACCGAAAATGGCTCATCAATATGTCAGGTAGTATATAAAATTTCATGGCTACAATAGGGGTCACAAATGACAATATAGCTCAAAGATAGAGCAAATCATATACATTAAAGTAAAATAATTGTAACATACCGGTAACCACATTCGGTGAACTGTCTTTATCACCTTGGGATTAAAGAGCATAAAAGTGATTCTTTATAGGAGCATCCGCATTTGGGGAATCTGCTTGAGCTTGAGCATTTTCCCTTTGTTGAGCTTTCATCGTTGTGCAATTTTTCTTCATGTGACCAGTCTTTCTACAACCATAGCAATTAACTGTGCCAACTAGGCAGTTACCATCATGTTTTTTATCACATTTTGAACGAAGAGGCTTCTCAACATAACAACCAGCACCTTTCCCTTCTTTGGGCTTGGGAGTAGACACCTTAATCTTGGGTATCCTTTGAGAATTATAAGGGCCTTGAATGGAAAACAACTTCTTGAACCTTGGTTTGTCTTGAACCTAAAATTTAGTCTTAGAAGATTTTCCATGTTCGGTTCTTACCTTTTTCAACTCCCTACCAACTTGCATAAGGTTTTGCTCCACAAGTTGTTCGGCATGAACAATGAGAGGAGATATATCCATGCTAGGAATAAACATAGCCGACCTACATTCATTAACCACAAGGTCAGATATCCCCATAACAAATTTATTCATCTTAGCTCTAGAATCCGCAACCATAGTAGGAGCATGCTTTGATAGTTGAGTGAACATGAGGCTAGACTCCTTCACGTTCATACCCACTTGACGAAGGTTGATGAATTCTTGTCGTTTCATCTCACTTTGTTCCAACAGAAAGAACCTATCAAGGAAAGCCGTCTAGAAATCTCCCCATGTAATCCGACCTTCTCTAATCGGCCTCTCATCCTTCCATTGCTTATACCAAACTTGAGACACATCTTTGAGTTAGTAGGCGGCTAGCTCCCCCTTTTCTTGAGAAGAAACACCCATAGCATCAAGAACATTGAACACTTTATCAATTAACCCTAGTTGGTCGTCCTCCACCTTAGAATCATATAAACTAGGGGGATTCATCATTGTGAAATCCTTAATCGTTGAAGCGGTGATCTTAACATTCGGGTTCAATTACACACTTTTATACATAGCAACTTGAGTAGCCAACACTTGAGTCAAGTTATGGATATCCCCCCTTATCTCAACGTTGGTCAATCCTAAGATTTCTCAACCTCATGCTCTGATACCAAGCTTGTTACGACCCAAAGTACCTCCTAGGCGTAACTGGCATCGTCGTCCTCTAAGAGTAATAAGACTAGCCCTTAGCATACATCATACAACATCGTAGGTCAAAAATGCAGAAAAATATAAAACTTTGCATAGTGAAGTGTAAAATTTAAGACACATCTTCGTAAGTAAGTAGACCTTTCACTTAACATTTTATTATAATCATAAGAAATTACTTTCAATCGTATAATAACCGTATCGTAACATGCATATATAATTCATGTCTAATTCATTATCTTAGGGTTAAGGATGAGGAATACGTAGCATCAACATCACAACGACACATTCGACATAGAAGAATTACTATCTAAGTAAATCATACTTCATTATTTAATCCAAGAAGAACCAATCAACAAACCTCGTTGCCCCTTTTCAAGCACCTTCATACTTCAATTACCAAGAATACATAACCAATAAATAAACAAGGTAAATTCAAGAAGCATTTAAATAATTAACAACAATGTGGTCAATCTACATGTTCATAATCTTCACAATTAACCATATCAATTCAAGATATTCATGCAATTGGGGAAAGAGATGGGTATAGGGAAATCTCATAGTTATCATCAATAACGATCAATATATACCTAAACAACATTAATTCATCATATTTCAGCACAATTGATTCATAATTTCGTTTTTCAAAGAAGATTCACGTGAGAAGAAAAACCCTAGTTTTGAGGGATTTAGATATCATCTTTTGGAGGGACCTCTTTGGGAAAAGAATACCAAGAGTGAAAGAAACCATAATTTAGAGATTATAAATCCATGAAATTTATTTGGAAACTTGAGAACTTGACCTTCTTCTTGTAGCTCTAATGGTCTTCAATGGAGGATTAAAGGAAGAGAGAATATGAGAGAGATGAGAGTGATTTTTTTTATTTCAACTTTGTGGATTTTGTCTGGGTATTAAAAATGACTTCAAACTGACCCTAAAACTTTATATAGTCATCCCTTAAATTACTTAAAAGACCCCTCACTTAATTGGGTGTTTTTTTGAACTCACATTGTCTTAAAAATGACACGAACGGATGAGGGAAGTTGTTACGCATGGCGGGGGCGATTCTACATTTTTTCAAAAATCCGGATTGAGGCAGTGGACCTCGTGGAGGACCCATGTTGCGAGGTAAATTTTTCCCTTCCTTGTGCTGACTGCGCGACACACAGGGTCCTCTATGTCTTGGCTGGACGAAGGCTGCTTTAGCAGCCTGCTCACCAAAGTTAGGGTCCTCCTCAAGGACCCTTCAGGTGGTCCTTGCGGAGTAGTGACTGGACGTTTGGATTCTCTATACTATATTTTACCTTTTTAAAGTCTTTTTCCATTTTATAGACTTAATATGACACTTCCACAACTTTTCCAAACATAGGGACGTCGACTAGTTCAATTTCACTAGTTTCCATAGGACAAGGCCTTTCTTTGATGTTTTTGCTCTAATACTTATCCATCAACTCATTTACACTTATTTAGGTCTGATATAATCATTATTCAACATATGAGGATCTAGTATAGGTCATTGAAATTCCATGGTGTGTCATACATCAAACCACCCAATTGGATGTCTACATCTCCTCCCATAAAGGGCCTCAAAGGGTGCCATTGCAATACTCGAATGATAACAATTCTCATAGTAAAATTAAATCAATGATAAATGGTAATCCCAATTACTCATGAAGTCAATGACACATGCCTTTAACATATCTTCTAAGGTTTGGATGATTCGTTCCGCTAAACCATTCGTTTGTGGATGAGATACAGTACTAAGTTTCACCTCGGTACCAAGTTCACTTTGGAATGTTTTCCAAAACAAGGACTTAGATTGGGGACCTCTATTCGAAATGATAGACAAGGGAGCTCCATGCATTCTCAGAATATTCTTGAGATACAACTTAGCGTATTCTTCTTCCGCATAAGTAGCTTTGATGGGAAAAAATGGGCTAATTTGGGCAATATATCAACAATAACCCAAATCGAATCATTTTTCCTTAGTGTACCAGGAAAACTCACAACAAAATCCATGTTGACATCTTCTCACTTCAAAGTGGGGATAGCTAAATCTTCAGTTAACCCTCCCGGTCTTTGATGTTCATCCTTGACTTGTTTACAATTAGAACATTTGACCACAAATTCCGCTATATCCTTCTTCAAATCATTCAACCAATAGAGATCTTGAAGAAAACAATATAATTTTGTGGCACCCGGATGAATGGTATATTGGGAACCATGAGCCTCTTCTAACATTTGTCCTCTCAAGTAATCCACATCCGGCACACACAACCTACCTTGGTACGTAAGTACCCCATGCCCCACTTGGGAGAATAACTTATTGGACTTACTAAGAACTGATTCATTCAACTTAATCAATAAAGACTCAAGGTGTTGCTTAGATTTCACATCAACCACTAAATATGATTCGTAGTTATTATGAACCATGAAACCTCCTTTTGAAGAATTTTCTAGCCAGACACCCAACCGGGCCAAACTATGCACACCCTTCACTATTTCCTTCTTACCATCGTCAGCATGGGCTACACTACCTATAAATAGTCCAGTCAAAGCATCCACAACCACATTGGCTTTCCCGGTGTGGTAAAGGACACTCATATCATAATCTTTCAAAAGCTCTAACCTCCTTCATTGTGGGAGATTTTAATATTTTTGAGTGAACACATATTGAGGACTCTTATGATCGGTGAACACATCTATATGTAATACTGATAGATAATGTCTCCATATCTTCAAAGAAAATACTATGACCGCTTATTTAAGATCATCCGTTGTATAATTCTTCTAATGCACATTGAATTACCTAGAGGTATATGCAATCACCTTACCATGTTGCATGAGGGAACAACCCAAACCTATACGAGAAGAGTCACAATACACAACAAACGCATCAGTTTCCTCTCGTAAAGTTAACGCTAGAGTGGTGTAAGCTTGTTTTTCATCTTTTGGAAGCCTTTCTCACATTCTTCTGTCCATTAAAACTTGACTTTCTTTTGGGTTAAGCTAGTTAACGGAGAAGCGATGATGCAAATCGATCAAAAAAAACTTCTATAATAGCCGGCTAAACCCAAGAAACTTCGAATATTAGTGGGAGTCAATGTTTTTTGACAATTTTTAACCCTCTCCATCTTTTTCCAATCAACCTCAATACCCACACTAGATATGATGTGACCAAGAAAAGATACTGACCTTAGCAATAATTTGCACTTACTATATTTATAAAAGAGATTATTCTCCTTGAGTTCTTGCAATACTTCTCTCAAATGACCTATGTGTTAATTATCACTCTTTGAATATACAAAGATATCATCAATAAACACAATTACAAATCAATCAAGATAATTCGAGAACACCCAATTCGTAATGTCCATAAAGGTCGCCGGGGCATATGTTAGAGAAAAATACATGAGTAGCAACTTATAATGACCATATCATTCTTTGAAAAGTAATTTGCACCTTGGAGTTGATAAAACAAATCATCAATCCTAGGGAAAGGATACTTATTGTTTATGGTGAACTTGTTTAGTTGTCGGTAGTCAATACACATTCTAAGAGACCCATCTTTCTTCTTCACAAATAATACCAGAGCGCCCCATGAAGATATTTTTGGTTGTATGAAACCCTTGTCTAAAAAATCCTTGAGTTGGGCCTTTAATTCTTTCAACTCGGCTGGAGCCATCTGGTAAGGGGAAATTGAAATGGGTATAGTATCCAAAATCAAATCTATGCCGAAATCTATTTCACGTTTGGGACGGGTAAATCATCGGGGAAGAGTTCCGGAAAGTCCTTCACAACGGCGACCGATTCTAGAAGAGGGTCCCTAGACCCAAGATCCTTGACCCTCAAAATGTGATAGAGCCATCCCTTAGAAATCATCTTACAAGTATTTAGACATGAGATAATTTAACCTCTATGTATTGAGTTCCCCCCCTTCCATTCTAAAACGGGTTCATTAGGAAATTGGAATTTAACGAATCCATCCCCAATATACCATCAAAGTCCAACATATCATGTTCTACCAAATAAATCAGTGTAACTATTGGACAACAATATGGGACAACTACTATAGACACTATTAGTCACAACGGGGTCACCTACCAAGGTAGAATTCGAAAAAGGTTCAACAAAGACATCGGGGTTAACATCAAACTTTATAGCCACTAAAGGAGTTAAAAAAGATAAAGTTTCACCGAGATCTAACAATGCATAAACATTAATTGAAAATACATGCAATATACCGGTAACAACATCGGTAAAATCCTCTTAATCTCCCCTAAATTTGAGGGCACATAAGCGGTCTTCTAGGATCATCGGAATTAAGACCACTTGCTTAAACTTGGTTACTCTCCCTTTCTTGAGTCTGAACCATAGGACAATTTTAACCATATAACTACTCTTTCAACAACCAAACACAATCATCCATTCCCATTAAATATTTACACAAATAATTATTGCCACATTTTGTACCTTTAGGGATCTCATTTGATGAACCATAAACTTTCCCCCTTTAAGGGTTAGGGTTTGACACCCTATCCTTGTTAGTCTTGGAGAAATTAGAAGGATCTTTTTTAGAGAATCTCTTCTTAAATTTTGCTCTGTCTTATATTTCAAACGTACCCTTAGAAGTACCTCCATCATAGAACCTTTCCCTCTTAGCATCCCTATTTTTTCTCTTAAGCCTACTCTCCGCAACATGTTGGGTGTGCACCATCAAACAATAAATTTCCATATTGTCATGAATCATTGCCGCACAAAACTCTTCTACAATATCATTGGACACACCCATCACAGAATGACTCATTACATTTGTAGGATTGTACACCAAATACGAAGCATACTATAACAACATGATAAATTTCAAGAAATGACCTCGTAAATACTCCCAACTTATGGGACCCGCTCTAACAGCCCTATTGTTCTATCATTGAGTTTACCAAGATTTAGAAACATCTTTGAGTTGATAAGCAGCTATTTCGGCCTTCTAATTTTAACTCACACCCATAGCATAAAATATCTGACAAACTCATCTAAAAAGTCTTGAGGATCTTCACTTATCTTAGACCCAAAGAACATTGAAATGCTCGTCCTTCTGAAGTCCCTCAAATGTGAAGCCTTGGTACTTGCATTTTGATTCACACGGGGTGTAACTTCCAGGTTTGCTTGAGCCGTCATGGCTTGAGCTTGAGCAGTTACAACTGTAGCATAAGTAGTGATGTATTGAGTCAAGTTTAGGAAATCCACCCTTATCTCCCCATCCGCCATGGCTGGAGGATTGACCGAAACTTGGACACCTAGAGTAACTTGCTCTTGAGGAGGAGCTTGGTTGTCTTGTGGAGGAACTCCCGCATTAGCAATCTCATCATCAACCATTCTTGTGGCTTCCCTTATAGTAGTCATAGCCTATAACCAGAAGAAAATGATTAGAAGAAAACGACACAAAAAGTTAAGACTCTTGACGCACGACTTAAGAATACCTAAGAAGTAAAAATTTCCTAAGAATCACATAGCCTTTCATTCATAAGTGTAGCATATTTCAAAATTATGAATAAGACTCTACGTAGACGTGGGTTTTTGAAATATCATTCCTATGATTATTCAACCTCATGATCTACCAAGTTTTTCATGAATGGACAGTACCGCCTAGTCGTAACCGGTGTCCTCGTCCTGAACAAGGCCTTAGACAAGCCCTTAGAATACATCATTTCATCATAGATAGAATAAAAAACGTACAATTTAAAACTTTTCTTTGAATTTTAACTTCAGTTCACCTATATAAAAATAGAATATATTGTTGTCTCACATGAACATCAAAAACATAAGAGTATAAGAAATGGAACTTAGCCGTTAGATCATTACAAATCTTATAAGAGTATTCAACATAGTCTTTGAAATAGGAAATAGAAAAATGCCTTTCATTACTAACAAAATAACAAAAGCTAATTTCATAGTCTTTGTCCTCGGGCTTGATAACCCACCAACTTTGTAACAATTCTAGGTTCTTAGTGAATTAACCTTCAAGAATCTCAATGGCCTGAACGTACATTAATGTAGAAATAAAAGAGATAAGGGTTAGTAAAAACCACATGTAGTAAGTATTGATATATTTAAGTAAACCATTTGAAGACATGCACAAAGGGACATTTTAGTATAAACATGCCAAGTTCACTTTAAAAGCCTTTATAGACATTCCAAGAACATATACAAGTACATACCACAACAACAATAAGACATATTCATATTCATGCTCAAGAGTAACATCATAATAAATCCAAAATCAAAATTTTATGTTTAGAGTCCATTTCATCAGTACATCACAAGACCTTGCTCAAAACCTCAATCCAAGTTCACTCGTGCAATGTGTATATGAAGCCCAAATACCCACATAAACCAAGTAAACTAGAAAGAGATCATAAACATTGTCTTTACCTCATATAAAATCATAATAAGTGTAGTCAACATCATAAATAACAATTTAGACCAACATCATCCATATCAACTGAAACCAACATTATAGATGACCAACATTATACATTTAATTCATCACATATGTACATAATGAACCCACCCTAGAACTCCCCTCAAGGTGAACTTGTGTAATGTATAGTTAAAGTCTCATAGGTAAAGTCTCATACCCTTAGCCAAACTAGGTAACTCCCCTTAGTTAGTCCTAGTTGGTGTTCATCTTCTTACTTTCATTTATTCATTTTACTTTCGGGATACTTCACCGTAACCTAAATTAGACCATGTGAGCTAAACATAGAATCCAGTGTTAATCCCTCACACCGAAAGGAGGGAATCCTACTTTCCCAGGTAGGACATATACATAATTGTAGCATCTAGGTTGATCCACTAGCTAGGTTTGCTATGGGGTCACATTGTTGAAGAACTAGGATATTGCTGCTACAACCCTATTTATGCTAATTTTCATTGTAGTTTTTACCTCATGAAAACATTTGTTGAAACTACTGTCCTTTTGGGAAGGGACACCTCGCATTGTCAAGTTTACTCGGTGCTAAGCTAAATTCCCTTATGATGTAACTTTATGTATTCCTTAATATTAATTCATAACACAGTTCTTAGGACTGTAATCCCTCATATAACATTTTCATAGCTCATAGGTTCTAGTATGAGAAATTCATTTCATCACAAACCCAACATCATGTGAGAACATTACATCATAGTATAACCATAAGATGCACATATGAATCACATGTAACCCTTCATAATAGTACATCTATCATCATCTCAAAGATATCATAATTATACATTCATAACCTCATAATTCATACTTCAATTACCCAACCTTACGAATGATTAGCCAACAATACCACAATAACATGTTCATAACATTGAAGGTCTTACCAATGGCCTCCATGAAACCCATTCAAGACGTCATCCGAAATCAATGATATGTATCCATCAATTAAATTATCATGATCATAGGATAGTCAATTATACAAAATCATAATTACATCACCTCTAATCCTAATTCAACATAATTCAAGAGTTAGGGTTAGGATAAGAGGGACATAAATGGGTTCTTAATGATTTACATCAAAACCCAAACAATACATGATATAAGACAGTCCATGAAGTAAGAATTTATTAGCACTAATATAAAAACATATATATTCATCATTTTCAAGCAATTCATCAAACAAGATCCAAGATTCATGAAATTGGGGAAGAACATGGGTCTAGGAGAATATAAAGTGAATAACCAATAATTAATAATTATTACACACTTAAATAATTATTAAAGTAAACCCATTAGTGAGAAAACCTACAACTTTGGGGGAATTGAAATATCTTTTAATGGACCTCTTTGGGAAAGGAATCTCAAGAGTGAAAGAATACATACCTTAGATATTTGAGAAATAAATCATTTTCCTTCAATTAGGGTCTTGAGTTGAGAGAGAGAGAATTATAAAGAGTAGTGACAGCCTTTGGGTTTTTCGGATTTTGAAGTGTGCGACTTGTTTAATGTGTTAAAATCCCTTAATATACCGAAAATAACTAAATTAGACCGACACTACATTTAAATGGCCAAGGGTGGAATTTACCATACCACCCTTGGCTGGGCCATGTGTTGCACCAGTGTGCTGGCCCCAATCCACGCCTATGGTTGACGGTCCGTCAATTCATCAATGAACCGTCCTGGCACTCCGTCATTTGGTCAGGAGAGATATACAATGTATCCAAGGGTACATAATTCTATGTATGGACACACAACCTCCACTTATGGGTCGTGAGTCCATTGATGGGGCATTGTTTGCATTCCTCAAGAGCATGCTGTTTTTGGCATATTTTGGGTCAAATATTTGTGTCCTACTCGAGGGCCCTTAGGATGGTCCTCATGGAGTTGTAGCAGGAAGTTTTCACTCTATACATGCACTAAAGTGTACTCTAAGAATATTTACAAGATTTAACCTTGTTATGACTATTCAAACCCCTTACAAGACCTAAAGAAACACTAGACCACTTTAATACTTCTAAATAATGTTATTCACATTAATTTAGGTCTGGAAACATCATTTAATCATCATTCCATTCATTAGACTATAGCATAGTTCATTGGATTTTTGAGGTATAACAATAAGGATCATGGGTACACGACTCTTGTCCAATAATATCAAGAGAACACGGGGAGTTGCCTCTTGTTAAAATTTAAGGAATAAAGGTAGTAACGACCTGGGAGCACTCCCAAGACGTAATTGACGTCTTCTTCCTCGAAGAGGACTTATACTATCCCATAGCATAAGTCATTACACGTTATAGGTCAAAAATGAGAAAAATATGTAACTTTTACATAGTGAAATATACTTACACTTATCATATATCATATACGGAGTTTACATATAATCCTCATTTAGGAAGCATAGACAGACTTCTTGTTTAGCATAAACAAATCATACAAGAGTATAATATCTTGTTTCACATATAAACCATCTAAAAATAGTACAACATTTGGACATAGCCATTACAAATACAATATGCACTAATAGGCTTACATCAATAGTCTGAAATTATAAAGGAAGGAAAAATTATCTTTATACATAACAATCCTACGAGGCTAGATAGATGGAACAATCCTCGAATTATTGAGGACTCTACAATTACTTGGAAAAGATGTCCAAGTCTTCTTGCAAATGACCTCAATCACTTCAACGGCCCGAACCTACATATTAGTAGGAATATAAAGAATATGGGTTAGTACAACCACTTGTATTATGTATGGAAACATATGAATATAAAATCATTTGATAACATGCATGAAAAGGACCATTTATTTAAAAAATGCTAGGTCATTTAAAATTCTTTTAAGACACACTATAGTTGTAACGTCCCTAAGATGAACTAGGTGAAACTAGATCCAATCATGTTTACCATGACGTTTTAAAGTCCTTAAATTGTAAATAATTGTGTTAGTAGGCAGTGTGTGATGTCTGTATGATTTTTAAAGTCAAATGTCAAGGGACGTCCAAGGCGTTCGACGACTATACGTCTATATTCTTATGTGTTTTCTAGTGTGTCTTAGCATGTTTGGCGTGTTTGTTTTAGTTCAAATTGATGTGGGAGGAACATAAGACCGAGATGAACATATTTAGGAATTTAACGTCCGGGTACGACTGAACCTAGGACCCACGAGGGCCCTAGTGAAGGACCCAATACTTGGCAAGAAGCTACCGAAATAGCTCCTATCGACGACCCTTCACCTATTGACCGCACACTGGTCGACACCCTATCGTCTTGTGCATAGCTCCACACTTAGTGGTTGGGATATTTTCCCCCATCAAACGATACCCCGTTGCTAGGGAACGTCTATTGATAGTAAAGTTGTCTCGTTATTGGCCTAACTTGGGGTGTTTTTGTAAATTCACCCCAAGTATTTTATGATCCTTTGATGATTTTTTTAGGTTCTTTAGGGTTTTTTATGTTAATTTATAATACTAGACCTAGGTTAGACTTAATGTTTCATATATCAAAATCCCTCCCTCAAGAAAGAACTCTCTCAAACTCCATAGAAGCTAGTACTCAAGAAAGGGCTAGAAGTCAAGGTTTTGGACGTTTTGAACCTTCTTTCATTCACGGAGACATTCGGAAGAGATTTCATAAAGGGTTTTAAACTCCGACTTCTTATATCTTTGACTCTAAGGATGGGTCTCTGCATGAAAACAATTTAATGATTGAAATATGTTGTTTTTAGTGTTTCATGATGATTTTAATGTTAAAACATCAATGAACCCATGCTTATGCATATTATCAACTTTTTCTTATAGGTGGGTTTGTTGCATTTGTCAATATAATGTAAGAGTTGAATTTATTATGTTGTATTTTTGTTTAGCTACTGACTACACATGCTTTATTATGTTGTTTTGGTGAAATATTGAGAAACCGTGGTTAAATCTTGGATGAAGGGTAAGTTGTTCTATGTAGTTTAGTTTCCATTGAAATAATCTTGAGTTGTATGGTCAACCTTTGGTAGCGGTGTCTACTTGAAGTATAGGAATATATATTTATATGTGTATTGTGAGTATGGCCTTGAATGCATAATAGGTGAATTAATGTGATGATGATGATGTTCACGTTGATATGTTGTTAGAAACTTGGAATGGTATATCTTGTAGAGATTATGTGTAAATGAAGTATGTGTTGTGAAGCATTCTAGTGTGTGAAATATGATGAATGAAGGTATGATCAAGTTTTGAAGGCAACTTATGAATATGGTGATTATGTTAAAGGTGTACTCACATTTACTAACACACACACACTTTTATTGTATGAATAAAGTTTATGAATTAAAATGGGGGATTGTAGGGTAGAAACTCATCGTTAGTAGAGATAAAGTGTCTAAGACCAATTCTACTATTCCAAAAGAACTTTTGTAATGAAAAGTGGGATTTTGAAGTGAACATTCTTCGTCTGTTGAGATGAAGTGTTTAGTAGCAACCTCACTATTCGCAAGAGCTTTATAAAATAGGCTGGAGGTTGGATGCCATTCGTGAGTTGAGATGTGGTGTTCAAAATTTACCTCTAGGGATAAGTACCCTTCATTAGTTGAGATGTGGTTCTAAATTGATATCCCTTAACCTATTGTTAATGAATGTTTAAGACTCCACGAGAGAGTTATGCTTAGAAACGAGATTATTTGAAGAAGGGGTGGGTGGATTTTGTGAGTAGAGATGTTGTATCAAATGTACCTCTTGAGATGAGTACTCGTGGTTAGTAGAGAATGAGTTACTTACATGCAATCTCCATATCCCTTAACTATGCGCCCGCATAGGTGTAGCTATTGGAAATCCATGTAAAGGCTAAGAGGATGACCCTATCTTAAGCAAGTGGGGATCCATCATCCGATAGGGTTTAATATTGGGATTCCATGTCTAGGACTCATGTTCTATGTTGGTTAAAGCTATCCCTCACAAATGAATGTAAATGAACTAAGACTTCTTAAGGGTGTATTACATAGGGTAGGTTGTTGTATGGCACGCTACCTATCCATTGAGCAAGTAGGCATTTGGAGGAAGTCTTGGTGTGTTCTTATATGAAGATGTATGAATGGTTCGTTTTATTATGTTAATGAAGAAATGTAACTTTATGTTTAATGTTAAGGAAATCATGTTGATGTTATGTCTTGTATGATAAAACCTTTGCATATGATGCATGTAAGGTGCCTATTCTAAGGAAACTCCTAAGGGTCACTAGGGATGAAATAGTAGTATAGGACAACACTTTCATATTGCACTAAGTGTAACTTGGGGGTGTCTTGGAGGATGGTTCCTTATGAGAAGTTCCTAAGTATATGTATGTTTCCTATAGTGTCCTTGGTATGGAATACTTGTTGAGTTTTAATGAACATTGGTTGTCCATGATAGCTATAAGGATCACTTAGGTACGTATTGAAGAGGTTGTATGGGCGGCCTCTTCATGTCTTACTTAAGTGAGTCTTAGGATAACTATGAATACAGAAGTTCATGTGACAATTGGTTTATTGTAAATGTTACTATATGTTGAGGTTTATGAGGGTGTGACTTAATATGAAGCATGGTGACTTATATGATTCTTTATAACTTGATTCATGAAGGTCTAATAAAAATAGCATTACTTGTATGTTTCTACTAAAATGTCCTTTTTTACATGTGTTTTTGCATAATTCCATACTTAGTACAATATTTTTACTAACCCCATATTGTTTATACTTTATAAGTATAGGTTGAAGGCAAGTGAAGGTTTGTGGAAGGAAAAACTTGGGAAGTTGAATCTCTCAAGACTCGGTATGTCCTCATATATTCGAGGTCATACTTTATGTTTATTTAGTTTATTGTTTTTAGACTTGTAAAGATTTATTATGCATTTATTTCAATGTAAAGGGTCATGTCTTTAAGATATTTTAAGATGTGTCCTTAAGTAGGCTTGTGAGGATGAGACTTATTTCTTTGTATTTTATAAAGAAGTTTGTTATTATTATTGTTGTGAAAAGTTTTAATTCAACACTGCATTTCATATCTTATGTAAAGAATGATAACTAAGAGTCTTGTAAAAGACCTCCAAAGGGTCAAGTACGCCTTGTGATGACTAAGAGTTTCCTTTCTTCTAGGGTGTACTTGTGGGTCGTTACAAACTTTGTATCAGAGCATAAGGTTTTGGGAATTATTTTAGGGTCCAAAGCCTCACAAGACACGTCTAGTAAAGTCATGTTCATCAGTGTGAGTCACGACACATCCATGAGTGAGAGGTTATAATGCGATAGAAGTTTCACTTTCTGCATTACTCTAATGTCATGCCATAAAGTTGAGTTCTATAAGGGTCTTTTATCAACCTCTTCATTTGTGTTTATAAGACATAAATACGAAGAGGAAACCCGCTTGAAGGGAGGATGAAGGAGTATCTAATGAGAGGATTCCACCTCGTAATGAGCAAGTTCCTTTAGTCGACCAAGTGGATTTGAATGAGGTGTTTCCCCCTCAGGAACCTCAAGTGCCCCAAATGCCTCGAATGCCCCAAGGTCATAAATCTCCCAATTTTGAAGCCGATATGACTAATGCGGAGATAATGTCTGCTCTTAGGGATTTGACCCAAATAATTACGAGTTAACGTCATATCATGACTAATCATGTAGCTGCCCAAGCTAACCTAGGAGTTGGACCTCAACCAAATGCAAGTACTCCCACTTCTAGAATCTCGGATTTAATGAGTATCAACCATCCTATTTTTCATGGCACTAAGGTAGATAAAGATGCATAAGGTTGCTATGGGTGTGACGCCTTGAGAGAAAGTGAATTAGCCGCTTATCAACTAAAAGATGTGGATCATGTATGGTTTAAACAATGGAGGGATGAGAGACCCTTAAGAGAAGGCCCGGTAGATTAGGAAGTGTTCGAAGCGGTGTGTCTTGATAGGTGTTTACCCTTAGAGTGAGGGAGAGAAAGTTGGTAGAATTCATGAACCTTCGCCAAAGGGGGATGAGTGTGAAAGAGTACTCTCTCAAATTCACCCAACTCTATAAGTATGCCCCAACCCTGGTAGCAAACTATAAGGCTAGGATGAATAAGTTCGTAATGGGAGTGTCTAGCTTGGTGGAAGAAGAGTGTCGTATGGCGATGCTCCATAATGATACATATATCTCTAGGCTCATGGTGTCAAATTGAGGAGTCCAAGCCTAAGAATATGAATAGTGATGGGATGAGGCCTAGGATGGATGAACCAATTCAACTTAAGTCTAAGAAGAGGTTCTATAGCGAAGACTCCTCCATGGGGAACAAGGATAGGGTTTCAAACCAAAATTCTCAAGCAAGTGGCCATTCCTTTGAGAGGTCTAAGTGTACTACTCGTGGAAAGCAACACTTGGGTAGGTGTCTTGCCGGTACAGATGGTTGATTTGGGTGTGGTAATAGGATACATAATATGAGAGATTTCCAAAACCTCAAGGAAAAAGGGAAAGTGGTCAACCAAATTTCTTATGGTGGCGTGGATCCTAATGCACCAAAGAGGAACTGTTTCTATGCGCTCCAAGCCAAAGAAAGAACTAATTCTGAGTGAAGGCATTGGTATGTCGTAAGCTTCTTATGATTGTTTTGATTTGCTTTCGATGGGTTTACCCTAAGTACGGGAGTATGATGTGAGTATTAAGGTAGTTGATACCCTTATCTTTTCCTTCTATTCTTAACCAAGCTTGAAAGAAAATCCCTAGTAGTTTGGTTATGTTTTGTGGTCTTGCATATGAGTATGTGATTCATGTCTCCTTATGTTATGAGTTACATTGATAAAGTTATGTTTTTCATGCTCTTAATGTTGTCATAGTTATATATGTAGATTGGTAGTAAATCTATCTTTCCATGATAATGAGTAGCTAATGATATTTGCTTAATTACTTCAAGATATATATGATTTTTGTGCCAATGTGTGATTTGAAGGTTATTAAATGTTGATATTTTAAATGATGTGATAAGCATTTCTAATGTTTGAGAAGGCAGTTCTTTCATAAATGAAATGAAAATGATGATGTAAGAGTTCTTTAAATTGTGGAAATATTTCCAAATTTGATTATATTGCTTATAGTGTCTAAAGATGTATAGTTAGTGTTCCTTGTAAGTTTGGTGCATTGACCATGAATTTTATGACCTTGATGATTTGTGTGGTATGCTAATAGTTCTGTCCTTAATGTCCTTGAAAGTGTTTAGTGTCATTCGAGGACCAATGTTGTTCTAAGTGGGGGAGAATGTAACATCCCTAAGACGAACTAGGTGAAACTAGAGCAAAGAATGTGACATGAGGTTTTAAAGTCCTTAAATGGTTAATTATGGTGTTAGTAGGCAATGTGTGATGTTTGGACGATTTTGGAAGTCAAACGTCAAGTGACATGGAAGGCGTTCGACGACTCGACGTCTTCTGGTGTGACTTATCATGTTTGTCGTGTTAGTTTTAGTTCAAATTGATGTGGGAGGAACCTAAGAGCTAGATAAAATTATTAATGGGTTTAACGTCATGGTAAGACTCCACTTAGGACCCATGAGGGGCCCTAGAGAAGGACCCAAGACTGGGCAACAAGCTGTCAAAACAGCTCCAATCGAAGACCCCTCACTTATGGACCGTACACTGGTCGATGCCCCATCGTCTTAGGAGTATATGCATACTTATTTGTGGGATGAATTGCCCCATGAATCAGCCTCTGAAAAAAATGACAACCAAGCAGTACGAGTCGTCGATCAAACAAAGCCCTGTTGCTAAGATATGTCGATTGGTCACTGGAAAGCTGTCTAGAAATCGGCCTCACTTGGAGTGTTTTTGTAAATTCACCCCAAGTCTTTTATGAACCTTGGAAGATTTTTATAGGTTCTTTAGGTTATTTTATGTTAGGTATACTCCTATACCTAGGTTAAATTCATTTTTCAAATATCAAAACCTCTACGTCAAGAAAGAACTACCTCAAACTCCATAGAAGCTACAACTCAAGAAAGGTCTAGAAGTCCATGTTTTGTACGTTTTCTTCATCAAACTTTCGTGGGTTTCTTCACATTTAGGTGTGGTAGTTCATCCTTTAACCATCTTTCATTCAAGGAGCCATTAGAAAGAGATTTCAAAAAGGGTTACAAACTCAAACTTCTTCTATATTTGACTCTAAGAATGGGTCTTTACATGAAAACGTTTTAATGATTGAAATATGTTGTTTTTAGTGTTGTTTTATGATTTTAATGCTAAAACATCAATAAACCTATGCCTATGAATATCATCAACTTTTTTCTTATGAATTGGGTTTGTTGCATTTGTCAAGACAATGTTAGAGTTGAGTTTCTTATGTTGTATTGTGGATTAGCTACTGCATATACATGCTTTATTATGTTGTTTTGGTGAAATATTGAGAAAAGGTGGTAAAAGCATGGATGAAGGGTAAGTTGTTCTATCTTGTTTAGTTTCCATTAAAATGATCTTGAGTGGTATGGTTCACCTTTTGTGGTTGTGTCTACTTGAAGTATAAGAATATGAATTTATATGTGTATTGTGAGTATGGCCTTCAAGGCATAATAGGTGAAGAAAGTGATGATGATGATGTTCATTGTTGATGTGTTGTTAGAAAGTTGAATTATATATCTTGTAGAGATTATGTCTAAATGAAGTATGTGTATATGTGAAACATGCTGGATTGTTAATATGATGAATGAAGGTATGAGCATGTTTAGAAGGAAAGTTCTAAATATGATGATTATGTTAAAGGTCTGATCACATGTACTCACACACACACTATGATTGTATGAATGAAGTTTATGAATGAAAATGGGGGATTGTAGGGTCGACACTCTTCGTGAGTAGAGATGAAGTGTCTAAGACAAATCTTTCTATTCCTAAAGAAATCTAGTAATGAAAATGGGTATTTTGAGGGGAACACTCTTCGTGAGTTGCGATGATGTGCTTACTAGCAACCTAACAATTCCTAAGATCTTTCTAAGATAAGTTGGATGTTGGATATGCTTCATGAGTTGAGATGTGGTGTTCAAAAGTGACCTCTAGCGATAAGTACCATTTGTGACTTGAGATGTGGTGCTAAATAGCTATCCCTTAACCTATAGTTAATAAATGTTTCAGACTCCGTGAGGGAGTTATGTTAATCACCGAGAGGATTTGAAGAAGGGTTGGATACATTTCGTGAGTAGAGATATTTTATCCAAAGTACCTCTTGTGATGAGTACTCCTCGTTAGTAGAGAATGAGTTACTTACAAGCAATCTCCTTATCCCTAAACTCTGTGACCACATAGGTGTAAGTATTGGAAATCCATGTAAAGTAAAAGAGGGTGACCCTACCTTAGGCAAGTGGGGATCCATCATTCGGTAGAGGTTAATATATGGATTACATGTCCACCTTTCATGATCTATGTCGGTTAAATCTATCCCCCACAAATGATATTAAATCAACTAAGTCTTCTCAAGGGTGTCTATTTATGGAAGATGGTGGTATGGGACGCTATCTATCCATTGTACAAGTAGGCATTTTGAGGGAGTCTTGGTGTTTTCTTATATGAAGATGTATGAATGGGTAACATTATGATATTAATGAAGTAATGTAATTTTATGTATAATGTTAAGGAAAGAATGTTGATGTTATGTCTTTTATGATGAAAGCTTTGCATATGATGAAGGTCAGGTGCCTATTCTAAGGGAATTCCTAAGGGTCACTAGGGTGGAAGTAGTTGTTTGGGATGCTACTTTCACATTCCACTTAGTTTAACTTGGGCGTTATCTTGGAGGATGGTTCCGTATGTGAAGTTCCTAAGTATATGTATGTTTCCTCTAGTGTCCTTGGTATCGAATAATTGTTGAGTTGTAATGAGATTTGCTTGTCCTTGGTAGCCATAATTATCACTTAGGTATGCATTAAAGAGGTTGTATGAGTGGCCTCTTCATGTATTCCTTAAGTGAAACTTAGGATAACTATGGATAGGGAAGTTCATGTGACAAATAGTTTATTTTAAATGTGTCTATATGTTGATCTTTATGAGGGTATTCATTCATATGATGCATGGTGACTTATATGATTCTTTATAACTTGAATCATGAATGTCTTATAAATATAGCATGACTTGTATGTTTTTACTAAAATGTGCTCTTTCACATGTGTTTTTGCATAATGTCATGCTTAGTACAATGTTTGTACTAACCCAATACTTTTGTACACTCTATAAGTATAGATTGGTGGAAAGTGGAAGTTTAGGAGGAAAAGCTTGGGAAGTTGACTCTCTCAAGACTCGGTATGTCCTTATATATTCGAGGAGATAGTTTATGTTTCTTTAGTTTCTTCTTTCAGACTTGTAAAGAGTTATTACGTATTTCTTTCAATATAATGGTCTGTGTCCCTAAGATATTTTAAGATGTGTCATTTTGTTGGCTTATGACGATGAGACTTATTCCTTAGTATTTTGTAAAACAAGTTTCAACTATTATAATATGTGTGAAAAGTTTAAATTCCGAACTACTTTTTATATCTTATGTAATGAATGATAACTAAGAGGCTTGTAAATGCCCTTCGTGAAGTTGTAACACTCCGAAAGTTCATGATCTAATCTAGAGCCGCACATGTTGAACTTACGTTTGTAACACTATTTTTAGATTTTAAATAATGCAGACAAATCATTTAGGAAGTTTTAGAGTCAAAATGTTAAGGACAGTCCATGACGTCCGCAGACTAGTGAAATAGAGGTTAGTGTGTCTTAGCATGTTTCTTGCGGTTTTAAAAGTCAGAATTCAATGAAATTTTGTAGAAAGGTGCTAAACAGGTTAGAGTGTGTTTGGGGTCGAAACTTTAGGGTGCGACTCTCCAAGGACCACCCTAAGGGTCGTTGGAGAAGACCCTTCAAATTGACTAAAACATTTTTTTTTAAAGTGTGAAATCGACGAGTCAAGCGACAAGCCGTCGATTAATTGAAGCTCCATCATCCCAAAATTAGTCAAATTACCAAAATGGTAAAATGGACCACTGTCTGTGACCAACGACGCCTTGCCAGTACAGTGGCGTCGATGCACCTACAAACCGTAGGTAGGTGTTTCGTCGTTTTGGTATGGTTTTCACTGTTATGTTTTTAGTTAATTCCTTTAATTAGTTAGTTGTACATTTTTTTAATTAAGGGTTAGGGGGTGTATAATTAAGTTAATTATGGAACTATATAATCACATAACCATCATTACTCTAACTCTACAAACTTCAATTCCCAAACTCAAATCTCTCTTCCTTCTCTCTACTTTCTCTCTCCCCAAAAGAACACTATTGAAGACCAAGGTCAAAAGGCTTAGGGATGAAAGGATTCTAATTTTCTCCATCAATATTCAAGTATTTTTAAGTTATGGGAACACTCACCTTCGGGACTCCTTTCCAAAAAGGGTTCTTCAAATTTGATCTCCAAAAGTTGAGAATAACATTGGATTCATTCTTAATCCGAAATTGATGTTTCAAATTGAATTGTTCTTGATTTATTTTAATTATTATGGATATATTACAATTTATTATTTGTTAACTGGGGTATTTCTTGATGTTAGACCTAGTTGTATGGAAAGGATCATGAATTGATACTATTTCCCTAACCCTAGGTTATGAGTTGATGTTTTATTGGATAGTGATGATGCAATTGACTTAGTTCTTGTGTTAATTCCTATTGTATGATGTTATTAAGTATATTAATGGATTAATATTGTTTGTTGATGGTAATACCGTGGAAGAAGGCTTCTGAAGGTGAAATTGTAAGACATATGATCTTGAATCCTTTCTTCAATTATGATGGCTTATACTTGATGATGATGTTCAATTGAAGTGTTAATTGTGATTAGATTAGATCAGTGATGTTATGATGAATGTAATTTAAATGTCTTCACTGTATGGGTTGTGAGATTATGATTAAGGTGTGATGAATGGGCCTTACTATGACATGATGATGACAATGTCTTAATCTCACATATGAGGGTTGTATTGAAAGGAAGTTCTCATGAAATTACTAATGAGCTAATGATTATGATATATAAGGGTTAGTCTCATATGGCCTATACTAAGCTATGATGATTAATAAAGGTTTAAAGATATTTCAAAAGGGACTTTAACTTAGCACCACGTGAACTAGTTATGATAGGCGTCCCTTCCCAATGTGGGAAGGTAGTTTCACAATGATTCTAATGAGATAGAGATTAGAATGCAATTGGGCATAATGAGGGTCTCAAGTATTTCTCCTAGTTCTTGAACTATGTTGCCCTATAGGAATACTAGCTAGTGCATCCACCTAGAATGCTATGTTCATGTAATGGTACTACCTTGGCAAGTAGACCACCTTCTTTCAGTGTAGGGTTTCAAGACACCGGATTCCATATTTAGCTTATGTGATCTATGTCGGTTAACACAGTTATTCTCGAATGTAAAATGATGTAATAAATCAAACACTAACGAGGGTGACTTAAGGGGTTTGGCTTAGTCTAGTTAGGGGTATGGGACTCTACCTATACAATGCACTAGTTGCCTTTGGAAGAAATCCTAGGAGGTTGTTCTTATGCTCTTATAACGTAATGACATGCATATATTGACTTTACATGTTAATGAACCTATATGATGTTAGTTTCACTCATGAACGTGTTATTGTTATATTTTGCTAAATATGATGATGACTACTCATGATGCTATGTTATATGAAGTTAGACATTGCTTTTGATCCTTTGTTTGGTTTACTTGCTTGAGTGGGGTTATTGGACTTCACTTGTTCATTGCACTTGTAAGCTTAGTAATGGGTTATCAGTAAGAATCTTGCATATTTTGTAATGTTTTGAACTCTTGTGCATGTCTTGTTTTCATGACATTATATTGGAGTTACTTTGGTTTTATGGTCGTTATATGCTACTATACATGTTGGTATGGCTTTAGGTTGATGATGTCCATGTTGACTTGAATTTATGTCGGTATTGGTCTTGTGTTAAATATGGACTTGTCTAAATGAAGATGTGATGATTGGCTTATATATGTTCCTAATTGTGCATTAAGGCTTTCAAAAGTGATTTAGTATGACTTTGAACAAAATGTTCCTTTTAAGCATGATTTCAAACATTTTATGTGCATATTTTTCCATACTTTGTACAAGTGCATATACCAACCCATTTCCTTGATATTTCTACAAACATGTAGGTCCGAGCCATTGAAGGTATAAGGCCAATTGCAAGACTACTTGGATATTTCCCAAGTGTTTAGTAGGTCCTCACCATTCCAAGGATGATGCCACTATGTACCTACTTTATGTTGTTATTGTCTTAAGACATTTAGTTTCCTTGTCTTTCATTTCAAGACTATGATTGTATAAGCCTATATATGGATTTTTTTGTAATGAAATCTGGGCTATTGCCGAATGTTTTACTCCATTCTAGATTGTTTAATGTGAGACGATATATTAGAATAAATTCTTATATGTTACGTATGTTGTCTATGTGTGAAGCCTATGTAAGCTTTTTATGCGAGAAGTCTAAGTAAACTCCATTTATATATATATATATATATATATATATATATATATATATATATATATATATATATATATATATATATATATATATATATATATATATGATTAGTAAGCGAGAGGTCTATGTAAACCTCAATTTGTAAGAATCCTCACTTTTTAACCTATGAAATGTAATGACGAATGCTAAGAGGATACTATTAGTCCTCTTCAAGGACGACGACGCCTGTTGCATCTAGGGGGTGCTCCATGGTCGTGACATAATGTTACACCCTCAAAATGAACTAGGTTGCAACATCTTCACATGTGTTTCATAAGTGAATAATTATTTAAAATTATGTATTTTAGCATTAGAAGTCACTTTGTGAAGTTTGGAAGTCAAACCTCAAGGAACGACCAAGACATTCAGAGACTAGCCTTGTTTATGTAACTAGTGTGTTCTTGTATGTTGTAAGTGTTTTTATGTATTGTATGAAGTCTAAAACTTGTAAAAACACATTAAATAGGTAAAATAAAGTTTATAGGGTCGAAACATCAAGGTCCGACCACCCAAGGATCGCCCTAGAGGTCCACGAAGGGACCCCGCCTTTCACTAAGCACGCTTCCAAAAGGGAACAAGCATTTGCATTAGCAGGGAACCAGTCCGCGTCGCGGACTTGGTGCAACCTTGGACAAAATCTTGGTATGTGACGCGGAGACGTCACGGACTCCCCTATCTAAAATTTATTTTGAAAAATCTTGCGGGAGTAGTTCCACGTCGCGGACTTGTTCCCCGATGATAATTCTGAAAATTTAAGTGAAGTTTGACTTGACTAAAATGGTCCTTTTAGTGTAGGGGTGTTTTGGCTATTTTTGGGGGGGGTGTTTTATACTGATTTCAGGACATTATACACCCATTCCCCAACAAAAAATCCAATCCCCTCAATTATAAAAATAAATTCAAAACTCCCAAAGGTTTGTCTCCCAAAAGCTCCCCAGAACTCAAGGTTGAGCTATGGTTGAAGATTTTGGACGTTTTCTTCACAAAATCTCGTGGGTTCCTTCATATTTATGTATGTTAGTTCATTCTTGACTCTTCTTTCATTCAAGGAGCACATTTCAAGACTTTTGGTGAATGTAATATGATATTTTTCATTGTTAGTTGGTGATTTTAAGGTTAAAAACTCAATGACCCCATGCTCAATCCAATTTCACAACTTTTGGATTATGAAGTGGGTTAAATGTGCATGGTGTGATAATGTTAGAACTATGGTTTTCTCTATATTATGTTGTGATTAGATACTGCCTTATTATGCTTCATTATGATGTTTTTGGTGAAATATTGTGTAAATGTGGTAAAGGCATGGATGAAGGGTAAGTTGTTCTATCTTGGTTAAGTTATATTGAGGTAACTCTTGAGTGGTATGGTCCATCTTTGGTGGAGGTGCTTACTTGAAGTATATGAAGTTATATGTGTATTGTGAGAATGGCCTTGATGGAATGATATGTGAAGTGAAGTGCTGATTTTGATATGTATACGCATTAATGTGTTAGAAGGTTGAAATGAGTATCTTGAAGGGTTTATGTCTATACGAAGTATGTATTTGGTATGTGAAGTATGATAATGTGTGAATCGTGATTAATGAAGGTATGATCATATATAGAAGCCAATGTTATGAATAATGTCTACTAAGTGAAAGGTCTGCTCACATATACTCTTACACACACTTGAATGCACGGATGAAGTCAATGAATGAAAATGGGGAATTGTAGGGTTGACACTCTTCGTGAGTACAGATGAAGTGTCTAGACCATCCCTGCCATACCTTAATATGATAAAGGGGAATTTAGGGGTGAACACTCTTCGTGAGTTAAGATGAAGTGTTTAGTAGAAACCTCACTATTCCCGATGAGATTTCCAAAGATAGGTTGGAGGTTGGATACCCTTCATGAGTTTAGATTTGTTGTTCAATAGTTATCTCTTAACCTATAGTAAATGAACTTTTAGGACTCCGTGGGGATTCATGCTTAGCACCGAGAGGATTTGAAGAAGAGGTGGGTACACTTCGTGAGTAGATATGTTGTATCAAATGTACCTCTTGAGATGTGTGCTCCTCGTTAGTAGAGAATGAGTTACTTAGTAGCAATATCCTTATCTCTTAACTATGCGCCCGCGTAGGTATAGCTATTGGAGAATCCATGTAAAGGTTAAAGAATATGACCCTACCTTAGGAAAGTAGGGATCCCTAAGGGTTAATACCGGGATTCCATGTCTAGCTCTCATGGTCTATGTCGGTTAAAGCTAGCCCCCACAAATGTTTGTAAATAAACTAAGTCTTCTTAAAGGTGTACTATGTAGGGGGGGTAGTGGAATGGGACGCTACCTATCCATTGCAAAAGTAGGCATTTGGAGGGAGTCTCTGTGTGTCCTTATATGATATATATGAATGGGTCATTATATGATGCAAATGAAAGTAATGTGACTATTTTAATGTAAACGAAGCATTTTGATGTTATTACTTGTATGATGAAATCATAGTATATGAAGTATGTGGTGTGCCTATTCTAAGGTGATTCCTAAGGAGCACTAAGTGGAAGTGGTAGTATGTGATGCTACTTTCACCTTGCACCAAGTGTAACTTGGGGGTTTTGTTGGAGGATGGTTCTTATGTGAAGTTCCTACGTATATATATGTTTCTAAAGTGTCCTTGGTATTGAATGGTGACTTGTATAAATGAAAGAAGTATGCTTATTTTTAATAGTCTGAAGGATATCTTAGGTAGGTATTGAGGATATTGTATGGGCAATCTCCATATGTCTTACTTAGGGGAGTCTTAGGATAACTTAGTATAGGAGTAGTTCATATGTGATTTTGGGTTTACTGTAAGTATGCTCCTATGCTAAGAAAAAATGATGTTGTACCTTATGTGTTAAATGATGATAATTTATCATGTTTTGTAACTTAATTCATGAAGGTTTTTATCAAAATAGAATGACTTGTATGTTTCAACTAAATTGTCCCTTTTCTCATGATTTTTCATAATGACATACTTAGTACAATATTTGTACTAACCCCATACGTTCTATACTCTATAAGTATATGTAGGAGGCAAGTTGAAGGTAACAAGGCAAGCTTGGTAATCGACTCTCTCAAGACTATGTATGTCCTCATATATTCGAGGACATAGTCTATGTTTCTTTAGTTCTTCTTCAAGACATGTATAAGACTATTTTTGTATTTCTTTCAATGCAAAGGGTCGTGTCCCTAATATATTTAAGGTGAATCTTTAAGTTGGCTTGTGACGATGAGATTTATTCCTTAGCTTTTATAAAGGATGTTTCTTATTATTATTGTTGTTGTGAAAAGTTTTAAATTTTGCATTTATTTCATATCCTATGTAATGAATGATAGCTATGAGGCTTGTGTAAGACATCCGTGAGGTTGAGTATGCCTTGTTCCGACCTAAGGGTTGCCCTAACTTCTAAGGTGTACTCGCGGGTTGTAATAAGCAAGTACACGTTGTGATGACTCAAGAGTATCCCTTTCTTCTAGGGTGTACTTGCGGGTCGTTACAATAGCATATACAAGTCAATAAGCATCACCCCTGTTAAGACAAGTTCATATCAAACACAAGACCAACACTATCATAAATCCATATGAACATGAATGGCATCATCACAAGGCTATCTCAACATGAATTGCTTCAACATAAATTCATAACCATAATCCATATACAATAGTTCATAACATTAACATACAAGACCCTTACCAACAATACCATCCCAATCATACAAGTGCAATGCTAATGTGAAGCCCCATAACCCCACACAATCAAGTAAACAAGAAAAGGAACAATAAGTAGTGCCTTCCTTTATATATTATAATAATCATGTGTAAACATATTAATATTATAACACTCCGGGAATTCCATGACTTATACTAAAGATTTTCATATTAAATAATGTTTAAAATTATGTTTATAGACCTATATAAATGTATTAAACTCAATTAGAAAAGGATAGAGCAAAAACGACAAAGAAAGACTTTGACGTCCGGAAACTACCTAAATTGAACTAGTAGACGTTCCTATGTTTTGTGAAGGTTTGGGAGTGTCATATGAAGTCTAAAACTAGTAAAAAGACTTTACATTGGTAAAAGGTAGTATAGAGGATCTAAATGTCCGATAATGACGCCCCAAGGACCACCCGAAGGGTCCTTGAGTAGGACCCCAACATGGGTAGGCAGGCTGCCAAAGCAGCCTGCGCGAATCAAGAATCAAGGGGCTGCTGTGCGACGTGCAGTCCACACGAGGTCCATTGCCTCAGTTAACATTTCAAAAATAAAATTGGGAATCATCCTCGCAACGGTGATCCACTTCCCAGATTCGTTAAAGTAGTATTTTAAGCAATTTAGCTTTAAAAAAATACCCATTTAAGTGAGGGGTCTTTTGGGTATTTTAGGGGATGAGTATATAATGATATTAGGTCAGATTTACACAATTTTTACGCACTTCAGATCAGATTAAATTAATTCCTCCCATCTCTCTCAAGAACTCTCTCTCTTCAAACTCCATTGAAAAAAAAAAGAAAAGCTTGAGGAAGAAGACAAAGACTTCAAGATTTTCATTCAAAATTCGTGGAATATTCATCAATAAGGTGTGGGTTCTTCACTCTTGTTATTTCTTTCGCCAAGTGATCCTTTTAATGAATATTTTAAAGAATTCAACTACTAGGGTTTTTATTCTACAAAACGGGCTTTCTTCCTAACTCTAGATTTATGACTAACGATCAAAGATAACAATTTTCTATGGGTAATTAAGTATGTATTGTTGCGTAATTGGTTTGTAAGGTTTTATTTTATTCTGAATCATGTTCCTTCTCTAAATAATTGTTTTGACTGGATTATATCTATCACTTGATAACATGAAAATGTTGGGATTGGAACTATAGGTTTAATGAACTCTTCAATGACCCTTTCCTTATTCTTAACTATGAATTGATCTTGTTTATGACTTGCAGGATTGGTATTGATTATGTTATTGAGTATTTGACTATGTTGTTGGATGATTGTGTAAATTGAACGTAAGTTCTTGATAAAGGTTCCTGGAAGCAATAGGTAAGTCTTCTAAAGTTGTGAGTACTCTATTATGTTTATGTTAGCCTATAAATGATGTTGCTATGATATTGAATTATCTTTGATGTTTCAATGTGTATATGTTTGGATATGAATATGTTAAACGTGGATCATGGTAAGATATGATAATGCAAGTTGATGATGGGTTTCTTGTATGCCTTACACATGATGATTATGATATGTTAATACCACAAATGAAGGTTGTGATGAAAGGAAATGCTCATACTAATCCTAAAGAGCTTATGATAATGTTTATACAAGGAGTTAAATGAAATGCTCATCCTAAGATTTATGAATATATGATGACTTAAAGGTTATTCACAAAAGGACTTAAGTTTAGCACCGATGAAATAGATATGAGAGGTGTCCGTTCCTTAGTTTGTAGGTAGGTTCACAATAACTCTCATGAGATAGAGGATGCCATGTAATGTGGAACTATGTGTCTTTAACATATAACCTAGATCTTGATCTATGCTTCCACCATATGGATAATAGCTAATGTATCCACCTAGAAAGCAAAGTTCATGTTTGGTTCTACTTTGGCTGGTACACCACCTTCTTTCAGTGTGGGGTTTCATGACACCCGATTCAATGTTTAGCTCATATGGTCTATGTCAGTTAAGGCGATTGTTCCCTTAAGTAAAATGGAGGACAAGAAATGGACATTGACTAGGATGACTTGAGGAGTCTACTTAGTATAGGTAGGGGTATGGTACTCTACCTAGACATTGGACAATTTGACTATAAGGGAAGTCCTAGGATATTGTTCTCATGTAATGTAAATGTAAAATGTATAATTCTTATGATATATGATGTTGCTCTTATATGTGTTGGCTATGTTAATGAACATGAAACGGTCTATGTTTCTATATGTTATGATGACTACTTATGATGTAAGTTGTATTTAAAAAGCATTACTTATGGTCTCCTTATCTTGTTTACTTGATTATGTGGGTTTATGGGGCTTCAGATGATCATTGCACTTGTAGGATTGGGATGGGATTATTAGTAAGTTTCTTATACGTTATGTTTATATGATCTATTGAACATGAAATATAAATATGACTTTATGATGATATGTCTTTGGTTATGATAATTTTTGTTGTTGCTGTAATCCTTATCTTGTATGTGCTCTATGGTATGTGCATGTAAGGCCTTCAAATTACTTAGCATGCTTTTTAAAGAAATGGTACTTTTTATGCATGTCCTTAAATGTTTATGTGCATATACCCATAGTTAGTACATGTGGCGTACTAAGCCCTTACTTTATATTACTACAAATGTACGGTCCTACTATTGAAGATTTAGAAGGTCGATTGAAGAAGCTTGGAACTCTTCCTCCAAGTGTTTGTATCTCCTCATGTTAGGGGATGCTATCTTTTCAATATTCTAGCATACAAAGACTTTATCTTCTTTGGATTATATTGTATTAAGGCCTTTATTTCATATTGACATTTTATTGGCTAAGTCCAACTCATACTCTTTAGATGGTTTTATGTGAGACAAGTTTTAGAATATCGTATGTATGCTATCATGTTACTATGAGAAAATCCTAAGTAAGCTTTTATGTGAGAGGTCTAAGTATACCTCACTCAGTATGTTTAAAAGTTTTTAATTTTCCGTATTTTTAACTGATGACACGTTATAATGAATGCTAAGGGCTTCTCTGAGTCCTCTGAGAGGACGCCGACGCCAGTCGCATGTAGGGGTTGCTCTCCGGGTGGGACACATATATAGCAACTTAGACCAGTATCATGTTCATCACTATAACAAGCATCATATAAGAGCAACATAATATAGAGTCAACATATATAAATTTCATGATATCATAAGTGCATAATAACATAAAAACAACCTCCTAGGATTTCCCTCAAGGCCAACTTATGCAATGCATAAATATCGTTCCATACCCCAACCAAAACTTAGTAGAACCCCTTCAGTCACCCTAGTTATTGTTTAACTTCATTACTTCATTCATTCGTTTTACTTTTGGGATCAATCGTCTTAATTAGACAATAGACCATGTAAGTTAAACATGGAATCTGGTGTAATCAAACCCTACACCCAAAGAATGTGCTCTACTTGCCATGGTAGAACAAAAACATAAACATAACATTCTAGGTGGATCCACTAGCTAGTATTCCTATAAAGGCAACATCGTTAAGGAACTATGAGACATACTAGAGAGCCTCTTTATGAAAAATTGCATTGTAATCTCCATCGCATGAGAACCAATGTGAACCTACCTTCCCACATTTTGAAGGGACACCTCTCATATCTAGTTCATTCGGTGCTAAGCTAAAGTCTCTTTTTAAAAAAAATTTAAGTCATTCTTAATCATCAAAACATAGTTTAGGCAATAGGAGAATAACCCCTTGTATATCATAATCATTAGCTCATTAGTTATAGGATGAGAACTTCCTTTAATCACAAACCATCATTTGTAAGACCATCATATCATAACCATATCATAATAAGGCATACAAGTGATTCATATTCAACCTTGTATAATCATACCTTAACATGATATCACAATTAAACATATTCATGACATAGCATAATAATCATCTTATCATCATCTACTTCATTTGAACACATAATCGTACTTCAATTGCATATCATCATAAAGAATAAAACATCGTTATTGAAGTAGAAAGCTTATAGTCACCAAGGTCTTACTAATAGACTCAAATCATCACCTTCAAGATCTTACGCTTAATTTATTAAAATTATCAAATGAACCACTCATCATCATCATCATCACAATATAGTGAATTATACAATAATATAAACAATTACATCAACCCTAATCATCTACAAGTTCAATTCATATCTAGGGTTAGATAAAATGGTTCAATCATGAAGCTTACACGGAAACGATGTCAAAGTCTAAGAACTATAGAAATTCCACAATTAAATAATCGTAATAGATTAATATAAACCAATATATTTTAACATTAAACTAATTTGGAAGATCATTCACGAAATTGGAAGAAAACCCTTCTTTTAGGCATCACTAGGAATCAATTTTGAAGAGCCTCTTGGGGAAAGAGATCCCAAGATTGAATAGCATCCATACATTAGGATTTCTTGAAGATTGATGGAGAAAAGATTGAGTCTTAAAGCCCTAGTGTACCTTGAAGCTTGGACTTCAATGGGGTCTTTGAATAAAAAGAAAAAGGGGAGAGAAGTTGGAGAGAATTGGGTTTATGAAATATGGGGTGCTAGTTTAGTTTATAAGGGTTAAATATTCACTTTATTAATCATCGCTTTAACCTTTAATTAATAAAAAGACCAAATAATTAACCTACTAATTGGAAATAATAGGGAATGCATTTGACCCTCTAAACCATGAAGCCCGCCTACACCCAGTCGTTCCATCGACGGCCCGTGCTAGCAGTCTTTGTTTTGGTCAGAGAGGCCATCTTTTAGCCATTTTGGGAAATTGATAAATGTCAACCAACGGATGAATCGATGTCTCGTCGTTTGTCTCGTGGTTGCACACTATCTCCTAAGACAATTTTTCAGTCAAATGTTAGGGTCCTCTCCAAGGACCCTTAGGGTGGTATTTGGTAAGTTGTACCTGGACATTTCGACCCTAAACACACTCTTCTATATGTTTAAAATCTTTTTTACCAATTTTTATTAAATTTTGAATCTTAAAACCCCTTGAAAAATGCCAAGGAACACTAGCACACATTTCACAATTCTCCGGACGTCATAGCGTTTCTTGACGTTTTGACTCTAACACTTCCTAATTAGTTTCAATACCTTATTTTAGGCTTAAAACAGTGTTTCAAGTCTTGGTTCATCATGTGAGTCTCCTGATTAAGCTATGAACTTCTAGAGTGTTACATTAACCCCCCCCCCTAGGAACATTCGTCCCCGAATGACACAAAACTCTTTTTATCGGGAGAAGATAGACTAAATACTAGCTGCCCGACCAACAACAACATAAAACCATAAGGAGTCAAAACTCATAGGAGTACTATACAACTCCATTCAACACATAAACATGGCCTTACACATAGCAACTCAAATTAAAAGTCGCAAAACATAAGAGCTCAACTAATAAACACACATAGCAAGGAACTATCTTCTCAACATCAACACGAGATCAAAATGACGCCAAAGAGTTACCATGCTATTATTCTCAGGAAAACATCAAAATACCAAAATCTCAAGAAGGCAAAAACATATGTTTCACATAAGTGCACGTTAACACAAAAAACCTTTTTCATGAAAACTCATTTTGACTCAAACCTTTTACCAAAACAGGTACATGCTTAGAAAATAAACCAAATTCATATTATTCATTATTTTCATTTTTTAAGAGGAACACAAACATCAATTAGGAAAAATATGAGGATAGCGGGACTTCATGTCGGCCTCGGCCTCCCATGTTGCACCCTCAACTTGGTCGTTTCTCCATAGCACTTTTACAGAGGTCACCTCTTTGTTCCTCAACTTCTTTACTTGACGGTGTAGGATTTACACCGTACCTCTTCATATGAAAGTTATACAGTCACCTCAAACCCTACAATATACAGAATGTACACTGGATCACCTAAACAGTTCTTGAGCATGGATAAATGAAATACCGGATGAACCGAAGCTTTTTCACTAGGTAATTTCAACGCATAAGAAACCTTTCAAACCCATTGCAATATCTAATAAGGACCCACATACCGGGGACTTCGCTTCCCCTTCTTACCAAATCTCATCTCCCCTTTCAAAGGTGAAATCTTAAAGTACACCTTATCACCTACTTCAAATTCAAGGTCTCTTCTACGACTGTCGGCATATAACTTTTGCCGACTATATGTTGTTTCTACTCTATTCCTTATCACATGAGCTTTCCTTAAATCTTGATCGATTATTTCATGACCAAGGAGTGAAAACTCACCAACCTCAAACCATCCAACAGGTAACCTACATCTCCTACCATAGAGTGCTTCGAATGTTGCCATGTCAATACTCAAATGGTAGCTATTATTATAAGAGAACCTAATCAACGAAAAGTGATCGTCCCGTTTTCCTTTGAAAATTATAACACAAGCTCTTAACATATCTTCTATGGTTTGAATGCTACGCTCCGCTTGACCATCCGTTTGAGGATGAAAAGCGGTGTTAAGTTTCACTTGAGTACCCAACCCGTTTTGAAAAGACCTCCAAAAACAAGAAGTGAATTGAGAACCTCTATCACATATGATGGACAAAGAGATCCCATGAAGACTCACCACCTCATTAATATAGATTGTAGCATAATCCTCTATCGAATACGTAGACTTGACGTGGATAAAGTGACCAGATTTTGTTAACCTATCCACAACAACCCATATTGAGTCATTTTGCCTACTTCCCCGAGACAAACCCACAACGAAGTACATATTAATGCCTTCCCACTTCCAAGCCATAACTTGCATTTCTTGAGTTAAACCACTCGGCTGTTGATGCTCGGCATTAAATTGTTGGAAATTTGGACACCTAGCCACAAATTTTGCTACGTCCCTTTTCAAGCCTTCCCAGCAATTGTCCTCCTAAAGATTATGGTACATCTTGGTGGCACCCGGATGAATAGAATATCAGGAACCATGAGATTCTTCAAAAACTCGCTTCCTAAAACCATCAACATCCGGCTCGCACAACCTACCTTGGTACCTAAGCACACAATCCCCCTCCGGAAGAATGAATCATTAAGCTTACAAAGAAATTATTACTTCAACTTCTTCAACAAAGGATCACATTGTTGCTTATACTTCATCTCAACCACTAAAGACGGTTCGGAGTTATGATGGACCATAAAGCCACCATAAGTAGAATTTTCCAAATGAACACCCAATCGAGCCAACGTATGAACATGTTTTACTAGGTCATTCTTGGATTGTTCCACATGCGACACACTACCCACATTCATACGACTTAGAGCATTTGCAACCACGCTAGCCTTGGCGGGGTTTGTAGAAAACACTCATGTCGTAATCTTTCAATAATTCAAACTATCATCTTTGTTATAGATTTAACTTCTTTTGAGTAATAACATATTGAAGACTCTTGTGGTCGGTAAATACATCCACATGTACCCCATATAGATAATGCCTCCATATTTTCAAGGAAAACACCACGGACGCTAATTCAAGATCTTGAGTTGGGTGGTTCTTCTCATGCATCTTGAGTTGCCTAGAGGCAAAAGCTATAAAATTACCATGTTGCATAAGTACACAATACAAACCCACTCGAGAATCGTCAAAATATACCACAAAGCCCTTGTTATCCTCCGGTAAAGTCAACACCAGAGCGGAGGTTAGCTTATCTTTAAACTCTTGGAAGCTTCGTTCACAAGTCTCAGACCACTCAAACTTCACCTTCTATTGAGTAAATGTTTTCAAAGGAGATGAAATAGATGCAAACCATCGTAAACCCTTCAATAATACCCGGCTAGACCCAAGGAACTTATAATGTCGGTTGGAGCCAAAGGTGTAACGACCCGAGGGTATACACAAGAAGAAAAGGTATCCACAAGTTGTTACGCAGAATATTCGACCTATCAGTGGTCTCCTACAAGACCTTAGACATCATTGCATAAACATATATGAAAAGTATTGCATAATTAAAACTTTTTACAACCTCATCTTAAAATCTCTTTTATTGAAAACATAGAACATGATAAGTTTGTCATAGCCATCTTAGACACACGAATATCTTGGGTCACAACCCATACATCAACAAAATACAAAATATTTAAGTCTATTAAAGTGTCTTTGAATAGAAAAGCTAAACATAGTTATGTCCTCGAAACAATTAAGGACATACCAAAACTTTCTTGAAAGGATGCTTATATCCAACCTTCACTTCGAATGACTCCTGTCAATTGCCACATACACATTTAGTGATAAGACAATATACGGAATTGTACATTACAATGCACTAAGTATGGTGACATGAAATAAAATATGCTAAAAGGACATTTATGTAAAACATACTCTTTTATGGAAAAATCATAACATAATTATAAGAAAAACATTCAAGTCAAACTTCACATATAAGACTAATTCCAAGTAATCCAATATATAGCACTAATATCACTTCAAATCATATATGTATATAACTCTCCTACCAATGTTTATCGTAGACTTACTTATGTAAGACAAGAAGAGACAACCCATACACCCTCTTCAAGCACACCTAAATAATCCTTAAGACTACCTATAATAAGATTATTACCTATTGCATTCAAATCACCAACTAAGGTTACTCTAAGATTCACTTGAGTAAAATATTAAGAGACCGCCCATACACCCTTTTCTAGCCTACTTAACCAACCCACGAAGATACCCTAGATAGGGATACATTTATTCAGCCTACATTAACTTAAGTCATAATAATACAATTAATCAATTTATATTCAATTAAGATTTTAGAAGACTTCATATAATGGTCTTTGAAAGACCTAGGGAACCTACTCCATAGCACCTTCAGAGCCTACTCGTGCGATGTCTATATAGTGTCCCATTCCACTACATGAATTTTGTAGAACTTATACAATACTAGAATGTATCCCACATGATGAGAATAGGACTTAACCAACATAGACCATACAAGCTAGACATGGAATCCATAGTATTCCCTACTCCGATGGAGGGTGTTCTACTTGCCAAGGGTACAACTAGGACACATCTCATGTAGGTACATGGTTAAGGAATATGAAGGTTTTCATTGTACTCTAGTCTCAACTTATGTATAGTCACTCCCATACCATAGTCACTCGGTGCTAGCCTTTGTTCTCATAGAGTAGTTCAATCACACAAGACATATGACAAGGCAACACTTCTAGCCTTATCTCACCATAATGCCTCTAAAAAAAATGGGTCCTCTAGGGCTGCCACTCAATGGTTAATAAGATAGCCACATGAATAACTTATAGATGGTTTCAAGTCGTTCCATCCAACCTAAATCTAAGTCCACCAATCACACAAGAAGGATACCATTACGGATTTCAATTTCAAGGATATCATGACCTTCTTTCTCGTTTGATGGTTCCAAGTTAATGACCCTCTTAACCATGTTCAAGGTTATATTTCAATCAATCATACACATACACTAAAAATATGCTTAAGCCTACTAAGTCAAGAGTTCATATTAACATTCTTCATTTATCAAGTAAAGAGACATAGGTCTACCAAAATAATACACACACATCATCATCTCATCACATATACAACAACATTCAAGAAGCACAATAGGATAACCATGTCTTCTACGAGTCACCCAATACACTCCTATGGAAACATCAATATATTCCATCATAAGATTCATATAGTCAACTAGGAAGAAACACACTTCAAAATCAAGTATACTTTCAAAATCAAGTATACGAACATAAAGACATCATCATAGTGTATAATGATCACCTATATTCAATTAGGAGAGATCATGATTTCATTTCATTCATACACATATACCACATAAACCTTCACATTGATCACCTACACAAGCTATAACATAATAATATCACAATTCAGAAAGTAATGTCGACAAGTCGATGTTCTTCACAATTATAGCACATAAGCATCGTCACCATAAGTGGACCATACCAATCAACACAATTCAGTACCAATACAACACAAATATAGGGAGAATTAGGTAATATTATCACCATTCAATCATAAACACCTCCAATCCTTAGCCATTGCAACCAATTCAATTTACAAAGGCTCTTACCAATAGCCATAAACAGCAATCCAAACGAATAATAAACCAACACAATGATCCAAAATGATACAATATGAAAATCATAAAATTAAGGTAGTACATATACAATTCTCACATGATCTTTGCATAATTCAACAGCCCGAAGTAATCTACACAATAATCTAATACAATCAAGCCATGATCAAATCACCCATATTATAGGCAAAACTAGGATTTCATTAATTGAATGGGTTCATAGGAATTTTGATCTAAAATTAGTCACTTAACATAAATTATAATAATCATTGTTTCAAATCATTTTATGCAAGAATCCATGGCTAGAAGTTGAAATAGAAGAATTCATGCTTTTGATCGACTTTGAAAACCTTTGGAATTGACTCCTTGAAAGGAAAATAAATCAAGGATTAAACACCATACCCATATTGAATCAAATCCCACGAAATTTGTGGAGAAAAACATGAAAATAAGTCTTCTTCCTTGGAGTTTCAAAGCTTCATCAATGGAGGTTTTGCAGAATAGGAATGGAGAGGTTTTATTTTGAGTTGAGGATATAGATATTAATTGTTATTTTAGGGGCATAAAAAGACTCAATAAACGTCAATAAGTAATCCCTAAATAAACCAAAAGACCCCTGCACTTAATGGACATTTTAACCAATTCAAATTTGACTTAAAAATGATGCGACCAAATCTGGTAAGTCACTGCGCGTCGCGGGGTCACCTCTGATTCTTGGTTTTGCAAAATTTTGAGATAGAATGGATCGCGATGTCCCCGCGTCGCAGGGTAAAATATTTTCCCCTTTAAGTGTAGCTGGCGCGACGCGCAGCCACGTTCAAAAAGGGGCTGTCTAGTAGCTTGCTTGGCACATGTTTGGGTCCTCCTCAATGACCCTCTTTGATGGTCCTTGCAGCATCTTTCTCTGACTTTTAAACCTTTTACATGTCAGTATACATATAGAAATCATATATAGTTAATTTCACCATCAAACCATAGTCAAAACTCCACTACAAAACACTACGACATATTATTTCAACTTCGACTAGTTTCCAAACGTCTTGGACGTTGAACTTCCAAACTCTTCAAACTGACTTCTAATGCTAATATTAATCATTTTAAGACGTCAGCATCTCATGACACATATGTTAGACTCTAGATTAACCTAGTTTTATAGTGATGTTACATACTCCCCTACTTGGACAACATTCGTCCTCGAATGACACTTGATACAATTTAAACACTTTCAAGAGATAAGACTCAAGACTAGAGGATCATAACCATACCACCAAATACACATGTATAGGAGGAACATCAAACCCACGTAACAAGAGACTCAAACCACAACAATAATTTAGGCACAACTCTACAACTCATTATGCAATAAGACTCTATCATTTCACATCATATAAGAGGAAATTCCTTCTCCACACATTATCGTGCTCATTTACATGATTTTTACACACATTACAACCACTTCTCGTGAAACACACAATTAAACAAAAAAATTCAAATACTAAACAATAAGGCATGACCACTAGATTACTAATGAATCATATAAGCATTTTATTAAAGAAACATTACAATATGAGATACAACATCATACAACCTAATTCTACAACATAAACATAATTTCATTAAAAATGCACAATACAAGTAGATCAATGAAACTCATTTCCACTTAAGACTCCTAAAATATATGCAATATGCAACTATAACATTCAAAATCTCAAGCTTAAATAGAATAGAAGAGAAGAGACAACAATCTACAATACAACTACAACCCAACTACTCACCATACACCACCACGTAGAAGGAACCCTTCACAAGTAAAGAGAGAAAATTATACTTACCGGCAGAATCACCCGACTTGGCCTTAGCTTGGAGTAAATAGAAGCGATTCTTCCTTGTAACATCACAATCCGGAACAGTAGGAGGAACTTGTGTCGCCTCTCTTCTTCTAGCCGCAATTGTAGGACAATTCCTCACCTTATGATCATCCTTACCACAACAAAAGCAACCACCGGTACCAACTAAATATTTACCAAAGTGTTTCTTCCCACACATTGCACAAGTAGGCTTAACCACTTGGGAACCACTACCAATCTCAATCTTGACCATAGGAGCAATAGAACCTTCTTGCATTGGAGCTCTCTTCTTAAATCTAGGTTTGTTTTCTCATCTACCTTACCCCTCTTCAAATTCGTTGGGATCCTTCTAGAGAAATCCCTAGAAATTGGGTTGTTTAGAAATCAACTTTGAAAGGCCTCTTGGGGAATGAAATTTCAATAGTGAAGAACCCTACCTTAATGAATCTTTGTCCAAAAAAAATTAGTAAGAAACTTGGAGGATGAATAGAGAGAGAATGTAGAGAGAGGTGGGAGAAATTGGGTTTCAATTTGAGTTTGAGTTTTGGAGTGGGAAATGGTGATATTTGACCTAAAATCAATATATAGTCCACCCCCAAAATACCCAAACTACCCCTCATTAAGCTGGACTTGCAAAAGTGAAGTCCAACTTATCATTAACTGTGAAACCCCATCCACCTTAATGACCCACTTCACAGTCCGTGAAGTGCTTAATGGACCGTGGTTGTGGTCGTGAAAGGTGAGGAAGAAGCTCCCTAAATGAGACACCTCTATTTTTCTTTATGGAAAATTCACAAACCCTTGCTCCATTCCATGAACATGCACCACTTCCCATTAAGTGGCTTGTGGTGCTCTTAAGCAGTAGCTGACCAACGCCACATTCATTTCCCCCAGATGGGTAAGGCATGTTTACGACTTCCCCCTTTCTTTCGTCAAGTACACTGCGAGTTTTGAAGTGGCTCGTGGTGTGTTGGACAGTAGCTATCCCTTCGTGTCACTTTCCTCCATGGCCAAAACATCTTCACGAGCTCCCCACTTGGTCGTGGTAATGCTTGTGAAGATTAAGGCAGTAGCCTCCTTCCTTGGGCAGCCTTGGCCCTTTGAATTTGGCTTTCCCTTGAATCTTTGCACTCCTCCCTTGTTCTTACTTCTCTATATTCCTTCTGAAGCACCTATGTCAACTCTCATCACCTTATCATAAACCAACATTTAGACACTTCTTTGAAAACAACCTAGCACTACACTAGTCCAAGTCACTAGTTCATCGAATATCGTTGACGTTTCTTGATGTTTTGATACTAACACTTCCTAACTAATTTCAATACATTAATATAGTCTTATAGTCATTGTTTCAAGTCTTAGTTTAACAAGTGAGGCTCTATACTAAGTTATGGACTTTCACAGTGTTGCAACTCAAGCTACGGTAAGGAAAGCCCATCTAACCTCCTCATTAATCATGGCCGAGGGAACCGCCGATACCTCATTCCCTTTATTAACTATGTCACGGCCGGGGAGCAACCCCCAGTTGTGGCCGGCGTCGTTGTCTTCTCAGAGGACTCAGACAAGCCCTTACCATTTGTCATAACATATCATTGCTTAAAAATCACGTAAAATTTAAACTTTTACATACTATGTGAAGTATACTTAGACTTCTCGCTTAAAAATATAATAAATATACATACGATATCCTAAAAAGTGTCTCGCATAAAAACCATCTAAATAATAAGAATCTTGGACGTAGCCAATACTAAGTCAATATGGCATATAGGCCTTAATAGAATAGAATCCAAATGATAAAGGGAATAAAGAGTATATCTTAAAATTACTTACGTCTTCATAGATAGAATGATTAAAAGATAGAATCCCTGAACATGAGGACCTACCAACACTTGGAGAAAGAATTCCAAGCTTCTTCAATCTACCTTCTTAATCTTCAATAGCCGGACCCTATATCTGTAGTTATATAATGTAATGGGTTAGTAAACCACATGTACTATGTATGGGTATATGCACATAAAACACTTAAAGACATGCATGAAAAAGGACCATTTCTTTAGAAAGCATGCTAAGTCATTTGAAAGCCTTTAATGCACATACAAGAGAGCATATACTAGATAAGGATCACAACAACATAAAGCATGATCATAACCAAAGACATATCATCATAAAGTCATCAGAACATTTTCATGTTTAATAGTTCATATCAACATAACATAAAAAACACTTCCCAATAATCCCATCCCAATCCTACAAGTGCAATGATCATGGGACGCCCCATAACCCCACATAATCAAGTAAACAAGATAGGGAGACCATAAGTAATGCTTTGATTCATGCAAGTTACGTCATAAGTATTCATCACATATAGCAACATAGACTATTTCATGTTCATTAACATAGCCAACATCATATAAGAGCCATATCATATATCATAACCATTATACATTTCATATTCATATTACAAGAGAACAATCTCCTAGGACTTCCCTTATAGTCAACTTGTGTAATGTCTAGGTAGAGTCTCATACCCCCACCTATACTAAGTAGACTCCTCAAGTCTTTCTATTCAATGTCCATTTACTTTTCTTTCATTTTACTTGAGGAACCAATCGCCTTAACCGACATTAGACCATGTGAGCTAAACATGGAATCCGGTGTCATGAAACCACACACCAAAAGAAGATGGTCTACATGCCAAGGTAGAACCAAAACATTAATGTAGCATTCTAGGTTGATCCACTAGATAGTATTCTTATAGAGGCAACATACTTTAAGAACTAGGAGATATATTAGAGACCCATAGTTCCACATTACACGACAGCCTCTATGTCATGAGATTCATTATGAACCTACCTTCGAACTACGGAAGGGACAACTCTTATATGTAGTGCATCAGTACTAAGCTAAAGTCCCTTTTTGGAATAACAGTTAAGTCATCATTTATCATGAAACTTATCATAAGAAATAGGAGATTAACTCATCATATAAACATGATCATAAGATCTTTAGGTTTAGATGAGAATTTACTTTCATCACAACCTTCATTTTTGAGATTAACATATCATAATCATAATGTGTAAGCCATACAAGATAAACATCATCAATTTGCATTATCATATCCTTACCATGATCTCACATTCAACATATTCATAGGCAATAATATAATCATGGAAACATCATACATACTTTTATTTCATAACAACATTAAATATATGCTAACATCAACAAAATAGAGTAATCATGACTTTAGAAGACTTATCTAATTGCTTCCAAGAATCTTCATTAAGAACTTACATTCAATTCACAACAATCATCCAATAATATAGTGAAATACTCAACAACAAAACCAATCCCAACCACTCTAGTCATAAAAAAAACTAATTCATAGTTACGGTTAAGGGAAAGGGCTTATTTAAGAGTTAATTAAAGTTATACTTCCAATCCCAATAATTACATGACGTTTAGTGATAAATAGAACATAATCAAATCCATTATTTGGAGAAATAACATGCTTCATACAAAAAATCAACATTTCATATCAATTACCCAACAAATACATACTAATTAACGATAGAAAATCATAGTTTTTCATCATTAGTCATAAATCTCAAGTTTGGAAGAAAAGTCGTTTGTAGAGTAAAAACCCTAGGACTTGAATTGTTGGAAATCATAATTGAAAGGAACTCTTGGGGAAAGGAATCTCAAGAGCAAAGAACCCATACCTTATTGACAATTATTCCACGAATTTTGACTAAAAATCTTGGAGTCTTCCTCTTCTTCCTCATGTTTTTCTTGTTCTTCAATGGAGTTTCAATAGAGAGAGTTTTTTTTAAGAGAGATGAGAGGGATTTGTTAATTCTGATTTAGAGTGCGTGAAAGTGGTTTAAAACTGAACTAAAACTATTATAAACTTGTATCCTAAAATACCCAAAATACCCTTCACTTAAATGGGACTTTTTGTGAAGTTAATTTTTACTTAAAAACGACGCGGACTTATCTGTGAAGTGGCTGCGCATCGCGGGGGGAAGTTTCCCATTTATTTTTGAAAATTCAAGTTGAGACTATGGACCTCGTAGAGGCCCCACGCCATGAGGAAACTTTTTTCCAACCTCGTGTTGGCTGCGCTACGCATGGCTGGCTCCACATCTTTGCTGTCGTAAGCTACTTTGGCAGCTTCCTCGACAAGGTTTGCGTCACCTCAAGGACCCTTCGGGCGGTTCTTGGGGAATCGTTACTGAAAGTTTGGACCCTTTACGCGATATTTTACCTATTGAAAGTTTTTCAATTTTTGTACTTCATTTGACACTCCCAAACCTTCACCAAACATAGGGACATCTACTAGTTCAAATTAGCTAGTTTTCGGACGTCAAGGTCTTTCTTTGTCGTTTTGTCTTTAACATTTTCTAATTAATTTTAATACATTAATATAGGTCAGGAAAAATAATTAAATCATTAATAAATAGGTGATACTCTAGTCTAGTCATGGAACTTCCATAGTGTTATAAAATATAGGAAGTTGTTCACGTTAAGGGACTTGATTACCTAATGTAGGAATTCCCTTATTCACTACTTTCTCATCAGCTATTCTTGGGGGCATCTTTCTTATATTAATATCCTATAGAAAAAAAGAAGATATTAGGAAAATACACTTATAGAACTCAACTATATGGCACAACTTCAAGAGTAATGAAGAAAGTGAAACTTCTATTGTCCTTTAGACTCCTGCTCATAGATATGTCGCGACTCACACAGAGGAAAAAAACTCTACTAGAAGTGGTCTCCTCATACTTTGAACCCTAATGATTTTAACACCCCAGAAATTCTTATGACCTAGACTAGGGCCTCAAATAATGAATAATGATAATTTAGACCTAGATAAGTGTAATTAACTAGATTTGAATGTATTAGATTGTAACACCTCTAAAAATGACATAGGTGAAACTAGAGACTAAAACTTGTGTCATGATGTTTTGAAGTTCAAAAATGGTTTAATGATGATAGGAGGCAGTGTTTAATGTTTCGTGAAGTTTGGAGGTTAAACGTCCGAGAACATCCATCACGTTCGAAAGGTTTGCCTTGAAACGTGCTTGTGTGTCTTAGTGTTTTTCATCAAGTTTTACGTATTTGTTTTCGATGAAATTGATCTAAGAGGTCCTTAACATGTATCCGACTATATTCAGGTTGGCAACTTCCGGGCAAAACTCCCCAGGGACCAACCAAGGGGTCCTTGAGGAAGACCCTTCTTGGATGCCAAGACTATCCAAAATAGTCCCACCTAAGAATTGCAATTGACACCGAGTAGGCTGGTCAACACCCCCTAGGCGGAGGGCGGAGGTGGGGACTTAGGCGTGGGAGCTTGAGCATCCAATTTAGAGCATCTAACCCAAACTACGGACCAGCAGGACATTCCGTTTATTGTGCTATGGGGCGTAGTTAAGTGGTCGTCAATGGTACCTGCAATTTCTGTAGGTGTCTCAGCCAGCCCAAAGTTATTTTGGGGTTTCAACCTTCTCTTCCTAAAATTAGTTGAACTGTTTATTAAGGTCATTTTAGGCATTATATGTTGGTTTATATGTTTTAAACACTTAGATAAATTCATTATTCAAAAAACCAAAAACCAAAACCTCTAAGGAACTCTCTAGAACACCATTGGAGTTTGAAGGGAGATTGGAGCTTGAAGCTTGGTTTCTCAAACAATACTTCTCAATTTTCGTGGTCTAGCATCAATTATGGAATGTCCTTCATCCTTGAATCTCTTTTCTTCAAGGATCCAAACTTCAAAGTGATTTCCAAATTCTTTCAAAAGAAGAAATTGTCCTATTTTGATATCTAGCAATGGGTTCTTGCATAAATTTTTTTGAAACAATGTATATTGATTTAATTGATGTTTGTTTTATGATTTTAGACTAAAAATTATATGAAACCATACAATTCATGAAACTCTAGTTTTGATTATTTTATGGGTGATTTGATAATGTCTCTATACTTTTAATTCTTGTGTAGTTTGATTAGGACTAAAGAATTATGAAAGAATCATGTTCTAATATTAAGTAGGCTTCCCTAATTTGATAAATTCTTGAATTCGTTGTATATTGTGATTATTGAATTTAATTTGTGACTATGAATATTGGTACGAGGCTTTGTATATTGAGTTGCTTCGTGAATGATATGCTATATGTGATATAATGGAGTATGAGTGTTTCTTCTTTTGGTATATTTGTGCCTTTTTCTTGACACATGTACAATATGAATGTGACTTCTTCACTTAGTATGATAAAGATTCTTAGTCTTATATATGTTATTTACATGTGGCCTTGAACATAGTAAAGAAGGTCCTTTATGTGGAACCTTCAACCTAGTTGGAAGGTTATGATATCCTTGCAGTTAAAAGTCGTAATGATATCCTTCTTGTGTGAATGGTGGACTTAGGGTTGGTTGGCTGTAATGGCATTCATTCATCCTTAGGAAATTCATTGAGCTATCCTCTTCCCATTGTAGGTAGCCTAAGTTTACCCTCTTTGGTAAGGTGTAATGTGATTGGGTTGTGAACTTGATATGGAACCTCTTCATATACTCCTTTATTGAAATACTCTATGAGAATAAAGGCTAGTACCTCGATATTCCTTAACCATGTGCCTACATAGGATGTGTCCTATTTCTACCATTTGCAAGTAGAACCCACCCTCCATCAGAGTAGGTTTATGACTACGGATTCCATGCATAGCTAGTATGGTTTATGTCGTTTATTGACTATTCTCATAATATGGGATACCTACTAGTGTTGGAGAAGTTCTATGAAGTTTAGATAGTTGTATGGGACGCTATTTAGACATTGTATGAGTAGGCTTTGATGATGTTAGTGTGTGAGTCCCTATGTCTTCTCCAAGACCATTATTTGAATGTCCTTAAGTGTTGAATGTCTCTTGAATAATGAATTAAGTTAGTAAGTATGTTAATGAACAAGTACTTATCTAGAGTACCTTTAAGGATTGAATAATTAAGGTGTGGAGGGGCATGGGAATGGTCCCTTCATGTCTTACCTAGGGAAGTCTTAAGAATAACTCTAGATAGGAAAAGTTGATTAATGAAATGGAAATAATCTTATCTTAGGTAGTCTAAAGGATCTTCTAGGTGTGTATAAACGGATTGTATGGGTGGTCGATTCATACACCCAAGTGATCCTTAGAATCACCTTTGGTCGGAGGATATCATGTTTATGTGTTTCGATGTATTCTTGATGCTATCTAGTGATAGGCGACTTATATGTGAAGTTACTGTGAAGTTCACTGTGAAGTCACTGTAATGTTACTGTAATTTGATATAAATTGAGTATGACTTTGAAATGTGTTCTAAATGTGAGGTTTGGTGTTTAAATGTAGTTCTTATACTTTTAATATGAACTTTTAATAAAAAAGTGCACGTTTCTCATAAATGTTTGTTTCTCATTATTTTATGCATCATGCGATACTTAGTACATACATTGTACTAATTCCATACATTTTTCTAAATCTAAAGGTGTAGATGTAAGGTCAGAGGCGTCTTGAAGCAAAGCTTGGTAACGAGGACTCTTTCTAGCAAAGTTGGGGTATGTCCTCACTTTATTCGAGGACATTACTATCTTTAGACTTCTTTTATTCAAAAGTATTGTAATAGACTAAGTATTTCTATATTTTGATTTTATGGGCCGTGTCCCAAGTATTCCTAAGTCTAAGATTGGTGTATGTTGAGACTTAGAATTTCCTATGGTTTTATATGAAATATGTTTTAAGATATTATTCGTGTGAAATTTTTTAATTATGCACAGCTTTCCATACATGTATGCAATGAATGATGTCTAAGGGCTTGTACAAGACCTCCGAGTGGTCAAGTACACAATGTTGTATATCAGAGATAACCATATACTCTAGGGTGTACTCTCGGGATGTGAAAAATACTAAACGTCAAGGACGACCATGATATCTAGTGAACTAGTAACCTGTACTTGTCTAGTGCTAATGGTGGTAGGATTGTTAAAGGGGTTTCTAGGGAGTTGATCATTAGAAGATGATGGGAGTATACATATGTGCTTAAGAAGGGTCCTAAGCATAAATTACAAGGAAAGCGTTCCCACCCTTGTGGGGAAAGCCGAAGATAATAAACAAGGTTGCCCCACAAACGGAGGCTATTGCCTCAACCTTCACGAGCATGACCACGAATATGGGGTGCTCGTGAAGAAGCCTTTACCATGAAAGGGGTATGACATCTTGGACTAGATACTTTCCAAGGGACCATGAGCCACTTCACGACTCGTGGTTCACTTGACGGACGGGGAGGCTTTGTCGTTGCTTTGCCTTAGACATTTTTGGAAATTAAGAGTTTGGAGAGGCTACTGCTTAAAGCACCACGAGTCACTTGACGGGCTGTGGTGCATGTTCATGGACAAGAGGGCTTGGTCGTGAAGGTTACTCAGAACCTTTTAGGGTGGCACGTTGAGGGGATATCCTGCACCACACTTTTGAAGCACCACCACGGGCCGTTGATCTTTTCATGGCTTGTGAAGTGGGGCGTGAAGGATTGACGGGGGTTCCAAGTCAATGTCAAGATTGAATTTTAATTAAAAATTACTACATAGTGAGGGGTATTTTAGGTGATGTCTATATATTTAGGTCATTTATCACTCATTTCCCACTGCAAAACCAAATCCAAAATTGAAACTTAATAACTCCGACTTCTCCCTACATTCTCTCTCTACGTCATCCCTATCGAAGACACTTTGAAGTTTGAAGAAGAAAATTCAATATCCAAGCTTAAATATCGTGGATAAAGTATCACCAAGGTATGGTTTCTTTAACTCTCGGGATTCCTTTCCCCGAGAGGTCCTTTCAAAGAGATTATCAAACTTCCCAAAAACTGCAGTTTTTCTCTACACATGTTTCTTCATCGAAAAACCAAATTAGGAATTAATTGATATGAATTATGATAAATTAATGTTTGTATATATTGATGGAAAATTCTTGTTATTCACTCAAGATTCCCATGGACCCATGTTTTTCCCTAATTTCATGAAAACCTTGAATTGATATGGTGAAATGTGAAGATGATGAATATGTTATTTGACTACATTGATGTTAATTATGTAACTACTTCTTGAATTACCTTTCTTTATGCATTGATTATGCATTCTTGGGTGATTGAGTATAAAGTCCCATGAAAAAGCAAGAAGGTATGAATGTTGTTTTTTCTTGAACTCAATTATGTTAGATGAATTACTTGGATAGTAATGATATTGTAGCTAATGTGTTGTGGTGGTGTTGATGACAAGGTTCCCTCATCCTTAACTCTATACTCTTGAATTAATTATGAAGTATGAATGTATGTTATGTTAGGTTGGTTTTATGATTGAAAGGTAGTTGTCATGATTAAAATGAATTGTTAAAGTGAAAGGTTTACTCACTTTCTAGTGGTTCCACAGTGAAAGGAGTGTTCTCACTTATGATCAGCTATGAGATATTATGATGAGATGCGTACAGAAGTTTCTAGTAGAGGCTAATGTGAACCTAATTTATGATTAAAGTTGATTACAAAAGGGAATTGATGCTTATCACCGAAACGGCTTGTGAATAAGATTGGGGGTCTCACATTTAGTAAGTTCGGCTACTCACATGGGTTCCTCACGTTTAGCATGTACGAATTCCCAATGTATGTGTTGTTTAATGAGATGGAAAAACCCATTTTTTAGCAAGTTATGGTTTCTAGTAACAATCTACTTGACCCTTAACTATGTGCCCACATAGGTCTCAAACTTAGTAGATCAACCTAGATAGATATGTACGAAAGGTCACACCTTAAATAATTATTAACACTCCCTTTTTAGTGTGGGACTAGAACACCGGATTCCATGCATCTCACAATGTCTAATGTCGGTTATTGTAACCTCTTTCCCAAATGTAAAATTAAATGAAATGGAGTGTGGATTTAAACTTTTCACAGGTATAATAATAAGAAAACTCTTTTATAAATACTACAAATAAGTCTCGTTGTCACCAACAAACTAAAAGACACAACTTAAATATCTTAGTGTCTCGGCCCTTTATATTAAAAGGAAATACATAATAAGTCTTATACAAGTCTTAATGAAAACTAAAGAAAAATAGACTATGTCCTAGAATATAAGAGGACATACCGAGTATTGAGAGAGTCAACTTGCCAAGCTTACCTTCTAAACTTCTGCTTGCTTCCAACCTATACTTATACAATATAAAAAAGTATGAGGTTAGTACAAATATTTTACTAAGTATGGCATTATGCAAAAACACATGTAAAAGGGACATTTCAGTTGAAATAGAACATTCCTACTATTCATTTAATCTTCATGAATATAGTAGTAAAACAACATATAAATCATCATTTAGCACATATGGTAAAACTAACATTATTTTAGTACAAATCTACACTTTATACTTAACTTTAAGAAATTTTACAGTGAACCTACTTCTTTTTATCTTAGAGTGAACTCATTTCATTTCTACTCACACTGAACTCATTTACCTTGAAGCATCCCTAACAAAGGTTATCCTAATACTCACTAAGGTATGACATGGAGGAACCGCCCATACACTCCCTTCAATACACACCTAAGTGATCCTAAAGACTACCGACTATAGGATTACCGCACACGGATAACAAGCTCACACTCAATATCAATACACTAAGGAACATACTTACATTTAAGGACTTCACATAAGAACCCTTCTCCAAGGCAACTTCCAAGTTACACATAGTGCAACATGAGAGTATAATCCCATACTACTACTCCCACCAAGTGGTCCTTGTAGAATCCCTTAGATTAGGCACACCATATTCATCATTCATAACCTTCATCATACAATACATAACTATAACATGGTTTATTGACATTAGACAGTAAGTCACATACCTTCATTGACATTTCATAATGACTCATTCGTTCATTCATATAAGACATACAAACACTCCCTACAAATGCCTACTTGTGCAATGGATATATAGTGTCCCATACCACCTACCCTAAGTGGTACAACTTTAGAAGATTTAGCTCATTTCATACCATTGTGGAGGCTAGATTTAACCCACATAGACAATGAGATCTAGACATGGAATCCCTATATTAATCCCTACAGATAAGGGATCCCCACATGCCTAGGTTAGGGTCATTCTTGAGCCTTTACATGGATTTTCCATTAGCTACTCCTATGTTGGTGCATAGTTAAGGGATAAGGAGATTGCTTCTAAGTAACTCATTATCTACTAACGAGGATTAATCATCTAAAGAGGTACATTGGATACAACATCTGAACTCACGAAGTGTAACCACCCATACTTCAAATCCTCTCGGTGCTATGCATTACCCCCCACAGAGTCTTAAGCATACATTACTAAAGGTTAAGGGATAACTATTGGACACCACATCTCAACTCATGAAGAGTTTCCATCCTCCAACCTATCTTGGAAAGCCCCTAGGGAATAGTGAGGTTTGTACTAAACACTTCATCTCAAATCACGAAGTGTGTCAACCCGATAACTCCCCTTCTTCTTAATATAGGCGTAGTAGGGATGGTATAGACACTTCATCTATACTAACGAAGAGTGTCCACCCTAAAATCCCTCTTTCATGTTTATTAACTTCATTCATTCAATCAAAGTGTGTGTGTGTGAGCATATGTGAGCAAATCTTTCACATAGTCACCATTTTCATAACATTGACTCCTAAACATACTCATACTTTCATTCATCATATATCGCACACTAGTATGCTTCACATATGCATATACTTCACTTAGACATAATCTCTACAAAATAAATAATTCAAGATTCATAAAGGACATCAACAAAAACAACATCATTATTACTTTGCTTCAAATATTAAACCTTCAAGGCCATACTCAAAATACACATATAAATACATATTCATATACTTCAAGTAAACACCGCCACCAAAGCTGGACCATAACAGTCAAGAATCATTTCAATGGAAACTAAACAAGATAGAACAACTTACCCTTCATCCAAGATCTCACCACCTTTTATCAATATTTCACCAAAATAACATAAATAGGCATATATAGGCATTAGCAACCAAAATGCAACATAAGAAACTCAACTGTAACATTATATAAATAGAAGCAACAATCCCACTTCATAAGCCAAAAGTTTATAATAAGCATAAGCATGATTTCATTGAAGTTTTGACATTAAAATCACAAACTAAGACTGAAAACAACATATCTTAATCCTTAAAACCTTTTCATGCAAAGACTCATGCTTAGGGTAAAAGAGAAAAGAAGTTAGAGTTTGAAAACCCTTTTTGAAATCTCTTTGAAGTGACTACTTGAATGAAAGAAAGTTCAAGGGTGAACTACCATACATCAATGAGAAGAAACCACTAAATTTTGATGAAGAAAACGTCCACAACCTTCACCTTTTGCCTTTCCTTCAGTTCTAGCTTCTATGGAATTTGAAACAGTTCTTTCTTGACGTAGGGGTTTTGAATATTTGAAAATAATGTCTAACCTAAACTTTTAAAATACCCTAAAGATAAAAATAATCATACATGGTTCATCAAAAGGCTTTGGGTGAATTTAGTAAAACACCCCAAGTCTTGGAAGATATGTGACAACTTTCCACAGCTGCCAATCGACGACCCCTAGCTACTGGGCGTCGTTTGATCGACGGCCCGTCCTGATGGAGCATTTATGGAGTCATAGACTCCTTTTATGGGGTCTAAGATCCCACTAAGTGTAGGAATAAACCCCCCAAACGATAGGGCGTCAACAGGACTACGGTCCGTTGATGAGGGGTCACAGACTGCCCAATTTGTTTGGCAGATTCTGCCTAAGTGTTGGGGTCCTCTTCTAGGGCCGCTCGTGCATCCTAGGTGAAGTCTTACCTGGACGTTAAACCCATATACATGGTAACATAGTTCTTAGGAACTCCCACAATCAATATTGACTCAAAAGACTCACCAAATATGCCAAGGCACACAAGAACTCGCATAAGCACATAAACGTCTAGTCGTCGAACGTCATTGGACGTCCCTTGACGTTTTACCTCAAACTCAACCAAAATTCAGACAATGCCTACAAAAAACATAAATAACCAGTTAAGGACCTTGAAAACTCATCCCATACATGCTTGGCTCAAGTTTCATCTATTTCATTTTAGGGACATTACATTCTCCCCCACTTGGAACAACATTCGTCATCGAATGACACTAAACACTTTTAAGGGCATCAAGGACTCTACTAGAAGCATATAAAACATCACATCAATTAAAAAAATTTATAGTAAATGCAAAAAATTCACAAGGAACACCAACTTCATATCATTAAACATTCTCAAGTAACACATGCAATTTGGGACAACTTCCACAATTCAAAGTGCACACATGCTTCGTCACTTTCATTTCATTTATGGAAAAACTACCTTCTCCAACATTATAAATGCTCATGTACATTAATTCTACACACATCGAAACCATTCTTCATGAAAATACAATTTGGTCAAATTTTGAATTTCTTTATAGTGAATACCAAACCTTCACATTGAGGCATGCATAATAATTCAATCATTCATCTTTTAAGAAATTTATCATGAAGGCATGACAATAAGAGATACAAGATTATATAAACTCATCTTATAACAAAAGCATAATTTCATGGAATGCACAATGCAAGGAGAACAATGAAATTCATTTTCAACTAGACTCCAAAACATCATGCAACATGCAACTATGACAGTTTCACTCTCAAGCTCGAATAATAATAGAAGTAAAAGATAAGGGTATCAAATACCTTGCTAATCAACTCATACTCCGCCACTTAGGGTAAACTCATTTAAAACAAATCAAGACAACCATATGGAATCAAGACTCACCGGGGCCTTCATTCTGGATTAGCTCTTTAAACATTCTCATTACTTCTTGTTAGTATCCTTACTAATCATCTTCAAGGCATCATACTTCATAATCCCACTATACCTCTTATAAGGTGAGTACTCATACTAACCTAACTCATGAACATCAAGACTAACCTTCAACCTCACTAGTCAAGCTTGACACCCTCCTCTTACGATTCAAGCTTAGACAAACTCTCTTAAACATCACCTCATTCAACTCTTAGGCACCACATAACTCAAACACATGGAATAAACTCCCTCTTTCTCTTTCCACCCACTAAGGTAGATTCATTTGGAAACCCACAATCCTGCTATATAAATTCCACCATTTCCTAGCATAACTTCACAACTAACTTGCTAAGCAAAACATACTATCTTTCCTCCTTAGAGAAAACCTACACACAACACTTCTGAAATGTTCACCTTAAATTCCTACTAGCATTGCACATAGCCATGAGATAACTCATTTTCCCCCCAAAAAGGACTTCATTCAACCATTATAACTCTTATCATGCTAGAACTACATCACCATACAACTTCACATCATACTACCTCCAATCTCATAAATTACACATAGCCATAAATGGCATCACATCACAATCTTGTAAATCCACCTTCCCATATACTCACCTAGTCACCAAAACCACAATAAGCATCAAAACTTAGCCTTTTCTCCCTCCATCCTTTGTACATCATCCCTTCCAACAAATCACATCTAGAAGACGACCGGACAAGTGAATAAAAGGGAAATCCTAGGGAATTAAGCTATATGGTATGACACAAGAGTAATGAAGAATATGAAACTTCTATCGCCTTATAGCCTCTTGCCCACGGATGTGTCACAACTCACATCGATGAACAAGACTCTACTATATGTGGCTTGTGAGACTTTGGACTATAAACTATTTCCCAAAAACTTATGCTTTGATTCAATGTTTGTAAAAACCCGCAAGTATACCCTAGAAGAAAGGAGCACTCTTGAGTCATCACAAGGCGTACATGACCCTTTGTGGTCTTGTACAATCTTCTTAACTATCGTTCATTACGTAAGATATGAAAAGTAGCGCGGAATTGACATTTTCACAATAATAATAAGAAGAAACTCTTCTATAAATACTAAGAATAAGTCTCGTCGTCACCAGCCAACTTAGAGACACAATTTAAATATGTTATGGTCAAGAGCGTTTACATTGAAAGAAAATACATAATAAGTCTAATACAAGTCTTAATGAAAAACTAAAGAAACATAGACTATGTCCTCGAATATATGAGGAAACACTGAGTCTTGAGATAGTCAACTTCTAAAGCTTGCCTTCTAAACTTACGTTTGCTTCAAACCTATAATTATAGAGTATATAAAAGTATGGCGTTAGTACAAACATTGTACTAAGTATGACATTATGCAAAAACACATGTTAAAGGGACATTTTAGTTGAAATAGAACTTTCATGCTATTTATGTAAAATCTTCATGAATATACTAGCAAAATAACATATCATAATTTAGGACATAAGTTAAGACTACCATAGTTTTAGTACAAATCTACACTTTACAGGGAACTTCAAAAAATCATCCAGTGAATCTTACAGTGAACTAAATTAATTTTTACTCACAGTGAACTCGTTTCCCTTTAAGTTTCTCTAACCAAGGCTATCCTAAGACACACTAAGGTAAGACATGGAGGAACCACCTAGACAATCCCTTCAATACACACCTAAGTGATCTTCAAGACTACCGACCATAGGCTTACTTCACAGGGGTAACAAGCACACACTCAACATCAAGACGAACATACTTACATTTTAGGACTTCACATAAGAACCCTTCTCCAAGCAACCCCCAAGTTACACATAGTGTGTTATGAGAGTAGCATCCCATACTAGTACTCACAGCAAGTACTCCTTGAAGATTCCCTTAGATTAGGCACACCACATTCATCATTCATAACCTTCATCATACATTACATAACCTTAACATGTTTTCTTGACATAATGTCCCATTTGTTCATTCATATATGACATACCAAGGATCCTTCCAAATGCCTACTTGTGCAATGGATATATAGTGTCCCATAAAACAACCTAAACACTAAATAGTACACCCTTTAGAAGACTTAGATCATTTCATACTTTTTTTGGGGCTTTCTTTAACTGACATAGACCATGAGAGCTAGACATGGAATCGCCGTAGTAACCCCTACCGGATGAGGGATCCCCACTTTCCTAGGGTAAGGTCATTCTTGAGCCTTTACATTAATTTTCCATTGTCTACTCCTATGTGGACGCATAGACAATGGATAAGGAGATTGATTCTATGTAACTCATTCTCTACTAATGAGGAGTACTCATCTCAAGAGGTCCATTGGGTACAAAATCTTAACTCACAAAGTGTAACCACCCCTTCTTCAAATCTTGTCTGTGCTAAGCATAACTCTCCCACGTAGTATTAAACATTCAATACTAAAGGTTAAGGGATAAATTTTAAATACCACATGCTAACTCACAAAGAGTGTCCATCCTCCAACCTATTTCGAAAGCCCCTAGGGAATAGTAAGGTTGCTACTAAACACTTCATCTCAACTCACAATGAGTGTCCACCCAAAATTTCAACTTCATCTTACTATAGGAATAGTAGCGATGGTCTAGACACTTAATATCTACTCAGGAAGAGTTTCCACCCTACAATCCCTAATTCACGTTCATTAAGTTCATTCATTCAATCAAAGTGTTTGTATGTGAGCACATCTTTCACATAGACAACATTTTCATTACATTGACTCCTAAACATACTCATACTTTCATTCATCATATATCACACACTATCATGCTTCACATATGCATATACTCCACTTAGACATAATCTCTACAAAATATATAATTCAAGCTTCACAAAGGACATCAACAAAAACATCATCATTATTACTTTGCTTCAATTATTAAACCTTCAAGGCCATACTCACAATACACATATAAATACATATTCATATAATTCAAGTAAACACCGCCACCAAAGCTGGACTATACCACTCAAGAATCATTTCAATGGAAACTAAACAAGATAGAACAACTTACCCTTCATCTAAGATCTCACCACCGTTTATCAATATTTCACCAAAATAACATAAATAGTCATATAAAGGCAGTAGCAACCAAAAATGCAACATAAGAAACTCAACTGTAACATTATATAAATAGAAGCAACAAACCCACTTCATAAGCCAAAATTTAACATTAGCATAAGAATGGTTTCATTGAATTTTTGACATTAAAATCACCAACTAACACTGAAAAAAAAGATATTTCAATCCTTAAAACGTTTTCATGCAAAGACCCATGCTTAGAGTCAAATATAGAAGAAGTTAGAGTTTGAAAACCCTTTTCGGAATCTCTTAGAAGTGAATCCTTGAATGAAAGAAAGTTCAAGGATGAACTACCATACCTCAATGAGAAGAAACCCACGAAATATTTATGAAGAAATGTCCACAAACTTCACCTTTTGCGCTTTCTTGAGTTCTAGCTTTTATGGAGTTTGAGAGAGTTCTTTCTTGAAGGAGGGGTTTTGAATATTTTATAATGAAGTGTAACTTATGTCTAGGAGTATAAAACCTTTATAAATACCTTAAAGACCCTAAAATAATCATCCATGGTTCATAAAATACTTGGGATGTATTTACCAAAATACCCAAAGTGTTGCCAAATTTGTGATAGCTTTGCACAGGTGCCAATCGAAGACCCCTAGCTATTGGCGTTGTTTGATTGACGGCCCGACCTGCTTGGGAATCGATGGAATCAAAGACTCCTTTTATTGTGGTTAATCTCCCACAATGTGTGGGACTATGCCCCTAAACAACAGGGAGTCAAAAGGACTACGGTCCATTGATGAGGGGTCATAGACTACCAAGTTTGCTTGGCAGATTTTGCCTAGGTGTTGGGGTCCTCTTCTAGGGCCCCTCACGGGTCCTATGTGGAGTCTTACCCATACGTTAAACCCCTATAAGTCGTCACCTAGGTCATAGGAACTTCCACCATCGATGTTTACTCCAAACAACTCACCAAACATGCCAAGGCACACAAGAACTCACATAAGCACATAGACATTAAGTAGTCGAACGACATTGGACGTCCCTTGACGTTTGACCTCAAAAATCAACCAAACTTAACACACTTCCTACTAAAATCATAAATAAACATTTAATGACCTTGAAACCTCATCACAAACATGCTTGGCTTTAGTTTCACCTAGTTGGTTTTAGGGACGTTACAATTTACTACATAGTGATGGATGTATGGGACATCTCTTACACATTACACTTGTGGAATCCTAAGGGATTGTTCTAGTTTTGTTCTTTGATGATTATGTTGATTATGACACATGTTGTTTAAGCCATGTATGATATTTATGAATATAGCAAGTTATGATGAAATATGAGGTTGAATGTATGTATGAAATAGGTTGCTTAATGTGATACTTATCTTTGACTAGGGTTATCGAGTTTTATTCTTTGCATTGCACAAGTTTTGCTTGGGTTTAAAACATGTTGGGTTGTATTATAATGATTACTTTATGTGTATATTGTAATTACTTAATAAAAAACATGTTGTGACTAAAATTTTCTTTTACATGCATTAGTGATTTTTATGCATAGGAGCCATACTTAGTACATAAGATGTACCAAACCATATTTTCTTACCTTTTTCCCAAACAATGTAGGTCGTGCCATTGATCAATTAAGGTCGATTATCAAGGATATTTGGAACTTGATTCTCCAAGTTGGTGAGTCCTCAAGTCCGAGGATGAAGCCCCATATCCTACCTTTCTAGTTTTGTTATGGTTAAAGACAATATCGTAATGTATAATTTGAGATATTCTCATTGATGTATTGGATAAGTCCCAATTTTCTATAATCCTACATTTAGAAGGTGTGAAGTGACAAGTTTAAATTCCATTTTCATATATGAAGCGCAGTGGACCTTCAAAAGTAAAAGTTTTAAATTTTTCTGCATATTAATACCATGTTACATGCTATGACTAATGCTAAGGACTTTTCTAAGTCCTCATCTAGGACGAAGACACTGATAATGTATAGGAGATGCTCCCCAATCGTTTGAAATGTGGTATCAAAGAATAAAGTTGATTATAATGTAGGATTGATGTCACAAAATACCACGTAAAGTAGAGTTCTGTTCATGGGTGTGAAGTGTGCCACACTTATGAATGATAGGCTATGAGATGCTTAGGAACTTGCATTCTTTTGTTATTACTTTGTCGTGCCTATGAATCTTAACTCTATCTAATCCTTTTCTTCTAATCATTTTCTTCTGCTTATGGGCAATGAATACAAGAATGAAAAACACTCGATGGTCCTAGTAGGAGAATGTGAATGAGGTGGTTCCCCCTCGAGCTCTTAAAAACCCTCAAGTTCCTATTGAAGAAGGGGATATGTCTAATGTTTAGTTAAGGGCAGCTATTCATAGCTTTACTCAAGTGTTAGCAACTCAAGTTTCTAGGGATTCTAGGCTGCTAGTTAACCATAATGCTAGCACTACCACTCTCAATATCAGGGATTTCACGAGGAAGAATCCCCCTACTTTATTTGGTTCCAAAGTTAAGGAGCACCCGCTAGGGTTCATTGATTAATTGTTAAAGGTTCTAGATGCTATGTGAGTGTCTTCTCAAGAAAAGGCGGAACTAGCCTCCTATCAACTCAAAGATGTGGCTCATGTTTGGTATGAACAATGGAAGGATGAGAGACATGTTAGAGAAGTTCTAGTTTATTGCCTTCCTTCAAGAACGACCTTCCTTGGTAGGTTCTTCCCCTAGGAATTATGGTTGAGTAAAGTGCAAGAATTCATCAATCTTCATAAAGGGGGTATTAGTGTAAAGGAATATACTCTCAAGTTCACTAAACTATCCAAACATGCTCCTACTATAGTGGTGGATTCTATGGCTAAGATTAACATATTTGTTATGGGGATATCCGACCTTGTGGTTAATGAATTTAGGTTTGGTATGTTGATTCCTAGCATGGACATCTCTCATCTCATGGTTCATGACGAACAAATTGGGGAGCAAAATCTTAAGAAAGTTTGTAGGGAATCGAAGAGGACAAGGGTCGAAGATGGGAATTCTTCAAAGACTGGATTTGAGGTTCAAGAAGAAGTTTTACAACCAATTACCTCCAAACACTCCAAGAGTCAACAAAGGTAAAGGGTCTACACACAAGTCTCAAGAGGGGAAAGGTAGTTGTCCTTATGTTGAGAAGCCTATTTATGCTAACTTTTATACAAAACATGAAGGCAAGTGTTTTGTTGGAACGGGTAATTGCTATGGTTGTGGTAAGAGTTGCCACATGAAGAGGGACTGCCTCATGATAAAGGCTCAAGGAAAGGAAAATTCTCAAGCTCAAATAAATGGTCCGAATTCCGATTCTCCAAAAAAGAATCGCTTCTATGCTCTTCAATCCCAAGGTGATCAACAGAGCTCTCTGGATGTTGTTACCGGTATATTTTAAGTATTTTCAATTAATGTTTATGCATTGTTGGATCCCGGTTCAACATTGACTTTTGTAGCTCCTTTATGGATATGAAATTTGATATTCTTTCTGATGTCTTAGATGACCCTTTTTTAGTTTCTACCCTAGTGGGTGATTTAATAGTTGCTAAAAGACTCTATAGTGGTTGTCCTATTTCATTTCCCAATAGAGTCATGTTGGTTGATTTTGTAGAACTTGACATGTTGTACTTTAATATTAATTTGGGGATGGATTGGCTAAATGATTGTTTTGCCTCCATTGATTTTAGAACTCGGGTAGTAATGTTTCAATTTCCTAACGAACCAATTTTTGAATGGAAGGGGGGAAACATAGCTCTAAAAAGTTGAATCATTTCATGTATTAGAGCTTGTAATATGAATCAAAGGTATGTCTCTATCATGTTGTGAGAGTCAAGTATCTTTAGTCCGAGGCTCCTCAGTTGGTGTTTGTCCCCATATTGAAGGATTTCTAGAAGTCTATCTCGATGACTTACCCGTAATTCCTCCCAAATGGGTAATAGATTTCGGTATTGTCTTATTGTCGGATACAAAACCCATCTCAATCCCTTCTTACCGAATGTCCTTGTCTGAGTTAAAGGAACTAAAGGCTCAACTCAAGGACTTTCTAGATAAGGGTTTTATTCAACCAATCATATCCCCACGGGGTGCTCCGATGTTATTTTTGAAAAAGAAAGATGGGTCGCTTTGGATATGTATGGTCTACCGGCAATTGAACAAGTTTACTCTAAAGAATAAGTATCCACTCCCTAGGATTGATGATTTCTTTGATCAACTCTAACGAGAGAGTTACTTTACAAAAATTACCTTGAGTGTGGGGTATCACCAACATAGGGTGAGGGGTGTCGATACTCCATAGACGACATTCCTCACTAGATATGGTCATTTTCAATTCTCATTGATGTTTTTTGGTCTTACAAATTCCCCGTGCTTTAATGGACCTTATGAATAGAATTTTTAGAAATTAGCTTTATTTTTTTGTGATTGTTTTTATTGACGACATCTTGGAGTACTCTACGAGTTTGGATGATCATATGAACCATTTGAGGACGGTTCCGCAAGTCCTCAAGGACAACTAACTCTTTGCCAAATTTATTAAATGTCAATTTTTGTCGAGGTCCATTGCGTTACTTGGTAACACAGTCTTTAGTGAAGGTCTACAGGTTGATCCCAGGAAGACAGATGCGGTCAAAAGTTTTCTTAGACCTTTTAGTCCTACCGACATCTGAAGCTTTTTGGGTTTAGTCGGGTACTATAGGAGGTTTGTTGAAGAATATTTGTGACAACCCGAAAACGGCTATGCTAAGTAAGACCTAAACGTACATAGAATGCCTAGGTTAGACCTGGTTCACACGGATTTATGCGCGTGGAACCAAACCTCTGAGCCTATGCACCAGCCAAGTCAACCAACTTGGTGAGTTAGTTGAGCTAGGCAGATTTGGTTCCATCCATGTAGTGTACCCGAATACTAGGATTCACCCGGATGAGTCTTAACAGGACTTAGAGGGTTAGTCCTAGGTTTTAACGGTTCTAGGGGTATAAACGTAATTTTGTGGCTAGGGGTAGTATAGTAATTACCCCAGGCTGATATTTATTTAATTAAATAAAGATATTAATTAGTCAAAATAAGTCAAATCTCGGTGGTCAAACCCAAGATTGACCTTACCTCTAACTCGGGTTCGAGCCAAGTTGGAGGCATAAGGGGCACGAATTAATTGATTAAAATTAATTAAAATAAGGAGGGGCATTATAATAACTTATTATATATTTTATAATCTAATTTTATCATTTTAATTGTGTTGAATAATTCAACAACAATTCCCACAAAAGGGGCGCATAACTCCCACTAGGAGTGTGCTTCATGTCTACTCTTAATTCATTATCTCTTCTAAAAACGTTTTTCAGCTTTATTTTCAAATTCAAAAACATAAAAAAAAAGTAAGCTTACTTATTCTAAAGAGTTCTAGGTTGCATTCATCAAAAACAAAAAGAAAAAAAATTGTACGCCTAAGTGCTTTAAGAAATCACGTAAAGAACTTCACTTGGGAACAAGAATCAAAGCTCGGAAGAAAGGTTTGTGTGTGGGTGGAAACGTGTGGTTGTGGCTGGTTGTAAAGGCTATAAAGGTATGGGTTTTATACTCTCTTGGTCCTTTTCCCAAGAGTCCTCTAAGGTTGAGTTCGTATTCCAATCGAAAACTAAGTTTACCCCAGTTGCATGCCCCTGTCATTAGATCCTCTGAAAAGTGATGCATGCGTTGGTATGTTTGCTGATAGATGATCTTAGGAACATTTGTTATTGTGTAATATGAAGTTTCCGGACAGCGTATGATCATTTTATGTGTGTCCGAATGTATGTATGTTTTATGTACACAATAATGCTAAATATCATGAGAAGCATATTACAGATTGTTTTCAAGAACGTGGTGAATTAGGTTCTATGAATTTGCTGTGTTATTAACATATGATGATGAAATCGTGATGTTCATGAACAAGAAAATAAAAGTAAATTACTTAACAAATTGGTTAAAAGTTTATGTAAAACTCTAAGCTAAAACGCCTAAGCTAAACGCAAAGAAAGTGAATTAAAGGCATATGTTAATGGAGTATAGTTTCGGCTATTCCCTACTAAAAATGAAAAAAAATATATGCTGCCATTTAGAGTGAATCTCGAAATCTTAAGGTTCTAATACTAAGAGATTAAGCCTTAAAATAAAAGAAAAGAAAATAGGGTGAGAGAGGGGATTCGAACTTGGGCAGGTTGACAGAAGCCTTAAATTAAAAGAAAAAGAAAATAGTGAGGGAGGGGGGATTCGAACTCGAATCCTTTGACAAGGGTGTGAGATACATAAATCTCACACCAAAATAAAATAATAATAATTGAGGCCACTGGGATTCGATCCCAGATCCTCTTGGCCGAATGATTAAAGTCATCGACCACTCTAAATAATTAAAAATAAAGTGTTGCCTAAGGGATTCGAATATGGGTCCCTTGACTGTAATTGTGAGACAATTAAAATGAAATAAAATTCAGCCACTAGGGATTGAACTTGGGTCCCTTGGCTGCATGTGTAAAATGCATAAGTCTTACACAACATATACTTAGATTGTCATGAAACACTTAGTCAATTATGAGTAACGTGAATTGGGTAAGACCATGAGTTAATGGTAAGATTATTAAATGAACATTCACGTAATGAGGTGAGTAATTATATTATACTATGATGCTAATGGAAATAGTGACAACATGATAAGAGGCTAAGATTAATGGTGAGACAAGTCTCAACCAAGCCTAAGTAAAGGTCACTAAAAGTACTCACCTAAGAGAGTGTTGAACATTATGAGACAAGTCTCAATCACATTCTATATGTAAGTGAAATGACACTTCACATTTAATACATAAAGAAGAGATGAGAAATCATCTAATGAGCTATTACTACCTCATGCTAGAAGAAAGCTTCGATGATGTATGAGTTGAATATAAATAGGAACTTTAAACTAAGCACCGATAGTCTAGTAATGAGTGGTGATGCCTTCTTTTAGGAAGGGCCGAGGTTCACGTAATTGTCATGAGATAAGACTGTCCACCAAGGTGGGAATTGGTCTCTCTAAATCTCCTAGTCTTTGAAATATGTTGAGAACATAGGGAACTAGCTTAGTTCGAACCCATAAAGCTAGCATGTTTTTGGTTTCACTTTGGCCAGTGACTCCACCTCTTTTTAGTGTGGGGAAGACACCGGATTTCATGATGCACACATGATCTATGTCGTTTAAGGTTGAAAGTTCCCCACTATCATGAATTAGAGACTACATAATGTTTAGGAAATTTTCCCTTCTTTTACTCTCTATCGTGCTATGTGGAATTGTGACATGATTGTGTCATTAAGAATCTAACTCTCTTCTTGTATCTACGTGTAGATAATGATCTACGTGTAGCTAATGAATAGGAGGAGAAATGCAGCAGAAGGGTAGGTGAGGCAGCTGCTGGAGGAAATCAAGTTCCTCTTCAAGCCCCAGTTGTTGGTGATCAAGTTCGTGTCAATCCAGCTGGGTTGACAGATGGAGAAGTGAGGAATGCCTTACTACAAATGGCACAGGCCATCACTACTCAGGCTCGAGCCATCACGGCTCAATTCTGTAGAGAGGGTGCTCCCAAAGAGAATCCTCATGCTGGCACCATGGCTAGCAGGCTGAGGGACTTCACCAGAATGAACCCCCCCAGTTTACTATGGATCCAAGACCCATGAGGATCCCTAGGAGTTCGTGGATGAGGTCCACAATATCCTCTGTGCCACGGGAATAGATGAGGAGGCGAAGGGTGAGTTGACTGTATATCAACTCAAGGATGTGGCACAGATTTGGTACCGGATGTGGGCTGATAGCCGAGCACGTGGAGATGTTCCCATTACTTGGGATGTTCTCAAGACTGCATTTCTGGAGAGACTCTTCCCCAGAGAGCAACGACAAGCCAAGGTTGAAGAGTTCATCAACCTGTGACAGGGAGCTATGTCAGTCAAGGACTATTCCTTGAAATTCGTTAAACACTCAAAGTATGCTTCTTCTCTGGTGGACAAATAGTAGGGATGAAATGAGCAGGTTTGTGACTAGCGTGTCGGAGGATCTAGTGGAAGATTGTCGGGCAGCCATGTTGCATGATAACATGGATCTGGGCAGGTTGATGGTGCATGCCCAGAATGTGGAGGAAAGCATGAAGAGGAGGCACACTAGGGCAGGGAACAGGTCAAGGAAAACTGAGGAGAATTTTTCAAGGAAGAGTAGTATTGAAATCAGAGATAAGCCCAGTTTTAAGAAGGGACTCTCCCACCAAGGGGAGTCAATTTCATCCAAGGGTCGCTATGATAGGGATTCCGAGCCCAGAGTTAAGACGATCAATGAAGTAGATACACCTCAGGAGAGGCTACCGTGTAGGAAGTATGGCAAACTGCATGGAAGAGAGTGTATGATGGGCTCTAACACTTGTTACAGTTGTGGAAAACTTGGTCACATGATGAAGTATTGTCCGAATAGGAGAAGTCAAGAAAAAGGGGAGGAGAAAGTTCAGCCTGATGGTCCAAGTGAAGAAGCTCTAAGGAGGAAACGATTCTTCGCACTCAAGTCTAGGGGTGCAGAGGAAGGCACTTCTGGTGATGTCTCGAGTGCATAGCCTTAATTAGTCTTTCATATATTTGAATGTGTATGGTGTTTATGAACTAGTATGAGGTTAATATGTTTGAGTCATCATGTTGGTTGCTGATTTGTGTGACTTATATGCTTACTTGTTTTGTATGCTTTGATGAGACTAGTTAGGAAAGAGTTTCCTAAGTCTATTAATGTGAATCTGCTAGTAGGTTTCAAATATGTGCACCACCATGCTAATAGGTGAATCAGATATTCACCAATGAAAAGTATTGAATTTTTTATGTATGCATATGTTCTATGGATGACTAGCTTGTTGCTAGTAAAGAGTAGTGTCATTCGGGGACGAATGTTCATAAGGGGGATAATGTGACAACCCGAAAATGACTATACTAAGTAAGATCTAAACGTACATAGAATGCCTAGGTTAGACCTGGTTCACACGGATTGATGCGCGTGGAACCATACCTCTGAGCCTATGCACCAGCCAAGTCAACCAACTTGGTGAGTTAGTCGAGCTAGGCAGAGTTAGTTTTAGCCATGTAGTGTACCCGAATACTAGGATTCATCCAGATGAGTCTTAATCGGACTTAGAGGGTTAGTCCTAGGTTTTAAGGGTTCTAGGGGTATAAAGGTAATTTTGGGGCTAGGGGTAGTATAGTAATTACCCTAGGCTGATATTTAATTAATTAAATAAAGCTATTAATTAGTCAAAATAAGTCAAATCTCGGTGGTCAAACTTGAGATTGACCTTACCTCCACACTTGGGTTCGAGCCGAGTTGGTGGCATAAGGGGGCACAAATTAATCGATTAAAAATTAATTAAAATAAGGAGGGGCATTACAATAACTTAATATATATTTTATAATCTGATTTTACCATTTTAATTGTGTTGAATAAGTCAACAACAATTCCCACAAAAGGGGCGCATGACTCCCACTAGGAGTGTGCTTCATGCCCACTCTTAATTCATTATCTCTTCTAAAAATGTTTTTCAGCTTTATTTTACAATTCAAAAACAGAAAAATAATGTTAGCCTACTGATTCTAAAGAGTTCTAGGCTGCATTCATCAAAAACAAAAAGAAAAAAAATTGTACGCCTAAGTGCTTTGAGAAATCACGTAAAGAACTTCACTTGGGAACAAGAATGAAAGCTCGGAAGAAAGGTTTGTGTGTGGGTGGAAATGTGTGGTTATGGCTGGTTGTAAAGGCTAAAAGGGTATGGGTTTTGTTCTCTCTTTGTCCCTTTCCCAAGAGTCCCCTAAGGTTCAGTACGTATTCCAAGAGAAAACTAAGGTTGCCCCCGTTGCATGCCCCTGTCATTAGATCCTCTGAAAAGTGATGCATGCATTGGTATGTTTGCTTACAAACAATCTTAGGAACGTTTGTAATTATGTGTAATGTGATGTTTCTGGACAGCGTATGATCATTTTATGTGTGTCCGACTGTATGTATGTTTTATGTACACAATAATGCTAAATATCATGAGAAGCATATTACAGATTGTTTTCAAGAACGTGGTGAATTAGGTTCTATGAATTTGCTGTGTTATTAACATATGATGATGAAATCGTGATGTTCATGAACAAGAAAATAAAAGTAAATTCCTTAACAAATTGGTTAAAAGTTTATGTAAAACTCTAAGCTAAAACGCCTAAGATAAACGCAAAGAAAGTGAATTAAAGGCATATGTTAATGGAGTATAGTTTCGGCTATTCACTAGTAAAAATGAAGAAAAATATATGCTGCCATTTAGACTGAATCTCAAAATCTTAAGGTTCTAATACGAAGAGATTAAGCCTTAAAATAAAAGAAAAGAAAATAGGGTGAGAGAGGGGATTCGAACTTGGGCAGGTTGAAAGAAGCCTTAAATTAAAAGAAAAAGAAAATAGTGAGGGCGGGGGGATTCGAACTCAGATCCTTGGACAAGGGTGTGAGATACATAAATCTCACACCAAAATAAAATAATAATAATTGAGGGCACTGGGATTCGATTCCAGATCCTCTTGGCCGAATGATTGAAGTCATCTAGCACTCTAAATAATTAAAAATAAAGTGCTGCCTAAGGGCCTCGAACATGGGTCCCTTGACTGAAATTGTGAGACACATTAAAATGAAATAAAATGCAGCCACTAGGGATTGAACTTGGGTCCCTTGGCTGCCTGTGTAAAATGCATAAGTCTTACACAACATATACTTAGATTGTCATGAAACACTTAGTCAATTATGAGTAACCTGAATTCGGTAAGACCATGAGTTAATGGTCAGATTATTAAATGAACATTCACGTAATGAGGTGAGTAATTATATTATACTATGATGCTAATGGAAATAGTGACAACATGATAAGAGGCTAATATTAATGGTGAGACAAGTATCAACAAAGCCTAAGTAAAGGTCACCAAAAGTACTCACATAAGAGAGTGTTGAACATTAAGAGAGAAGTCTCAATCACATTCTATCTGTAAGTGAAATGACATTTCACATTTAATACATAAAGAAGAGATGAGAAATCATCTAATGAGCTATGACTACCTCATGCTAGAAGAAAGCTTCGATGATGTATGAGTTGAATGTAAATAGGAACTTTAAACTAAGCACCGATAGGCTAGTTATGAGTGGTGATGCCTTCTTTTGGGAAGGGTCGACGTTCACATAATTGTCATAAGATGAGACTGTCCACCAAGGTGGGTATCGGTCTCTCTAAATCTCCTAGTCTTTGAACTATGTTGACAACATAGGGAACTAGCTTGGTTCGAACCCATAAAGCTAGCATGTTTTTGGTTTCACTTTGGCCAGTGACTCCACCTCTTTTTAGTGTGGGGAAGACACCGGATTTCATGATGCACACATGATCTATGTCGTTTAAGGTTGAAAGTTTCTCAAAGTATAAAAGATAATGAAATGAACGATACCGAAGGTGTTTGTGCAAGACAATCAGGAGGTGAGACCGGACTCAAGTATTGACATTAGGTCATTCTTGGTCATTGCACTTCATGATCCCGATGAGAGTCTTAAACTTCAGCCTAGGTATAGCTGGTGTTCACATTAGACTATGAATGACTGAAATGAATAATGTGAAGCACAAATGAACGAATGAAGCAGGCTCTGTGTTTGCTAATGGAGACCCTCGGATTGAGATCCCATATGTTGGGCCCTCACTTGAAATGTCTTAATGCTACGTCCATGATTCCAGGGTCTCATGGAAATGAAATGTATATTATATGAAACATGAAATGTATATTATGTGAACCTGTCTTTGTATGATGTATGACATATTCATGTCATCACCTTCCTATTACAAAATAGTCAAATTCAAGAGACTTGACCTTCTAAGAAAGCATGTTGATTAGGAAGAGCCATCCTTCTTCATGCATTACCGTTATGAGTTGTTGCATGTACCCATATATAGTACAAATGTGTACTAATTCCATGCAATATTACTATTTAAGGTGCAGTCTCAGGTGGACGTTGAGGGTATCATTGTAGCTTTTTGGACTCAGAGATTTCATCCGGATTTGGTAGGTCCTCATGCTTTCGAGGATGCCTGCCTTTATATTTCTTGCTTAGTAGTAGGTTTGAACTAGTGGGCTAGGTTCCACTAGTGTTTCTTTCCTATTTTATTCAGACGCTTGTAATGATGTCGTTTTGGTAAGTATTACTTATGACATGAGATTCCATTTCTTTCAAGTTGCATGATCTTATAATTAAATGGTTGATGTATGAGCAATGAACTTTCGTAAATATATACTTTTATATGAAGTCTATGTATACTTCAACTATAAACAAAAAGATTCAAATTTTCCGCTAAAATTAACCGTATGAATGTGATGAATGCAAGAAGAGGATTGTATGTGACCTCTGAGAGGTCAACGACGCCGGTGGCGGTCCGGATTCCAGAATCCGGGTCGTTACAAACTTAGTATCAGAGCATCAGGTTAAATATCTAAGACATGAGGCTCATATCAACCACGTTAAGTAGTTTCACAGTTATGGTAGTGAAGTGCACAACTATCATGAATTAGAGATAGCATAATGTTTAGGAAATTTTCCCTTCTTTTGCTCTCTATCGTGCTATGTGGAATTGTGACATGATTGTGTCATTAAGAATCTAACTTTCTTCTTGTATCTACGTGTAGATAATGATCTATGTGTAGATAATGAATAGGAGGAGAAATGCAGGCAGAAGGTTAGGTGAGGCAGCTGCTGGAGGAAATCAAGTTCCTCATCAAGCCCCAGTTGTTGCTGATCAAGTTCGTGTCAATCCATCTGGGTTGACAGATGGAGAAGTGAGGAATGACTTGATAAAAATGGCACAGGCCATCACTACTCAGGCTCAAGCCATCACGGCTCAATTCGCTAGAGAGGGTGCTCCCAGAGAGAATCCTCATGTTGGCACCATGGCTAGCAAGCTGAGGGACTTCACCAGAATGACCCCCCCAGCTTACTACGGATCCAAGACCTCTCAAAATGTATTTATAGTTGTTAAAAATTATGTTGCGAAGGATCAGTCGGCACCTTTGTAATTTGTATTATTGTTTTGATTTTGCCTTCAACATCCTTGACGTTCTATAATTGTAGGCGATATAGCACTACATCACGGAACCACTTGGTCACATACCAGCTGCTCCTTTCGATCGATGAAATGATTTTCTTCTTCAAGGCTTAGTACACTGAGACATTAGGCGAGATCAAGGCGATTCGGCGACACCCCTAATTGGTTAGGCGATCGTCAAGCGTTCTTTTCTTTGTTCTTTGAGCTGCCTTGTTCCTTTTTTTTCTCCAAAGTGTCCATGCTTTGTTCCTTACTTGAATCCCAAAAACTCAAGCATTTATGTCAGTTATAGGGAAAAAATATGCATTCAAGAACACTAGATATATTAAAATAAAGCCCTAAGTGAGTTCAAATCATGGACTCATGGGGTGTACAACTAGTAGATTCTCCTAAGGGTGGTTTACCAGTTCATAGAGTCATTGAATTATCCTTTGTGTTATATTTCAAGTCTAAATAAGGCCTTAATCCTTTATGAATGGAGTTAAAAGAATCGGTGTTCAACAAGTCTGTTGAGACTTTGTACGAATGGGGAGACTGTACTTAGGTACCAAGGTCGATCATATGTTCCGTATATTGATGCATTAATGAAGAAAATCTTAGAGAAAGCTCTTAGTTCTCATTATTCTATTCATCGGGAGTAACCAATATGTACCTTGATTTATAAGAAGTTTGTTGGAATAGTTTTATGAAAAAGGATATTGTAGAGTTTTTAGCTAAATATCCTAATTGTCAAAAAGTTAAGGTTGACCACCAAAGTCCGTGTAAAGAACCTAAAAATGAACTATTTAAACGAGAGCCTAACGTCTGTATGCGTTTGAGTTTGATGTGAGATTGATGTTGTTGAATGTTCACCCGAGCCATGGTTGAGGGGTTTACAGTTTAGATATAAAGGTATGACCCCCAAGGAACACCCTAAGTATCCTTGAGGAGGACCCTATGTCTAGACCCCAAGAAAATATCAAGGTTGCAAATTTAGAGTAATCTATGGATGGGGTTCACGCCTCGTAAGTCCATATACACCCCGTGGATGGCCTCCGTTGGTCTTGAGCCCCAAATGTACCTCTCAGTACAAAACCACGGATCGACAACATGAGCAGTCAACCTATCCATGATCTGTGGATGGGATCCACGATAAGGAACATGTTTTGCTAGTGTGGTCTTGGCCAAGTTAGGGGTGAATTGGTAAATTCATCCATTCACCCCACGTCTTTTAAAGTGTGTGGACGGTTATTTTAGGTATTTTAACATATATAAAGATTATTAAAAGTATTAAAATTTATTTGGATTTGAATATTTTCAAAACCCCAAAGTTACAAATCGTTGATGGGATCCATGAGAAGGAACATGTTTTGTTTGTGTGGTCTCGGCCAAGCTAGGGGTGAATTGGTAAATTAATACATTTACCCCAAGTCTTTTTAAGTGTGTGGAAGGTTATTATAGGTATTTTAACATATATAAAAGTATTAAAAGTATTAAAACTTATTTTGGGTTTGATTATTTTCAAAAACCCCAAAGTTTCAAACCTCTTTTATTTAAAACTCTCTCAAAGAACCCCCATTATAGGTGAAGAACTCACGGTTCAGATGTAAAATTATTCATGTTTTAAAGAAAATTTCGTGTGATTCTTCAAGTATAAGGTATGATGATCCTTTATCAAGGGATAACTTCCATCCCTAGAGTTAATCCAATGTTTTCAAGTTCATGAGAAACACTAAGTTTTACTCAATCCCATGGGTTCTTCCATCTAATGATTTTAAAATATTTATAATGGAGGTGGTTGATTGAATTACAATTTGATTGATGATTTATGATGAAAAACTCTACGAACCCATGACTTCTCTTAATTTCATAAATTGTGCCTTTTGATGTGGATTATTAATCATGAATGAACGTTGATGACTTATAACTAAATTGATATAGATTATTGAATTGTATCATTGTCGATGCCTAATAATGGTGAATTAATTATGTATTTATGTATGGATTTATTGGTGTGTTGATGAGTTTTGGATCAAAAGGCTTTGTAACGACCATAAAAATGAAATAGGTCAAACGAGAGATTAACATGTATTTCATGAGTTATTAATGACATAAAATAATGTATTTTAGCTTTAGAAGTCAGTTTGTGATGTTTTGAAGTAAAACGTCCAAGACGTTCGGAAAATGTGCCTTGGAATGTGCTAGTGTGTCCTTGATTTTGGTGCATTTTTTATTTAGTGTTTGGTGTCCAGAACCAGTGGAGTTGACCATAGTACCTAGAGGGATTTACCAAGGTTCAAAACGTACGAGTACGACTCCTCGGGGACCACCCAAAGGGCCCCCAAGGAGGACCCTAACATTGGTCAAGAAGCTGCCTAGGGAAGCGTGTGAGGCCAAAATGTGGAGGTGGCCTCGCGTTGCGCACCTGGCACTGAAGCTTCCTGTGCGTAGCGCGAGGGACCCTATATCCACAGCATTAAAATATTGAGATGTAAAATCTGGAGCTTGCTCCATGACGTGTAGCCAAGTCCCAGATTTGGCGGCGGCGTTTTTATGTCAAATTTGAACTTGGAAAAGGGTCCAAATGGTGTATGGGACTTTTGGAAAATTTGGGGATCATTTGTGGACTGATTTAGGTAATTTTAAACCTCATTTCACCCACAAATTCAAAACTTAAAGATCATATCAAATTCCTCCATAAACGTCTATTTTTAAGAAGCTTTAAGCTCCAAGGAAGAGGACCAACTTCTTCACGTCTTCTTCACTAAATTCGTGGGTTTCTTAATATTAATGTATGGTAGTCATCCTTGAACCTTCTTTAATTCAAGGATCCATTTCAAAGAGATTTCAAAAAGAATTTCAACTTCAAACTTCTTTATTCCTTGACTCTAAGTATGGGTCTTTGCATGAAAATGTTTTAATGATTAAAATGAGTTGTTCTTAGTTTTAAATGATGATTTTAATGTCAAAAACCCCAATGGAATCATGATTATCCTGTTTATCAACTTTTACCTTATGAAATTGGTTTAATGATCATGATTAGATAATGTTAAAGTTATTGTTTCTTGGTGGTTTCGTTGAGGATTAGCTATTGCCCTAAGGGCTATTTTATAATGAATTGTTGGACAAACTGTGGATAAGTGGTGAAATCTTGGATGAATGGCAAGTTGGATAGGTTTTTTAATCGTTATTTTGAAATGCTCTTGAGTGGTATGGTCCACCTTTGGTAGCGGTGTTTACTTGAAGCTTATGAAGTTTGAAGTTATAAGTATATTGTAAAAATTGCCTTGAAAGCATGATATGTGAAGTGAAGTGACGATTTTGGTATGTATATGTGTAATATGTTTTAGGAGATTGAAATGAGTACCTTGAAGGGTTTTATGTCTAAATGAAGTATGTAATTGATATGTGAAGCATGATACTGTGTGAATTGTGATGAATGTGTGTTTGAGCATGTCTATAAGTCAATAATATGAATAATGGTCATTATGACATGTACTCTCACACACACACTTGAATGCATGAATGAAGTCAATGAATGAAAATGGGGTGATTGTAGGGTGGACACTCTTTGTGAGTAGAGATGAAGCGTCGAAACCATCCATACTATTCCAAACTATTAAAAGGGGATTTGGGAGTGAACACTCTTCGTGAGTTGAGATGAAGTGTTTAGTAGAAACTTCAATATTCTCGATGAGCTTTCCAAAGATAGGTTGGAGGTTGGATACCCTTTGTGAGTTGAGATGAGGTGTTCAATAGTTATCTCTTAACCTATAGTAATTTAATGTTTAAGAATCCGTGGGGTAATTTTGTTTAGCACCAATAGGATTTGAAGAAGGGGTGGGTACTCTTCGTGAGTAGACATGTTGTATCCAATGTACCTCTTGAGATGGGTGTTCGTCGTTAGTAGATAATGAGTTACTTAGTAGCAATCTCCTTATCCTTTAACAATGCGCCCGCGTATGTGTAGCTATTGGGGAATCCATGTAAAGGCTAAAGAATATGACCCTACCTTAGGCAAGTAAGGATTCCTCATCTGGGAAGGGTAGTACCGGGATTCCATGTCAAGATCTCATGATCTATATCGGTTAAAGCTAGACCACACAAATGAATGTAAATGAACTAAGTCTTCTTAAGGGTGTAGTACTTAGGGTAGGTGGTGGAATGGGACGACACCTATCCATTTCACAAGTAGACATTTGGAGGGAGGCTTGGGGTGTCCTTATATGAAATGTATGAAAGGGTCATAATATGATGCAAATGAAAGTAATGTGATTTTAAGTTTAACGTTAAGGAAGCATGTTGATGTTATGACTTGTATGATGACAGCTTAAGTACGTGATGAATGTGATGCGCCTATTTTAAGGTTATTCCTAAGGAGCACTAAGTGGAAGTGGTAGTATGAAATACTACTTTCACATTGCATCAAGTGTAAATTGAGGGTTTCCTTGGAGGATGGTTCTTATGTGAAGTTTCAAGTATATGTATGTTTCTATGGGGTCTTTGATATTGAATGGTGACTTGTATAAATGAAATGAAGTATGCTTATCCTTAGTAGTCTTAAGGATATCTTAAGTAGGTATTAATGAGATTGTATGGGCAATCTCCTTATGTCATACTTAGGGGAGCCATAGAATAACTTAGGATAGGAGTAGTTCATGTGCGATTTTTGGGTAAACTGTAAGTATGCTCTTATAATAAAAATTGAAATTTTACCTGATGTGCTAAATGATGATATTATATGATGCTTTGTAACTTAATTCATGAAGGTTTTTATTAAAATAGCATGACTTGTATGTTTCAACTAAACTATCCCGTTTTGTCTGATTTTGCATGATGCCATACATAGTACAATATTTGTACTAACCCCATACATTTCTATACTCTATAAGTATAGGTTGGAGGCAAGTTGAAGGTTAGAAGGAATGCTTGGGAATCGACTCTCTCAAGACTAAGTATGTCCTCATATATTGGAGGGCATAGTCTATGTCACGACTAGAATCTAGACCCCAGACGAGACCGGCGTCGTTGACCTCTCAGAGGTCGCAGACAAGCCTACTTAGTCATTTATACTTCCTCTAGGTTAATTTTTAGCGTAAAATTTGAAACTTTTTGTTTCCTTAACATACTTGTTAAACATTCTTATTATTTCATAATTGTTCACCATCAACCATCTAACATTAAGAGATATGCAACTGAAAGAAATAGATCAATAAGTATTAAGTGTATAATTGCCAAAATGGCACCAATACAAAGTCTGAATAAAAAAATAGGAAAGAAACGCTAGTGGAACATGGTCCACTAGCTCAACTGTAAAACTAAGCTAGAATGTAAAACAGTAGCATCCTCTAAAGCATGAGGACCTAACAAACTCCGAATGAATGCTGACGTCCGGATAGCTGCAACAATGATCCTGTAGCTCTATCGCCCACCTGTGCCTGCACCTAAAATAGTATAGATGTATAGGGTTAGTAAACACTTGTACTAAGTATGGGTATATGCAAGCACACACCACGGACATGCATGAGAAAGAATAGCTCTTTCCTAACAACATAATTTTTGGAAGTCAAGTCAGTGGACTTGCCAAATTGAGATTAGGAAAGTTAGTGAACTTTCCAAATTGGGTTAGGAAGGTCATGCCATGAGAGTAACATGCATCATTATAAATATCGTATTGAACACAACACATAACATCTTCATTTAGCACATATCATAGCACATAACACGTAACACATAGCTTCTTTCATACCATTCATTCATATTCCATGAGAGCTTGGAATCATGGACTTGACATTTAGACTTTCCAAAATGAGGGCTCAACATATGGGACCTCAACTAGGGAGTCTCATTAGCAAACACAGAGTCTGCTTCATTCATTCATAGGTACTTCATTTCATTTCATTCATAAGCCAGTGTGAACACCAGCTATACCTAGGGTGTAGTTTAAGACTTTCATCGGGCTTGCTGTGCAATGATCAAGAATAACCTAATGTCATTACCTGATTCTAGCTCACCTCTTGATTATCCTATCCTAGCACCTTTGGTATCATTCATTTCATTATGTGTTTCATTTGAGGTTGGCCTCATTCATTCATTGGGAACTTTAACTTTAACCAATATAGATCATGTGAGCATCATGAAATCGAGTGTCTCCCCCACACCTAAAACAGGTGGAATCACCGGCCAAAGTGACCCAATAACATGCTAGCGTACATGGGAATTTAACCCCGCCAGATCCCTATATTGGCAGTATAGGTTCGAAGACTAGGAGATGTAAGCAGACCCATACCCGGCAAGCCGGACAATCTCATCTCATGAGAGTTACGTGAACCTCCTCCCTTCCGGAAAGAAGGCATCACCGCTCATAGCTAGCCTATCGGTGCTTAGTATAAAGTTCCATTACATTCATGTCATACGTCATGGAAGTTGGCTTCTAGTATGAGGACATCATAGCTCATTAGATGATTTCTCATCTCATCATTAGTATTAAGTGTATGAAGCTCAATACTTTCATTAAAGTGTTCATAGAGACTGGTCTCTTCATTATTTTTCACTCTCATTGGTGAGTACGTATTGGTAACATTTACTTAGGCTCATTTACATTAGCCTCACATCATGTTGTCACCACATCCTTCATCATTAGCACCTTTTCTTTTCATAATTACTCACCTCTTATTATGTGAATGTTCATTTCATCATTTCATAGTCCATCTCATCATATACCAATGCACTTGATCACTTAGTGTATCTTACACTCATACTTAACCCTCCTAGGGTTCAACATTTCATTACATACATCTTAGGTTCACTTATTTTTGAACGTATGTTAGACTTATGTGTCTATAAACACAAACCATGGGGCTTCATTCATAGTTCATTAAGTGATTCTTACTTTCCGAAGAGTATGTAGTACAAGACTTATGTATCTTGTATATATGCCAAGATCTTAAAGAAAAACAATATATGTATCAGAGCCATGAACAAAAACAATATATGTATGAATACTGAGAAACATAAGAATAAACATATTAATAGAAAGCTAAGTAAATTAAAGAAAAAATTAACTAAATTATATCCGAAATATAAACAATTAAATATTACAAAAATGGATAACCAAGAATTTGAAAGATTAATAGATATTATATCTAGAGTAGAATATAAATATATAAAATATTTAAAATTAAGATGAATAAAAATATAAAGAAGAACTTAATAACATAATTATGGCAAAAAGAAATGAATTGAAACAAAGAGAAAATTGGCTTAATTATAATATATTTGCAGAAGTCTGTAATAAATCTATAATAATACAAAGAAAAAATATTTTATATCTAAAAACACAAATAGATAATCTAGAATATAAACTACAACATAATTTATAAATGAATAAGGAAGAATATGCAATAGATGAAAAAACATATGAAAATTATGAAGGATTAAAAAAAAAAATAATATTTTCTAATCTAGGAAGAAGATATAAGAAAATAGGTGATAAATTAAGTTTGATGTTAGAAAAAGAAACGGTAAAATTAGAAGACAGTTTAACTGCTATGGTGAGAATAACAAAAGAAAATGAAGAAATAGATAGAAAAATGGAAATTGAAAAAATAAAACAACAAGCGAAAAAAGAAGTACAACAAATCGAAGAAGTAAAAAATAAAGAAATTGTAGAACTAGAAAAACAATTAGCAATGTTAAAAGAAATGTATGAAATAAAACAAAAAGAAAAAGAACAAAAAAGAAACTTAGCAAATGAAATAAATAAATTTAAAGAAAAATTGCAATTAGAAAATAAATTAGAAGAAAGTAATCAAGATAATATAACTAATCTGCCAGAAGTAAGAATTGATGATATCAACGATGATTTAGAAGAACAATACTCAGAAATAAGTGAAACATATACAGAACTTTTAGACAATATAGATAATACAAAAAATGTAGAAATAAACATGGGAGATATAGACATGAATGAAAAACCTAGTACATCAGGAGTAAAAAATCCAAAATATTTAAATCCAACATATTATAATGCAAATTATGAAAAATATGATAGAGAAAAAACTTTATGGAATAAAAGATTAAATAAATGGACACCTAAACCAACAACTGAACAACATAATTTTTTAGATTTAGACTGTGTAGCAGATATAAATAAAACAATTCAATTATGGATGGGAAATATATCAAAACAACTAATAGACAACAAAATAGGAATGAAAGAAATACCAGGATATATAGAAAGAACACTTATAGGAACAGTAAAATTATGGTTACAAAATTTAACGGAAGAAAGTATAAATACTTTAAGAAATAATAAAAAATTTATTGTTGAAATAGCTACAACATCTATGGAAATATTAAATAAATACGAAATAGCTATAAGAAATGAATTTAGTAGTATGACAACAGAAGTACAAGAACAAAATAAAGAAAAAGTCATAAATAGAAATTTAATGACAAAATTGGCAATATGTAATGTGTTATATAGATGAATATACATGTGCATTTAGAGAATATTATTATAAAGGAACATATAACATGGAAGAAAGTAAGGAAATAAGAAAATTATATTTTACAAAATTTCCTGAACCTTTTAGTTCAAAAATAATAAAAAGCTGGAATGAAGCAGAATTAACAGATACTTTAGGAGCCAGAATGAAATTCTTACAAAGATGGTTTACAGAACTATGTGAAAAACATAAAGAAGATATAAAAATGGAAAAAGTATTAGTAAAAAATTTAGCATGTTGCAAAAATAAAATAGCACCTCAATTTGGTTGTACAGATAGATATTATAAAAAGAAGTATAATAGAAATAAAAATTATAAAAAATATAGATCAACGTATAAATATAAAAAACCAAGAAAGAGATATTATGTAAAAAATTACAAAACTAAAAGACCATTTAGACCAAAAAGAAAATTAACGGAATGTACTTGTTATAATTGTGGAAAACTAGGACATATAGCTAAAGATTGTAAATTACCTAAATATCCAAAGAAAAAACAGATATCAGAAATAATTATGGAAAATGAAAAATATACACAAATAGAATATGTTGATTATGATTTAGAAAGTGAAGATAGTATATATGAAATATCAGAAAATGAAATAGATAATGATATAGAATTAGGATACACAAATAGAATATGTTGATTATGATTTAGAAAGTGAAGATAGTATATATGAAATATCAGAAAATGAAATACATGATGATATAGAATTAGGATCAGATAATGAATTCTATAATATTAAAAATGACTGAAGCAGATAAACAAATAATAAACAAAGAAGAACGTCAAGATGAAGAATCTTTAGAACAAAAAATAATATTTGATAATAGTATATTTGAACAAATAAAAGGAAAAGAATTAGATCTGAGTGTAGAAAAAATATTAGAAGTACCAAAAATAAAAAAATGGTTTAAACGACAAAAAGAAGAATATTATGTAGTAAGCCAAAAAGAACATATCATAGATTGTAAGTATACTAAAGGAAAAGCTAAAATACCGATAATAAATAAGAGAATAATTAATAAAGAAATACAGGAGATAAATGCAAAAAACCCAATTAAATATGTACATTTAGGAGGAACTGAAATACTAATAAAAGCATGTTTTAGAGAAGGAATAGATACACCTATAGAAATATATTTAGCAGATGATAGAATTATACAACCCATAGAAAAAAGTATAATAAGTGCAGTAAAAGGTAATTTAATATACCAAAAATTTAAATTTATAATAAGTGCTAACTACTCAGTAGCAATTAATGACAGAAATATAGATAAATCATTAGTCTTATATTGGAAAATGTCAGGAATAGAATTAGCACCTGGAAGTAAAATATTTACAGCTAGATGTAAGAATTTATATGTTTTAACAACAAAACATAAAATAACAGCAAAAAATAAAATAAATAAAATAAAAATAGAAAACCCCTTTGAAAGGATAGTTACGGTTATAGATAATAATGAATATAGTTATAATGAAATTAATATAGAAGAGGACTTAGAGATAGTACAAGAAAGATTAAGCACATCAAAAAGAATAAATAATAATGATACACCACAAATATCATCAAAGATGATTACTTCAAATAGTTCTAAAAGAATAAATATAATTTCACAAAAATCAATAGAAGAAGAAATAAAACCACATCATTATAATATAACAGGAATAATGGAGCAAAGAAAATATTTAATACTAATAAATACAGGAGAAGAAGAAAATTATATTACCAGAGAATTAGTAAAAGAAGATAAAATAATAACTACAGAACACGCATGTTCAGAATTACCAAAAGTATTAATAAACATTGAAGAAACAACAGAACAAGAAATAATAATTGGAGGTATACGAATAATAATAAAATTTAAAATATATCAAGGAAATGAAAATATAACATTAGGAATAAAATGGCTAGAAATAGTAAAACTATATAATATAGAAGATAAACAACTAACAATAAATTATCAAAATAAAAAAGTCATAATAAAAAGAAGTTTAATATAAAAAAAAATGAATATATATATACTCGCGAAGATAATAATAGAAGGATATTATAACAGATATTATACACCAATGATAGATACATGAGCAGAAGCTAATATATGTAAATATAATTGTTTACCAGATGAAAAATGGGAAAAATTAAAAACACCAATAGTAGTAACAGGATTTAATAATGAAGGAAGTATGATCACATACAAGGCAAAAAATATAAAAATACAAATATGGGATAAAATATTAACTATAGAAGAAATATATAATTTTGAATTAACAACAAAGGATATGTTATTAGGGATGCCATTTTTAGATAAATTATATCCACATATAATAACAAAGACACACTGGTGGTTCACAACACCATGTAAATAAAAAATAGGAGCAAAAAGAGTAGGTAACAAAAGAAGAAAAACAACAGAATGGATTAAAGGTAGTGAAAAAATTACACAAAAACTAGAAAATATAAAAGAAGAATACCCTAGAATAGAACTAATTATATTCACTATAAATAAAGTAAAAATAATCCAAGAAAAATTAGAATTATTATATAACGAAGATCCTTTACAAGGATGGGAAAAACATGAAACAAAAGTTAAAATTGAATTGATTGATGAAAATAGTATAATATCACAAAAACCATTAAAATATAATTTTAATGATTTAAATGAATTTAAAATACATATAAGTGAATTACTAAAAAATGGATATATACAAGAAAGTAATAGTAAACATACAAGTCCGGCATTTATTGTTAATAAATATAGTGAACAAAAAAGAGGAAAAAGTAGGATGGTTATTGATTACAGAAATTTACCCAATACCAAATAAAATATTAAAGATAAGACAAATTCAAGGATATAATTATTTTAGTAAATTTGATTGTAAATCAGGATTTTATCATTTAAAGTTTGAAGAAGAATCTAAAAAACTTACAGCATTCACAGTACCACAAGGATTTTATGAATGGAATGTATTACCATTTGGATATAAAAATGTACCAGGTAGATTTCAACATTTTATGGATAATTATTTTAAACAATTAGAAAATTGTGTAGTATATATTGATGATATATTATTATATTCTAAAACACAAGATGAACATATAAGATTACTAGAAAAATTTATGCATATAATAGAACACTCAGGAATAAGTTTAAGTAAAAAAGAAAGTAGAAATAATGAAAAAACAAATAGAATTCCTAGGAATACAAATAGATAAAAATGGAATAAAAATGCAAACACATATAGTACAAAAAATAATAACTTCGAATGAACAATTAGATACAAAAAAGAAATTACAATCCTTTTTAGGATTAGTTAACCAAGTAAGAGAATATATACCAAAATTAGCAGAAAATTTAAAACCATTACAACAAAAATTAAAAAAGGATGTAGAATATCATTTCGATAGTAAAGATCAAACACAAATACAAAAGATAAAATTATTATGTAAAACATTACCAAAGTTATATTTTCCAGATGAAGACAAAAAATTTATTTATATAGTAGAAACTGATGCAAGTGAAAAAAGCTACGGAGGAGTATTAAAATATAAATATAATGATAACAATATAGAATATCATTGTAGATATTATTCAGGCACATATACAAATACAGAAATAAAATGAGAAATAAATAGAAAAGAATTATTTTCAGTATATAAATGTTTATTAGCATTTGAGCCATATATTATATATAACAAATTTATTGTAAGAACAGATAATACACAAGTAAAATGGTGGTTAACCAGAAAAATACAAGATTCAGTAACAACGAAAGAAAATAGAAGATTGGTATTAAATATATTAAACTTTACATTTACAATTGAAATAATAAAGACTAATAAAAATGTTGTTGCAGACTACTTATCAAGACAAAGCTACTCAGACTGAGAACAAAGAAGAAGATACAATTGAAAAGATACTCAAAGCCATTACTACACTTTGTACTAAAGTGGACAGTATGGACAATGAGATACAAAAGCTAAAGACTAATGAAGATAACCTGAAGTCTAAAGCTAATATAAGTCAGCAACATGACTATAAAAATGCGGAGCTATGTCGATCGGAAGACATTAAAATTCCAGAGATAAAAGGAGACGATGGGAAACTCCCTAAAACCCATAATGTTTGTTTAAATACAGCTGCAGGTACAAGCAAAAGAGTTAGTGAGAAATCACGAAATACCAACTTAAACCAACTATTTGTAAAACCATTTATTCAAAATACACAAAAACAAATACCCACAGAACCACAAACTTCTACATATGCAGTTAGTATACAAAGTGATAAAAAGAGATACAATTATATTACCCAATCGTACATTGAAAACATATATAAGATCCAAACATTTTTAAATTTAAACCCCAGATCTACACAAACCAAAAATCCAAATGAAGATTATATAACCCAAAAACTACAAGGATATAATAGATTGATTGCACAACCCAAAACTAGTTCAAATAGTCAAAACATGTTACAGTTATGGATTACTAACTACCATATACACATATGATGGAGAAGAAATAAATGGAATACCAGAATTATACAAAGCATTCATTATATACAAGAGAGTTACCAAAGGAAATTTATTTTATATTAAATTTTATACAGCACCAGCTGAAATATTATATGAAGAAATCAAGTTACCAATTCAAGTTATAAAGATAGGTTTGACCAAGGATATGATAATACCAGAAGATATAGAAAAACAAGCTGAAATACCAAAGGTAGAAATACCAAACTTTTATGCAAATAAAAGGATAATTGGTATATCAACAATTATACAAGAACTAGCTAACAATTATTTAAACGGCAATGCTATTTGGAGTTATTATGCAAGAGACCAAGTTATGATATATTCAAACTCAAGGTAATTAAGAAGAGCAGATATGGATGAAGTTCAGAGATGAATTTTATCATTATTGAAGCCAGAAGAGCAACCTACAACACGAGCATTAAAGAAAGAATTTATTTCAGAAGACTTATTAATCAAATATTATAAACTTATTGGACACAAATACCCCGACCACAGATGTTCAAAATGTAATGGAGAAGATAACGTTATACCAGATGTCGATTTAGAGTGAAAGAAGACAAGACAAGATGGGGTATGGACAAGATAAAGAGATAAGGAGATAAGATAAGATTCTCTTTTGACAAAATATGTAAAGTAAAGAGCTAATGTAAAAAGTAGGTAGCATTTGCTTTTTTGAAAGGCCAAGGTGTGAATAGTAAAGGCCATCTGTAAAGAAAAATAGGGAAAAGTCTTAATGTGTATAGTAGACGCACTAATGTGCATTATTGTATAGTGAATAGTATAGTTTAGAATTTAGTATATATAGATTGCCAAATTGTAAATGAAAGGCAGGCAATGCCAACCAAAAGCTCTAGTTAATAAAAACTCTTTCAAAAAAACCCTCTCTCAAAAAAGATATAAACTAAGTTAAAAATGGAGAAATCCGAAATCAAGCCAGATATTTCAGATAGCATGGAAAATCAAGAAACAAAGGTATATTATTTAACAATTATGAAGAAGTAATTTCATATATTCCTGAATATCATATATATAATTGATTAAATTTATGTTAGTTATTATATACTAGAAAAATTTGAATCATGAATTCTAGTTTGCTAGTAAACGGGAAATAGGGAGAAAACTGCTAGACTATGCCATCCCACAGTGGAAACCGGTAGGCGAGGGATGCCGTTAGGGGAGTACACAAGGTTGAGGCGCTGATAAGCAGTAATTATCCGCTAAAGTACGATGCTAGTAGTGACCGGAAAACATGATAACAATACTCTAGTTTATAATGAACTAATATGAATTTAATTGAATTATGGATATGATAGGAAGGAATAATTGAAAACAAACATGCATAGATAAATAAACATGATTACAATGTATGATAAAATAAAAAGCTATGAAACTTTGATCTTATATATACTTAAAGATATAGAAATTGTTGACATAAAAAGAATTATATGGGAAAAAATATTTGATTATGATTTAGAAGATATATTAAATCAAGAATGGTATGAAATAGATTTACAAGAATTAGAAATAGAAAGAATAGATATATACGATTTAGAAATAGATTCAGACTAAAATGAACTATGAATATTTAGAATATTGGATAAAAACTATGGAAAACATAAGATTAACAAATCATATAATACAAGAAAATTTATATCTGTATCAAAGAACCCAAGATATGTTATATATAGAATATATAACAAATAATCTTGAAGAAATTATCATTTATATTTTTTATTGATTTTATTTCTAATATTCATAACATTAGAACTCTAAATTAAATCTCAACATTAATATTGAAGGATTAATTTTCTATTTAATTTTTCCCTTAAGATGGCCGAAGGGTCGTGGGTTCGAACCCCCACAACCTCTTTTTATTTTTCATTAAGGTTTCATTACTCATTTTCGCCCAAACCAAGAGGTTGTGGGATCAAATCCCCACAGCCTCTTGTATTTTTATTATTAAAATTTTCTTAAACAGGGAGGTTGTGGGTTCGAACCCCCACAACCCCTTTTATTTTTGCTCTAATTTTGCTGAGGAGGCTGTGAGGTGGTGGGTTCGAACCCCCACAGCCCCTCTATCTTTATGTTAATTAAATGGGGCAAGTGGCAGTGAGGTTGTGGGATCGAAGCCCCACAACCTTACTTTATTTCTTTGTAATTTCGCTTCTTCCTTCAGCATTGAGGTCGTGGGTTCGATTCCCACGCCTCGCATTTTCTTTTTCATTATTTTCTCTTCTTTCGCGCGTACCTGGAGGTCGTGGGTTCGAATCCCACGCCTCCCATTTATTTGTTTAATTAATTTTCTTCTTCTTCTCCCCATAGATCGCGAGTTCGATCCCCCTCCAGCCCCATTTCCCCTTTTTTTTGTTTTCGCGAAACCTGAAGCTGGGATCGAATCCCCTTAGCCTCCCTTTCCCTTTTTCCTTTGTCTCGCGACCAGTAGCTAAGGGGTTCGATTGCCCTTAGCTCCTTCACGTTTTTCCCCTTCTTTTTCAGATTCTTTTACAGGTAAGGTCTTGGGTTCGATTCCCATTGACCTCACTTATTTATTTTACTTTAAAAAACCAGAATTTGACATTCTTGAAGGGTACAAAAATCAGGAAACGTTAGTCCTCCTTCAACTCATTTTTTTGGTGCATTTTTCATAAGTTTAGTTAGATAAAAGAAGGTTATTCAATCCACTATATCTCATTATAATGAACATCACATTGCACACACATTACACACATAAAATACACATGAAACACATGAATTATTTAACTCCAAAACAGTTGCTCAAGCCACTGCCCACGATGCACACACAACACCAACTTTTTGGTCACACTTTGAATATCATTTTTGTAATTTCCCTCACATAAACATTTTCACATTTAATATAATCACGTCAATCATGCCTAAATCTAGCAGCACAACATACCCATCCTACGAATTCGTTTGGGAGCTAAGGACAAGGAAATACAAAGGGGAACAACCTTAGTTTTCAAGAGATTGAGAATCGTTCGAAGGAAAGTACTCATGGAAGAAGAATTCCAGGAGAGAAACCCATACCTTTTGACATTGTTTAAGTGCAAAGCTTCTGCCCAAATGTTCCTCAAAACCACGCCCAATTCACTTCAACGTACACACCACTCGACGAACCTCTCTTTGCCTTGACGTTTTTATTACTTTGTCTTTTCCTTAAAAATTCTTGTGAGTTCTTCAAGTGTGAAGAACTTTTAATATTTCATCGGTTTTTTTTGTTGTTTTTGGAAGAACTAACGTGAGAGAGAGTGATGAACGTGAGAGAGAGCTTGATAGAGAGTGAAACGTGTGTGTAGTTGTTTAGGATTAGGGGATGACTTAGTCAATTAAGGACTCTCCTTAATATTTAAAAAAAATCTGATTTTACTTTTTCTTAAATAAGCTAATATATATTAATTAATTATAATAATTTTTCAATCTTAAATAAAAGCAATTTAAATCATTGCTTCCACCTAGGTTCGAACCCGGGTGGAGCAAGACTCTACTCCAAGAGCTCAATTTCGGCTCTCTCTCCCAAAATTTCCCCTCCATATTATTAAATAATTAATTAAGTATATATTTAGGGTAATTACGATTTTACTCTCATCCTGGTAAAAGACCATTTTACCCCTAGACCCTCAAAACTTAAGATTTCTTCTTTTTAAGTCCGATAAAGACTCTTTCGATTAAATCATTGTTTTCGAGAGACTCACATGGTTGGTTCCAACCTTTACAAGCTCAAATAACTCTCCAAATTAGTTGACTTGGTTAGTAAGTGTTCTGAGGTCTGGTTCTACGCGTATAAATCTGTGTGAACCTTGGTTTAATCGCAAGCATTCTTGACACCATAAGTCTTTATCCTATTGATTTTTAAGGTTGTTACAGTCTATGTTTCTTTAATTCTTCTTTAAGACTCGTATTTGACTATTTATGTATTTCTTTCAATGTAAAGGGTTGTGTCCCTAAGATGTTTAAGGTGTGTCTTTCAGATTGGCTTGTGACGACGAGACTAATTCCTTAGCTATTATAAAAGATGTTTCTTAGTACTTTATTCTTGTGAAAAGTTTTCATTCCACACTACTTTTCATACTTTATGTAATTAATCATAGCTTAGAGGCTTGTGCAAGACCTCCGAGAGGTCAAGCACGCCTTGTTCTGACCTATGGGTTGCCCTAACTTCTAGGGTGTACTTGCGGGTAATTACAAACTTTTTATCAAAACATAAGGTTTTGGGAAATAGTTTAGGGTCAAAAGTCTCACAAGCAACGTCTAGTAGAGTCTTGTTCATCGGTGTGAGTCGCGACATACCCATTAGTGAGAGGCTATAGGGCGATAGAAGTTTCATTTTCTTCATTACTCTAGTATCGTGCCTTCGAGTTTAGTTTTATAAGTTTCTGCTATCAACCTCTTCTATTATGTTTATAGGACATGAATACGAGAATGACACCCGCTAGAAGGGAGGAGAGAGAAGTAGCTAATGAGAGAATTCCTCTACGGAATGAGCAAGTACCTATTTTTGACCAAGAGGATGTGAATGAGGCGGTTCCCCCTCCGGAGCCTTAAGGATCTCATGTGCCCCAAATGCCTCTAATGCTTTAAGGTCCTCAAGCTCCCTATGTTGAAGGGGATATGACAAATGCAGAGATAAGGGCTGCATTTAGGATCTTGACCCAACTCATGACGACTCAAGCTCATGTTGTCACTACTTATGTGGTTCCCAAGCTATCCTAGGAGTTTGACTTCAACCCAATGCAAGTACTCCCACTTCTAAAATCCGGGATTTTGTGAGGATGAACCCTAATACTTTCCATGGCACTAAGGTGGATGAAGATCCACAAGGCTTCATAGATGAGGTGTTCAAGGTGGTGGATACTATAGGTGTGATTCCTAGAGAGAAATTGGAACTAGCCGCTTATCAACTAAAAGATGTGGCACAAGTGTGGTTTGAGCAATGGAGAGATGAGAGACCCTTAACGAAAGGTTCGGTAGATTGGAAATTGTTCAAATTGGATTTTCTTGATAGTTTTTTCCCCTTAGAGTTGAGGGAGAGAAAGTTGGTTGAATTCATGAACCTTCGTCAAGGGGGAATGAGTGCGAAAGAGTACTCTCTCAAATTCACCCAACTCTCTAAGTATACCCCAATCTTGGTAGCCGACCATAGGGCTAGGATGAACAAATTTGTGATGGAGGTGTCTAGCTTGGTGGAAAAAGAGTGTCGTACGACAATGCTACTTAATGATATAGATATCTCTAAGCTCATGTTGTATGCTCAACAAATTGAGAAGTCTAAGCTTACGGAGAGAAATAGGTATGAGAAGACGCCTAGGGTGGATGAACCAAGTAAACCCAAACCTAATAAGAGGTTCTATAATCAATATTCTTCCATGAGGATTAAGGATAAGGTTTCCAACCAAAATTCTCAAGGAGGTGGTTATGATTTTGCTCTAGGTGTACTGGTTGTGGGAAGCAACACTTGGGTAGCTGTCTTGTCAGCACGGATGGTTGCTTTTGATGTGGTAATAGGGGTCATAAGATGAGAGATTGAACTACCCTCAAGTTAAAAGGGAAGGGGTCAACCAAGCTGCCCATGGTGGACTGGATCCCAATGCTCCAAAGAGGAATCATTTCTATGCACTCGCAACTATAGAGGCGACTTATCCAGAGCAAGGCCTTAATAAGTCCTCAGTTCTTTATGATTGTTTTGATTTTCTTAGATGAGTTTACCCTATGTGGGGGAGAATGGATTGAGTAGGAACGTTGTTGATAACCTTATCTTTTCTTCTATTCTTACTCAAATTGAGGCCAAAATCCTTGGTAGTTTGGTTTGTTTTGGAGTCTTGCATTAGTATGTGTTACATGTCTCCTTATGTTTTGAGTTCCATTGATAAATGTAATGTTTTGCATGCTCTTAATTCATCATAGTTATATGAGTAGATTGGTAGTTTATCTATCTTTCCTTTATAATGTGTAGCTAATGATATTGCTTAATTGCTTCAATGTTTGTGTCAATATGTGATTTGAAGGTTATTGCATGTTAAGTTTAATGGTGATGTTATGAGCATGTAAATTATTGGAGAAGGTAGTTCCTCCATAAGTTAAATTAAAAATAAAGAACTAATTGTGTGCTTTGAATTGTGGAAACTTTACAAATTTGCTTATGTTGTTAAAATGCTCAATGATATGAAGTTAGTGTTCCTTGTATGTTTGGTGCATTGACTATGAATGTTATGACCTTGATGATATCTGTGGTATGCTTCTAGTTGAGTCCTTGAAGTCCTAACAAGTGGTTAGCGTCATTCGAGGACAAATGTTTTTCTATGTGGGAGAGATTGTAACGACCCTAAAAATGAAATAGGTCAAACTAGGAATTCACATGTGTTTCATGAGTTATTAATGACTTAAAATGATGTATTTTAGCTTTAGAAGTCAGTTTGTGAAGTTTGGAAGTGAAACGTCCAAGACGTTCGGAAAATGTGCCTTGGAATGTGCTAGTGTGTCCTTGATTTTGGTGCATTTTCTTAGGTAGTGGTTGGTGTCTAGAACCAGTGGGGTTGACCCTAATACCTAGAGGGATGTACCAAGGGTCAAAACGTTTGAGTACGACTCCTCAGGGACCAACCGAAGGGCCCCCAAGGAGGACCCAAACATTGGTAAAGAAGCTGCCCAAGGCAGCGTGTGAGGCCAAAATGTGGAGGTGGCCTCGCGTCGCTTCCCTGCAAATTAGATGCTTGTGCGTTGCGCGAGTGACACTAGGTCCACTGCGTCAAAATGTTGAGAAGAAAAATCTGGAGCTTGCTCCGCGACGCGCTGCCATGTCCCAGATTTGGGTCAAATTTGAATTTGGAAAATGGTACAAATGGTGTAGGGGTCTTTTAGGAACTTTTGGGATCTTTTGTGGACTGATTTAGGTCATTTTAAACCTCATTTCACCCACCAATTCAAACCTTAAAGATCAAATCAAATTCCTCCAAAAACCTCTATTTTCAAGAAGCTTCAAGCTCCAAGGAAGAGGACCAAGTTCTTGACGTTTTCTTCACCAAATTCGTGGGTTTCTTCATATTAAGGTATTGTAGTCATCCTTGAACCTTCTTTCATTCAAGGAGCCATTTTGAAGAGATTTCAAAAAGGATTTCAACTTCAAACATCTTTATTCCTTGACTCAAAGTATGGGTCTTTGCATGAAAATGGTTTAAAGATTAAAATGAGTTGTTATTTGTTTTAATTATTCTTTTAATGTCAAAAAACCCGATGGAATCATGTCTATTCTTTTTTATCAACTTTTAGCTTATGAAATGGTTTTAATGATCATGATAACATAATATTAAAATTATTGTTTCTTGGTGGTTTCGTTGAGGATTAGCTACTTCCCTAAGGTCTATTTTATGATGAATTGTTGGAAAAAATTTGTATAAGTGGTGAAAGCTGGGATGAATGGTAAGTGTCACATCCCGAGACCACACCCTAGAAGTTAGGTCACAATCTCGCATTGTAACCGGCGTACTCAACCTCTCGGAGGTATTATACAACCCCTTTCACATCATTCATTGCATATACATAGTGAAAAGTTGTGCGGAATTAAAACTTTTCACAAAACATATCATAGTCTTTTAAAACTCTTTCATATAAAAGTAATAGTAAATACTAAGTCTCAATCTCATCATCTTAGACACAAGAGTACTTGGGACACGACCCATACCAAATATAAGACATAGTACTATTAAGTCTATTACAATACTTCAATACGAAACATAAAAGACATATATGCCCTCGAGTCAAGTGAGGACATACTTCAGCTTCTCTTGAACGATCTTCTAAACCCAAGTATTCTTCCCAAAAGCTCTTCACCTACCAAGAACTATATATATCGATAAAAGCATGGAATTAGTACAACCACATGTACTAAGTATGGCTTATGCATAAAATCATGGAAGTGGACATTTATTGGAAATATGCATCTTTTCATTTAAATATCATAATATCATTATAATAACAACATTTAACAATTTAGAATCACATAAGAAAACATTTAAGACAATTATCACATTTTTAGAACTCAGTTTACAGTGAACTCAATTCACTGTACATTGAAGTACCTCCCTGTTACAGTGAGTTAAGCTACTTTCGTACTAAGCATCTTCTAGCATATAGTCTTCTCACTAAAGCTATCCTAAGATTCACTTAAGTCACACAAAGAGATACCTCCCATACACCCTCTCTAGATGTTCCTAAACGATCCTTAAGATTACTCATAATGAGACACATACACACCTACAATACATCAACATACAAGACATACAACATATGACAATCTACCCTACCAAGGCTATCAAAAGACTTACTTACGTATTCCAAGAAGAGAACGCCCATACACCCTCTTCAAGTCTACCTAAATAATCCTTAAGACTTCCTAAGTTTAGATCATGCCAAACATAACAAGCAACTTCCCTAACTAGAGTCATCCTCAGGACTTCTAAAGATAAGACATGAAGAGATCATCCTTTATGCCCTATTCACACTTTAACTAAGAAATCCTTAAGTCACTTTAGATTAGGTACTTATTCATTTAAATACTTTATATTAAGTCATTATTTCATTAGTTAATTTAATAGACATACATCACATAAAGGACAATCAAATAATGGCCTTGGAGAAGACCTAGGGACTCTTACTAACATTTCAAAGCCTATTGTGCAATGTCTAGATAGCGTCTCACACCACTACCTAAACCTCATAGAACTTCTCTAATGCTAATATTTATCTCATATGATGAGAATATGCAATAACCGACATTGACAATGGGAGAAAATCATGGAATCCGGAGTTCTATCCTACTCCGATGAGGTTGTTCTACTTGCCAATGGTAGAACATAGACACATCACATGTAGGCACATGGTTAAGGAAATATGAAGGGAATGCTTTGTAATATAGTCTAATTCTTTAACTAGAACTACTTCCCTTACCATACTCACTCGGTGCTAGCCTTCGTTCTCATAGATTTAATCACACTAAGGTTCATACAAAAGGGTTCCATATCAAGTTCATAACCCAATTACATTTACCCTACCAAAGCAAGGTCCACTAGGGCTATCTAACTATGGCGACAAGAAACTCATCATGACTTTTCTATGGATTGATATGATGTTGTTCCAGCCAATTAACCTTAAGTCCATCATTCATTACATGAAGGATACCATTACGACTTTCGACTTCAAGTTTCATAACCTTACCACTAGGTTCAATGTTTCACATAAACGACCCTCTTGTCATCATTCAAGGTCTCACCTAACATTCATTCTTTCAAGACTAAGACTCTTTAGCTTCCTAAGTCAATATATCACATATTCACATTCATACAAGTATCAAATAAAGCACACAAGTCTATGTAAACAGGACACAACATACTTCACTTTAGCACATATATCATACATTCTTTAGACACTTAGGAATGACCCTTAATATCATTTATTCAACCTATTCATTACCTTAACATCATCAACATAACCACTATAGACTCATATAGCCAAGTTAGGAACAACCATGCATCAACTCTAAGACTACTCACTTAACACCTAGTCATAGCATAACATGATTTCCTATATAGCATCAATTGACTAACACATAGTTTCACATGTAAATAGATATGATCATACATCACCTAATCAACAACACAAATAGCCATATAACTTTAAGTAGTCGCCGACAAGGCCATGATCATAAATATACTTAAAATAACGCCGACAAGGCCACATCAGTTCATATAACACCGCCACCATAAGTGGACCAAACCAATCACAACATACATGAAGTCTAATTAACATAAAATGAGATTAAATAGGTCAGCGTACCACCGCTCCATCATCCACACTTCAATCCAATACCAAATCATCCAATTCAACACCATAAGACCCTTACCCATGGCCATGAACATCAATCCAACACATAAACTATAATACTCAATGAAATCTAAACCAAGTCAATATATATTCAACAATCTAAGACAAATACTATAATAATTGAGTATAATTCTTATATCATTAGAAAGCCCATAAGAAACTACACATGAATCATCAAGACAATATCAAGTAACCCATAAATTAGTCAAAAACTAGGGTTCATCAATTACATGGGTTCATACGTAAATTGAGTTAAAATCCCATTAATAACCAAAATTAAATCACTAAACAATTATTAAAAACCATTAATGCAAGAACCCATGGTAGATCATGAAATAAGTCAATTCATCTTTTGAAAACTTCAGAAAATATCTTTGAAAGTTGTGCTCCTTGATGAAACGAGTTTCAAGGATAAAAAAGCATACCTTAATCTAATTCTTCAATTTGATGAAGAATCTCCACCCAATTCGTCACACCAGGCACTTCCTTGACTTTGGACTTCAATGGAGTCTTTGGGAGTTTCTAAGGGATTTTGGGGTTTTGATTTTGAATAATGAAATCTTCAATGTGTTTAAGACTTATATACACAGTTAAAATACCAAAAGACCCTTAAGGAACCGCCAAACCATCTATTCGTAAGTGGGGTGAATTTACAACTTCAGCCCTCAACTTACAGTGAAGCTGCATGCACGACACATGCCAATCGACGGTTGCCCATCGACGGGGCATAGGTCCACTTACGGATCGTATTGTCCTCCGTCGATGGGTTCAGAGACTTGGAACTGATATATTATCTCCCCATCCTAAGTACCAAACTACTCCCACCACCTACGGGGCGTCGACTAGTACACTGGCCGTCGATTGCCATCCGTAGGTGGACTGCCTTGGGTAGTTAGGTCACCAACATGGGTCCTTCCTCAAGGACCCCTGTATAACGCCCCAAAATGAACTAAGGTGAACTAGAGCCTCATGGTTGTTTATTGAGTTAATTTTAAGTTAAACGGAGTTAGTTTGGTGTCCTTAGGCAGTGTGCAAAGTTTGGTTAAGTTTGGAGTTCAATCGACCAAAAACGTCCATGACGTTCGGATGGTATGCCTTAGAATGTACTTGTATGTCTTGGCGAGTTTGGATGAGTTTTATGTGTTTGTTTTACTTGAAACATGCGTCGGATGTCCCTTAGACCTAGACGACTTAGTTTAGGGGTTTGATGTCCGGGCACGACCCCACCTAGGACCCACAAGGGGCCCTAGATGAAGGGCCCAAGACTTGGGCAAAGTCTGCCCATCAGTGGCTCACGACGACCATGGCGACGGTCCGTTGCACTCCGGACGGTCTGTCGATCCAGGGCGTCGTGAGTGATAGAGAGTGGAACTTGGACAGGCTCCAGTTGGAGCCAAGTGTTCCTCGACAGGACTCCATGACGGTCCGTGGTGAACGTGATGGTCCGTCGATGAGGTCTCGTCGACGAGGCCTGCCAGTGCACGACTTAAGGCTGCCAACTTGGGGTGTTTTATGTAAATACACCCCAAGTCTTATAATACCCTAGGTGTATAATTTTGGTGTTTTTAGGTTATATTAAATTAGTTTTAAACCCTAGACCTAGACAAGACCCTCTCACTTCAAGATCCAACTCTCTCTTTCTCTCAAGAAAACTCTCTCAACTCTCTTGGAAGCTAGAAGTCAAGGAAGGATAGGAGGACGGATTGGGACTTGTTCCTTCATCAAATTCGTGGGTTTCTTTCTCCTAAAGGTATGGTATCCATTCTTGAATACCTTTCCATTCAAGAAGCAAACTTCCAAAATGGTTTTCAAAAAGGGGTTTTAAACTCAACTTCTTCTAAACTTTGATTTGTATTATGGGTCTTCTTGTAACTAAGTTCTAATGGTTTAAATGTATTTATCTTGGTTTGAATAGATGGTTTTGATGTTAAAACTCCATGAAACTCTTGTTTATGCATACTTCAAATTTTGACTTGAAAATGGGTTATGTGAGCATGATTTGAGTAGGGTATGAACTTGGGTCTTCTTGTATTTGTCATGTTGGTGTAGCTACTGCCCTAAGGGCCTTAATATGGTGAAATATTGATAAATTGCTTATGGGTAATGATGGTTTGATTTGTTGATGAGTTGCTCTCATTGTATAATTCTTATTATGAATTGCTATTTGAGTGGTATGGTCCACCTTATGGGTGGCGGTGCTAATTGATGAACTTGATGTTACTTAATATGGTTTGAGTATGTGATCTTGAAGGTTTAATATGTGAAATGAAGATATATAGAAATGGGTCTTGTATTGGGTTTTGTGTAGCTTGAATTGCATGTTTGACCTAGTTTATGTCTAAATGAAGTTATGATTATGTGAAGTATGTAGAGTGTGTAGCTTGATGAATCAAGGTTAAAGTATGAGTAGAACTTGATGATAATGAAATGATGCTTATATGCAAGGTGTGCACATGTACACACACACTCTATAAAGATTGTATTATGCCAAGTTGAGCAAAAAGGGGAATCTTGAGGTGGACACACTTCGTGAGTTGAGATGTAGTGTCTAGTAGCAACCTCTCTATTCCTAGTGAGCTTTCTAAGATAGAATATTATGTTGAGAAATCCGTGGGGAGTTATGCCTAGCACCGAGAGGATATGAAGGGGAGGTGGATTGCACTTCGTGAGTTGAGATGTTGTAATCCAAAGTACCTCTTGAGATGAGTACTCCTCGTTAGTAGAGAGTGAGTTACTTAGTAGCAATCTCCTTATCCCTTAACTATGTGCCCGCATAGGTGTAGCTATTGGAAAAAAAGCCATGTAAACGCTAAGAAGCATGACCTTACTCTAGGCAAGTAAGGATCCCTCATCCGATAGGGGTAAATATCGGGATTTCCATGTCTAGCTCTCATGGTCTTTGTCGGTTAAGCTAACTCCCACAAAAGAATTGTTTTGAAACTAATTATCTTGTGTATTGTTGAAATTGTGTATGTATGTCGTGAAGTGCTCGATCCACATTAGTTACCAATGTAGGAGCATTGAGTGGGAGTAGTAGTATGGGATGCTATTCTCACATTGCACTTGGTGTGACCTATACCTACTATGGGAGAAGAGTACCTTCATGAAATCCGTGTGAATGAGTACTATGGTGTAGTGTTATGGAGGATTATTGTGGAGTACTTGAGTAAATGGAATCCATTAGGAGTACCAAGTGGGAGTGGTAGTATGGGATGCTACTCTCACATTGCACTTGGTATGACCTATATTTCCATGACTGTTTTGCATATGTTAGCCAAGGGCGTGGATTTGATTTCTAACGAAGTAAGCCTAAGATTAGGTATTTTTAAGGGTCGCTTTAGTGTGCTTTGAAGGGAGGTGTAATGAGAGTCCCTTCTTGGCTCACCTTAGGGAATCTTATAATAACCTTGGGTTAGGGCAACTTCAAAGAAAAAGGGTTCATATGACTTGGACCGTGCCATTCACTGTATGGTCTTCATTGTAAGAATTCAAAATGTTCACTATGATGCTTTATTCAATTTTATTGCAAGTTTAGCAAAGTTAATTGAAATGTTCCTCTTGTTTACTTTAAGTTTGGTAAGATAGCCATAAAATGTTAATTGTTGATTCTTATGTGGGTTTGCTTCTAGATTCATGAAGGTTATATTTGAATTGCATAAAAAGCTATCTTTACTAAAATGTCCCTTTTTGCATGTTTTTGCATATGCCATACTTAGTACATTGTTGTACTAACCCTATACTTTTATATACCTTATGAGTATAGGTTGGAAGCCTTTTTGGAGGATCGGAGTTGAAGCTTGGGAATCCTATCTCTCAAGGATTGGGTATGTCCTCATATATTCGAGGACATAGTTTTATGTTTCTTAGTTTCTTTATTAATACTTAAAAAAAAAAATTATTTACTTTTATTAAAAGGGCCTTGTCCCTAAAATTCCAAGTTGTGTCTTTAAGTTGGCTTGTGACGATAAGATTTCTTAGTATTTATGAAAAGACTCCTTTTGTTATTATTATCGTTAAAAGTATTAATTTCCGCACTACTTTTCATGCTTTATGTTATGAATGCTAGTTAGAGGGCTTGTACGAGACCCCAAAGGGGTCAAGTACGCCCGGTCACGATTCGAAAGTTTTCCCTAACTTCTAGGGGGTGCTTTCGGGTCGTGACAAGACTTGGTATTAGAGCATAAGGTTTTGGGAAATAGTTTAAGGTCTAAAAGTCTCACAAGCCGCGTCTAGTAGTATCTTGGTCATTGGTGTGAGTCGCGACACATCCATGGACAAGAGGCTATAGGACGATAGAGTTTAACTTTCTTCATTACTCTTGAATTGTGCCATAGAACCTAATTCGATAAGGTCTCTCTCTTATCTCCTTTGCCCGGTGGTTTTCTAGGTGTGATTGCTTTGAAAGGAAGATGTTTCTAAGTTGAGGAAAACAAAAAAATGAGTTTTGATTATATGATGGTTTTGTGGCTAGAAGAGTAAATATGAAGGTAAGATTTAAGAATTTGTGATGTGATGTCATTTATGGCTAGGTGTGATTTATGAGATTGGAAGTGTAGAGGTGAGAAACTTTATGGGGATTTAGTTCTAAGCATGGTAAGAGTTATAAGGATTGAATAAAGTGCCTTTGAGGACAAATGAGTTATTTTGTGATTATGTTCAATGATGGTAGAAATGCTTTAAGGTGTAAATTTGAGGAAGTTGAAAGAATGAGGGGATTTTATAGAAGTTGAAGGCAACTCTCTTGTGTGACTAATGTTTCATACTTGTTCTTGTGATTGGTAGATGTTGTGGTGTAGGCTTTCACTAAGATGGAAAATGTGGTATGAATATCTAGTGAGCAAGTTTTGTTCCATGAGGTTGAGTTAAGTGGTGCCTAAGTGTTGAATGAGGTGATGTTTAAGAGAGTTTGTATAGGCTTGAATCCAAAAAGGGAAGTGTTATGCTTAACTTGTAAGGTTGATGTTTAGACTTGATGTGCATGAGTTAGAAGTAGTAAGAGTTCCTACCTTGTGAGGGACATAATGGTGCTTTGAAGTATGAGTCCTTGAAGATGGCTTTACCCTAAGTGGGGGAGAATGAGTTGACTAAAATAGCATGTAATGTACTTAGTCCAAGAGAATCCTCAAGGGTCACTAAGTGGGAGTGGTAGTATGGGATGCTACTCTCACATTGCACTTAGTGAAACTTGTCAAGTCTCTTTGGAGTAAGTTAAGATAGTCTTGTCTCTCATATTGTCATGTCATCTTGTTAAAGTTTCTTGAAAGGTGCATTATGGAAATTTTAAAGCATGTCGCACAGTGAAGTTTTGAATTCACTGTAAATTTTGTGGATTTTGAGAAAAATTGTTATGTCTTGAATTTTAGTTTCAATATGTGCAAAATTGTTGTTTATGAGCATTTTTACGTTGGAGAAGGTAGTTCCTCCATAAAAGAAGATTGAGGTTGAATTTTTGACTTTGTGAAGTTTGGCAAAAGTAGTCTATGTTGATAAGTGTTGAAAGTGTAAAATGATATTCCTTGCTAGTGGATGCCTTGATTGTTAGTGTTTTGATCATGATCTAAGTGTATTATATGATGCTAAGTGAGTCCTTGTTGTTCTTAAAATTTAAGTGTCATTCGAGGACGAATGTTATTCCAAGTGGGGGAGAATATAACGCCCCAAAATGAACTAAGGTGAACTAGAGCCTCATGGTTGTTTCTTGAGTTAATTTTAAGTTAAACGGAGTTAGTTTGGTGTCCTTAGGCAGTGTGCAAAGTTTGGTTAAGTTTGGAGTTCAATCGACCAAAAACGTCCATGACGTTCGGATGGTATGCCTTAGAATGTACTTGTATGTCTTGGCGAGTTTGGATGAGTTTTATGTGTTCGTTTTACTTGAAACATGTGTCGGATGTCCCTTAGACCAAGACGACTTAGTTTAGGGGTTTGACGTCTGGGCACGACCCCACCAAGGACCCACAAGGGGCCCTAGATAAAGGGCCCAAGACTTGGGCAAAGTCTGCCCATCAGTGGCTCACGACGACCATGGCGATGGTCCGTTGCACTCAGGACGATCCGTCGATCCAGGGCATCGCGAGTGACAGAGAGTGGAACTTGGACAGGCTCCAGTTGGAGCCAAGTGTTCCTCGACGGGACTCCATGACGGTCCGTGGTGAACGTGACGGTCCGTCGAGGAGGTCTCGTCGACGAGGCCTGCCAGTGCACGACTTAAGGCTGCCAACTTGGGGTGTTTTATGTAAATAAACCCCAAGTCTTATAAGACCCTAGGTGTATAATTTTGGTGTTTTTAGGTTATATTAAATTAGTTTTAAACCCTAGACCTAGACAAGACCCTCTCACTTCAAGATCCAACTCTCTCTTTCTCTCAAGAAAACTCTCTCAACTCTCTTGGAAGCTAGAAGTCAAGGAAGGATAGGAGGACGGATTGGGACTTGTTTCTTCATCAAATTCGTGGGTTTCTTTCTCATAAAGGTATGGTATCCATTCTTGAATACCTTTCCATTCAAGAAGCCAACTTCCAAAATGGTTTTCAAAAAGGGGTTTTAAACTCAACTTCTTCTAAACTTTGATTTCTATTATGGGTCTTCTTGTAACTAAGTTCTAATGGTTTAAATGTATTTATCTTGGTTTGAATAGATGGTTTTGATGTTAAAACTCCATGAAACTTTTGTTTATGCATACTTCAAATTTTGACTTGAAAATGGGTTATGTGAGCATGATTTGAGTAGGGTATGAACTTGGGTCTTCTTGTATTTGTCATGTTGGTGTAGCTACTGCCCTAAGGTCCTTCATATGGTGAAATATTGATAAATTGCTTATGGGTAATGATGGTTTGATTTGTTGATGAGTTGCTCTCATTGTATAATTCTTATTATGAATTGTTATTTGAGTGGTATGGTCCACCTTATGGGTGGCGGTGGTAATTGATGAACTTGATGTTACTTAATATGGTTTGAGTATGTGATCTTGAAGGTTTAATATGTGAAATGAATATATGTAGAAATGGGTCTTGTATTGGGTTTTGTGTAGCTTGAATTGCATGTTTGACCTAGTTTATGTCTAAATGAAGTTTATGATTATGTGAAGTATGTAGAGTGTGTAGCTTGATGAATCAAGGTTAAAGTATGAGTAGAACTTGATGATAATGAAATGATGCTTATATGCAAGGTGTGCACATGTACACACACACTCTATAAAGATTGTATTATGCCAAGTTGAGCAAAAAGGGGAATCTTGAGGTGGACACACTTCGTGAGTTGAGATGTAGTGTCTAGTAGCAACCTCTCTATTCCTAGTGAGCTTTCTAAGATAGAATATTATGGTGAGAAATCCGTGGGGAGTTATGCCTAGCACCGAGAGGATATGAAGGGGAGGTGGATTGCACTTCGTGAGTTGAGATGTTGTAATCCAAAGTACCTCTTGAGATGAGTACTCCTCGTTAGTAGAGAGTGAGTTACTTAGTAGCAATCTCCTTATCCCTTAACTATGTGCCCGCATAGGTGTAGCTATTGGAAAAAAAGCCATGTAAACGCTAAGAAGCATGACCTTACTCTAGGCAAGTAAGGATCCCTCATCCGATAGGGGTAAATATCGGGATTCCATGTCTAGCTCTCATGGTCTTTGTCGGTTAAGCTAACTCCCACAAAAGAATTGATTTGAAACTAATTATCCTGTGTATTGTTGAAATTGTGTATGTATGTCGTGAAGTGCTCAATCCACATTAGTTACCAAGTAGGAGCATTGAGTGGGAGTAGTAGTATGGGATGCTATTCTCACATTGCACTTGGTGTGACCTATACCTACTATGGGAGAAGAGTACCTTCATGAAATCCGTGTGAATGAGTACTATGGTGTAGTGTTATGGAGGATTATTGTGGAGTACTTGAGTAAATGGAATCCATTAGGAGTACCAAGTGGGAGTGGTAGTATGGGATGTTACTCTCACATTGCACTTGGTATGACCTATATTTCCATGAGTGTTTTGCATATGTTAGCCAAGGGCATGGATTTGATTTCTAACGAAGTAAGCCTAAGATTAGGTAGTTTTAAGGGTCGCTTTGGTGTGCTTTGAAGGGAGGTGTAATGAGAGTCCCTTCTTGGCTCACCTTAGGGAGTCTTAGAATAACCTTGGGTTAGGGCAACTTCAAAGAAAAAGGGTTCATATGACTTGGACCGTGCCATTCACTGTAAGGTCTTCATTGTAAGAATTCAAAATGTTCACTATGATGCTTTATTCAATTTTATTGCAAGTTTAGCAAAGTTAATTGAAATGTTCCTTTTGTTTACTTTAAGTTTGGTAAGATAGCCATAAAGTGTTAATTGTTGATTCTTATGTGGGTTTGCTTCTAGATTCATGAAGGTTATGTTTGAATTGCATAAAAAGCTATCTTTACTAAAATGTCCCTTTTTGCATGTTTTTGCATATGCCATACTTAGTACATTGTTGTACTAACCCCATACTTTTATATACCTTATGAGTATAGCTTGGAAGCGTTTTTGGAGGATCGGAGTTGAAGCTTGGGAATCCTATCTCTCAAGGATTCGGTATGTCCTCATATATTCGAGGACATAGTTTTATGTTTCTTAGTTTCTTTATTAAGACTTAAAAATGTATTTACTTTTATTGTAAAGGGCCGTGTCCCTAAGATTCCAAGTTGTGTCTTTAAGTTGGCTTGTGACGATAAGTTTTCTTAGTATTTATGAAAAGACTCCTTTTGTTATTATTATCGTGAAAAGTTTTAATTTCCGCACTACTTTTCATGCTGTATGTTATGAATGCAAGTTAGAGGGCTTGTACGAGACCCCAAATGGGTCAAGTACGCCCGGTCACGATTCAAAAGTTTTCCCTAACTTCTAGGGGGTGCTTTCGGGTCGTGACAAGACTTGGTATCAGAGCATAAGGTTTTGGGAAATAGTTTAAGGTCTAAAAGTCTCACAAGCCACGTCTAGTAGTATCTTGGTCATTGGTGTGAGTCTCGACACATCCATGGACAAGAGGCTATAGGACGATAGAGTTTAACTTTCTTCATTACTCTTGAATCGTGCCATAGACCTTAAATCGATAAGGTCTCTCTCTTCTTCTCCTTTGCCCGGGGGTTTTCTAGGTGTGATTGCTTGGAAAGGAAGATGTTTCTAAGTTGGGGAAAAAAATGAGTTTTGATTATATAATGGTTTTGTGGCTAGAAGAGTAAATATGAAGGTAAGATTTAAGAATTTGTGATGTGATGTCATTTATGGCTAGGTGTGATTTATGAGATTGGAAGTGTAGAGGTGAGAAACTTTATGGGGATTTAGTTCTAAGCATGATAAGAGTTATAAGAATTGAATAAAGTGCCTTTGAGGACAAATGAGTTATTTTGTGATTATTTTCAATGATTGTAGAAATTCTTTAAGGTGTAAATTTGAGGAAGTTGAAAGAATGAGGGGATTTTATAGAAGTTGAAGGCAACTCTCTTGTGTGACTAATGTTTCATACTTGTTCTTGTGATTGGTAGATGTTGTGGTGTAGGCTTACACTAAGATGGAAAATGTGGTATGAATATCTAGTGAGCAAGTTTTGTTCCATGAGGTTGAGTTAAGTGGTGCCTAAGTGTTGAATGAGGTGATGTTTAAGAGAGTTTGTATGGGCTTAAATCCAAAAAGGGAAGTGTTATGCTTAACTTGTAAGGTTGATGTTTAGACTTGATGTGCATGAGTTAGAAGTAGTAAGAGTTCCTACCTTGTGAGGGACATAATGGTGCTTTGAAGTATGAGTCCTTGAAGATGGCTTTACCCTAAGTGGGGGAGAATGAGTTGACTAAAATAGCATGTAATGTACTTAGTCCAAGAGAATCCTCAAGGGTCACTAAGTGGGAGTGGTAGTATGGGATGCTACTCTCACATTGCACTTAGTGAAACTTGTCAAGTCTCTTTGGAGTAAGTTAAGATAGTCTTGTCTCTCATATTGTCATGTCATCTTGTTAAAGTTTCTTGAAAGGTGCATTATGGAAATTTTAAAGCATGTCGCACAGTGAAGTTTTGAATTCACTGTAAGTTTTGTGGATTTTGAGAAAAATTGTTATGTCTTGAATTTTAGTTTCAATATGTGCAAAATTGTTGTATATGAGCATGTTTTACGTTGGAGAAGGTAGTTCCTCCATAAAAGAAGATTGAGGTTGAATTTTTGACTTTGTGAAGTTTGGCAAAAGTAGTCTATGTTGATAAGTGTTGAAAGTGTAAAATGATATTCCTTGCTAGTGGATGCCTTGATTGTTAGTGTTTTGATCATGATCTAAGTGTATTATATGATGCTAAGTGAGTCCTTGTTGTTCTTAAAATTTAAGTGTCATTCGAGGACGAATGTTATTCCAAGTGGGGGAGAATATAACGCCCCAAAATGAACTAAGGTGAACTAGAGCCTCATGGTTGTTTCTTGAGTTAATTTTAAGTTAAACGGAGTTAGTTTGGTGTCCTTAGGCAGTGTGCAAAGTTTGGTTAAGTTTGGAGTTCAATCGACCAAAAACGTCCATGACGTTCGGATGGTATGCCTTAGAATGTACTTGTATGTCTTGGCGAGTTTGGATGAGTTTTATGTGTTCGTTTTACTTGAAACATGTGTCGGATGTCCCTTAGACCAAGACGACTTAGTTTAGGGGTTTGACGTCTGGGCACGACCCCACCAAGGACCCACAAGGGGCCCTAGATAAAGGGCCCAAGACTTGGGCAAAGTCTGCCCATCAGTGGCTCACGACGACCATGGCGATGGTCCGTTGCACTCAGGACGATCCGTCGATCCAGGGCATCGCGAGTGACAGAGAGTGGAACTTGGACAGGCTCCAGTTGGAGCCAAGTGTTCCTCGACGGGACTCCATGACAGTCCGTGGTGAACGTGACGGTCCGTCGAGGAGGTCTCGTCGACGAGGCCTGCCAGTGCACGACTTAAGGCTGCCAACTTGGGGTGTTTTATGTAAATAAACCCCAAGTCTTATAAGACCCTAGGTGTATAATTTTGGTGTTTTTAGGTTATATTAAATTAGTTTTAAACCCTAGACCTAGACAAGACCCTCTCACTTCAAGATCCAACTCTCTCTTTCTCTCAAGAAAACTCTCTCAACTCTCTTGGAAGCTAGAAGTCAAGGAAGGATAGGAGGACGGATTGGGACTTGTTCCTTCATAAAATTCGTGGGTTTCTTTCTCCTAAAGGTATGGTATCCATTCTTGAATACCTTTCCATTCAAGAAGCCAACTTCCAAAATGGTTTTCAAAAAGGGGTTTTAAACTCAACTTCTTCTAAACTTTGATTTCTATTATGGGTCTTCTTGTAACTAAGTTCTAATGGTTTAAATGTATTTATCTTGGTTTGAATAGATGGTTTTGATGTTAAAACTCCATGAAACTCTTGTTTATGCATACTTCAAATTTTGACTTGAAAATGGGTTATGTGAGCATGATTTGAGTAGGGTATGAACTTGGGTCTTCTTGTATTTGTCATGTTGGTGTAGCTACTGCCCTAAGGTCCTTCATATGGTGAAATATTGATAAATTGCTTATGGGTAATGATGGTTTGATTTGTTGATGAGTTGCTCTCATTGTATAATTCTTATTATGAATTGTTATTTGAGTGGTATGGTCCACCTTATGGGTGGCGGTGCTAATTGATGAACTTGATGTTACTTAATATGGTTTGAGTATGTGATCTTGAAGGTTTAATATGTGAAATGAAGATATATAGAAATGGGTCTTGTATTGGGTTTTGTGTAGCTTGAATTGCATGTTTGACCTAGTTTATGTCTAAATGAAGTGTATGATTATGTGAAGTATGTAGAGTGTGTAGCTTGATGAATCAAGGTTAAAGTATGAGTAGAACTTGATGATAATGAAATGATGCTTATATGCAAGGTGTGCACATGTACACACACACTCTTTAAAGATTGTATTATGCCAAGTTGAGCAAAAAGGGAATCTTGAGGTGGACACACTTCGTGAGTTGAGATGTAGTGTCTAGTAGCAACCTCTCTATTCCTAGTGAGCTTTCTAAGATAGAATATTATGTTGAGAAATCCGTGGGGAGTTATGCCTAGCACCGAGAGGATATGAAGGGGAGGTGGATTGCACTTCGTGAGTTGAGATGTTGTAATCCAAAGTACCTCTTGAGATGAGTACTCCTCGTTAGTAGAGAGTGAGTTACTTAGTAGCAATCTCCTTATCCCTTAACTATGTGCCCGCATAGGTGTAGCTATTGGAAAAAAAGCCATGTAAACGCTAAGAAGCATGACCTTACTCTAGGAAAGTAAGGATCCCTCATCCGATAGGGGTAAATATCGGGATTCCATGTCTAGCTCTCATGGTCTTTGTCGGTTAAGCTAACTCCCACAAAAGAATTGTTTTGAAACTAATTATCTTGTGTATTGTTGAAATTGTGTATGTATGTCGTGAAGTGCTTGATCCACATTAGTTACCAATGTAGGAGCATTGAGTGGGAGTAGTAGTATGGGATGCTATTCTCACATTGCACTTGGTGTGACCTATACCTACTATGGGAGAAGAGTACCTTCATGAAATCCGTGTGAATGAGTACTATGGTGTAGTGTTATGGAGGATTATTGTGGAGTACTTGAGTAAATGGAATCCATTAGGAGTACCAAGTGGGAGTGGTAGTCTGGGATGCTACTCTCACATTGCACTTGGTATGACCTATATTTCCATGACTGTTTTGCATATGTTAGCCAAGGGCGTGGATTTGATTTCTAATGGAGTAAGCCTAAGATTAGGTATTTTTAAGGGTCGCTTTAGTGTGCTTTGAAGGGAGGTTTAATGAGAGTCCCTTCTTGGCTCACCTTAGGGAATCTTATAATAACCTTGGGTTAGGGCAACTTCAAAGAAAAAGGGTTCATATGACTTGGACCGTGCCATTCACTGTATGGTCTTCATTGTAAGAATTCAAAATGTTCACTATGATGCTTTATTCAATTTTATTGCAAGTTTAGCAAAGTTAATTGAAATGTTCCTCTTGTTTACTTTAAGTTTGGTAAGATAGCCATAAAATGTTAATTGTTGATTCTTATGTGGGTTTGCTTCTAGATTCATGAAGGTTATATTTGAATTGCATAAAAAGCTATCTTTACTAAAATGTCCCTTTTTGCATGTTTTTGCATATGCCATACTTAGTACATTGTTGTACTAACCCTATACTTTTATATACCTTATGAGTATAGGTTGGAAGCCTTTTTGGAGGATCGGAGTTGAAGCTTGGGAATCTTATCTCTCAAGGATTGGGTATGTCCTCATATATTCGAGGACATAGTTTTATGTTTCTTAGTTTCTTTATTAATACTTAAAAAAAAAATTATTTACTTTTATTGTAAAGGGCCTTGTCCCTAAAATTCCAAGTTGTGTCTTTAAGTTGGCTTGTGACGATAAGATTTCTTAGTATTTATGAAAAGACTCCTTTTGTTATTATTATCGTGAAAAGTATTAATTTCCGCACTACTTTTCATGCTTTATGTTATGAATGCTAGTTAGAGGGCTTGTACGAGACCCCAAAGGGGTCAAGTACGCCCGGTCACGATTCGAAAGTTTTCCCTAACTTCTAGGGGGTGCTTTCGGGTCGTGACAAGACTTGGTATTAGAGCATAAGGTTTTGGGAAATAGTTTATGGTCTAAAAGTCTCACAAGCCGCGTCTAGTAGTATCTTGGTCATTGGTGTGAGTCGCGACACATCCATGGACAAGAGGCTATAGGACGATAGAGTTTAACTTTCTTCATTACTCTTGAATCGTGCCATAGAACCTAATTCGATAAGGTCTCTCTCTTATCTCCTTTGCCCGGTGGTTTTCTAGGTGTGATTGCTTTGAAAGGAAGATGTTTCTAAGTTGAGGAAAACAAAAAAATGAGTTTTGATTATATGATGGTTTTGTGGCTAGAAGAGTAAATATGAAGGTAAGATTTAAGAATTTGTGATGTGATGTCATTTATGGCTAGGTGTGATTTATGAGATTGGAAGTGTAGAGGTGAGAAACTTTATGGGGATTTAGTTCTAAGCATGGTAAGAGTTATAAGGATTGAATAAAGTGCCTTTGAGGACAAATGAGTTATTTTGTGATTATGTTCAATGATGGTAGAAATGCTTTAAGGTGTAAATTTGAGGAAGTTGAAAGAATGAGGGGATTTTATAGAAGTTGAAGGCAACTCTCTTGTGTGACTAATGTTTCATACTTGTTCTTGTGATTGGTAGATGTTGTGGTGTAGGCTTACACTAAGATGGAAAATGTGGTATGAATATCTAGTGAGCAAGTTTTGTTCCATGAGGTTGAGTTAAGTGGTGCCTAAGTGTTGAATGAGGTGATGTTTAAGAGAGTTTGTATAGGCTTGAATCCAAAAAGGGAAGTGTTATGCTTAACTTGTAAAGTTGATGTTTAGACTTGATGTGCATGAGTTAGAAGTAGTAAGAGTTCCTACCTTGTGAGGGACATAATGGTGCTTTGAAGTATGAGTCCTTGAAAATGGCTTTACCCTAAGTGGGGGAGAATGAGTTGACTAAAATAGCATGTAATGTACTTAGTCCAAGAGAATCCTCAAGGGTCACTAAGTGGGAGCGGTAGTATGGGATGCTACTCTCACATTGCACTTAGTGAAACTTGTCAAGTCTCTTTGGAGTAAGTTAAGATAGTCTTGTCTCTCATATTGTCATGTCATCTTGTTAAAGTTTCTTGAAAGGTGCATTATGGAAATTTTAAAGCATGTCGCACAGTGAAGTTTTGAATTCACTGTAAATTTTGTGGATTTTGAGAAAAATTGTTATGTCTTGAATTTTAGTTTCAATATGTGCAAAACTGTTGTTTATGAGGATTTTTACGTTGGAGAAGGTAGTTCCTCCATAAAAGAAGATTGAGGTTGAATTTTTGACTTTGTGAAGTTTGGCAAAAGTAGTCTATGTTGATAAGTGTTGAAAGTGTAAAATGATATTCCTTGCTAGTGGATGCCTTGATTGTTAGTGTTTTGATCATGATCTAAGTGTATTATATGATGCTAAGTGAGTCCTTGTTGTTCTTAAAATTTAAGTGTCATTCGAGGACGAATGTTATTCCAAGTGGGGGAGAATATAACGCCCCAAAATGAACTAAGGTGAACTAGAGCCTCATGGTTGTTTCTTGAGTTAATTTTAAGTTAAACGGAGTTAGTTTGGTGTCCTTAGGCAGTGTGCAAAGTTTGGTTAAGTTTGGAGTTCAATCGACCAAAAACGTCCATGACGTTCGGATGGTATGCCTTAGAATGTACTTGTATGTCTTGGCGAGTTTGGATGAGTTTTATGTGTTCGTTTTACTTGAAACATGTGTCGGATGTCCCTTAGACCAAGACGACTTAGTTTAGGGGTTTGACGTCTGGGCACGACCCCACCAAGGACCCACAAGGGGCCCTAGATAAAGGGCCCAAGACTTGGGCAAAGTCTGCCCATCAGTGGCTCACGACGACCATGGCGATGGTCCGTTGCACTCAGGACGATCCGTCGATCCAGGGCATCGCGAGTGACACAGAGTGGAACTTGGACAGGCTCCAGTTGGAGCCAAGTGTTCCTCGACGGGACTCCATGACGGTCCATGGTGAACGTGACGGTCCGTCGAGGAGGTTTCGTCGACGAGGCCTGCCAGTGCACGACTTAAGGCTGCCAACTTGGGGTGTTTTATGTAAATAAACCCCAAGTCTTATAAGACCCTAGGTGTATAATTTTGGTGTTTTTAGGTTATATTAAATTAGTTTTAAACCCTAGACCTAGACAAGACCCTCTCACTTCAAGATCCAACTCTCTCTTTCTCTCAAGAAAACTCTCTCAACTCTCTTGGAAGCTAGAAGTCAAGGAAGGATAGGAGGACGGATTGGGACTTGTTCCTTCATAAAATTCGTGGGTTTCTTTCTCCTAAAGGTATGGTATCCATTCTTGAATACCTTTCCATTCAAGAAGCCAACTTCCAAAATGGTATTCAAAAAGGGGTTTTAAACTCAACTTCTTCTAAACTTTGATTTCTATTATGGGTCTTCTTGTAACTAAGTTCTAATGGTTTAAATGTATTTATCTTGGTTTGAATAGATGGTTTTGATGTTAAAACTCCATGAAACTCTTGTTTATGCATACTTCAAATTTTGACTTGAAAATGGGTTATGTGAGCATGATTTGAGTAGGGTATGAACTTGGGTCTTCTTGTATTTGTCATGTTGGTGTAGCTACTGCCCTAAGGTCCTTCATATGGTGAAATATTGATAAATTGCTTATGGGTAATGATGGTTTGATTTGTTGATGAGTTGCTCTCATTGTATAATTCTTATTATGAATTGTTATTTGAGTGGTATGGTCCACCTTATGGGTGGCGGTGGTAATTGATGAACTTGATGTTACTTAATATGGTTTGAGTATGTGATCTTGAAGGTTTAATATGTGAAATGAATATATATAGAAATGGGTCTTGTATTGGGTTTTGTGTAGCTTGAATTGCATGTTTGACCTAGTTTATGTCTAAATGAAGTGTATGATTATGTGAAGTATGTAGAGTGTGTAGCTTGATGAATCAAGGTTAAAGTATGAGTAGAACTTGATGATAATGAAATGATGCTTATATGCAAGGTGTGCACATGTACACACACACTCTATAAAGATTGTATTATGCCAAGTTGAGCAAAAAGGGGAATCTTGAGGTGGACACACTTCGTGAGTTGAGATGTAGTGTCTAGTAGCAACCTCTCTATTCCTAGTGAGCTTTCTAAGATAGAATATTATGTTGAGAAATCCGTGGGGAGTTATGCCTAGCACCGAGAGGATATGAAGGGGAGGTGGATTGCACTTCGTGAGTTGAGATGTTGTAATCCAAAGTACCTCTTGAGATGAGTACTCCTCGTTAGTAGAGAGTGAGTTACTTAGTAGCAATCTCCTTATCCCTTAACTATGTGCCCGCATAGGTGTAGCTATTGGAAAAAAAGCCATGTAAACGCTAAGAAGCATGACCTTACTCTAGGCAAGTAAGGATCCCTCATCCGATAGGGGTAAATATCGGGATTCCATGTCTAGCTCTCATGGTCTTTGTCGGTTAAGCTAACTCCCACAAAAGAATTGTTTTGAAACTAATTATCTTGTGTATTGTTGAAATTGTGTATGTATGTCGTGAAGTGCTCGATCCACATTAGTTACCAATGTAGGAGCATTGAGTGGGAGTAGTAGTATGGGATGCTATTCTCACATTGCACTTGGTGTGACCTATACCTACTATGGGAGAAGAGTACCTTCATGAAATCCGTGTGAATGAGTACTATGGTGTAGTGTTATGGAGGATTATTGTGGAGTACTTGAGTAAATGGAATCCATTAGGAGTACCAAGTGGGAGTGGTAGTATGGGATGCTACTCTCACATTGCACTTGGTATGACCTATATTTCCATGAGTGTTTTGCATATGTTAGCTAAGGGCGTGGATTTGATTTCTAATGAACTAAGCCTAAGATTAGGTAGTTTTAAGGGTCGCTTTGGTGTGCTTTGAAGGGAGGTTTAATGAGAGTCCCTTCTTGGATCACCTTAGGGAATCTTAGAATAACCTTGGGTTAGGGCAACTTCAAAGAAAAAGGGTTCATATGACTTGGACCGTGCCATTCACTGTAAGGTCTTCATTGTAAGAATTCAAAATGTTCACTATGATACTTTATTCAATTTTATTGCAAGTTTAGCAAAGTTAATTGAAATGTTCCTCTTGTTTACTTTAAGTTTGGTAAGATAGCCATAAAATGTTAATTGTTGATTCTTATGTGGGTTTGCTTCTAGATTCATGAAGGTTACATTTGAATTGCATAAAAAGCTATCTTTACTAAAATGTCCCTTTTTGCATGTTTTTGCATATGCCATACTTAGTACATTGTTGTACTAACCCCATACTTTTATATACCTTATGAGTATAGGTTGGAAGCCTTTTTGGAGGATCGGAGTTGAAACTTGGGAATCCTATCTCTCAAGGATTGGGTATGTCCTCATATATTCGAGGACATAGTTTTATGTTTCTTAGTTTCTTTATTAATACTTAAAAAAAATGTATTTACTTTTATTGTAAAGGGCCCTGTCCCTAAGATTCCAAGTTGTGTCTTTAAGTTGGCTTGTGACGATAAGATTTCTTAGTATATATGAAAAGACTCCTTTTGTTATTATTATCGTGAAAAGTTTTAATTTCCGCACTACTTTTCATGCTTTATGTTATGAATGCTAGTTAGAGGGCTTGTACGAGACCCCAAAGGGGTCAAGTACGCCCGGTCACGATTCAAAAGTTTTCCTTAACTTCTAGGGGGTGCTTTCGGGTCGTGACACCCTAGATGGTCCTTGGGGACATTTTCATGGAAGTTTACAACCCAAAAATACTCGTATATGAGTTTAATACCTCTCACATGAATTTCATCCAAAAACAACACGTAAAACTCAACGAAACATGCCTAGACACACAAGGTCATTTCAAGGCACATCTCTCAAACGTCATGGATGTTCTTGAGTATTTGACCTCCAAACTTCTCAAAACTTGACACACTACCTATATACCATAATAACTCATTTACGGATCTTATAACCTCATGAATCACACATAAACACATAGAACCACTTATGAGGCACATAGGTGACTTAGTCGTCGAACGTCTTGGTCATCCCTTCACGTTTGACTTCCAAAGCACCTAATACTCTAGAGACTGACTCAATTCCATATAATATACCATTTTAGGACCATAGACTATCATGACCAACATGTTAGGATCTAGTTACCCTAAGTCATTTTTGAGGTCTTACAGTAAGTTGGCTATATTGTTTAATCCTTATTGTGAAAGGCTCTTGAGTGGTATGGTACACCTTTGGTGGCGGTGTTTACTTGAAGTTTATGAAGTTATAAATGTATTATGAAAATGGCCTTGAATGCATTATATGTGAAGTGAAGTGATGATTTTGATATGTATATGTATGATATGTTTTTGGAGGTTGAATTGAGTATTTTGAAGGGTTTATGTCTAAATGAATTATGTATTTGATATGTGAAGTATGATAATGTGTGAATTGTGATGAATGTGGGTTTGAGCATGTCTAAAAGTCAATAATATGAATAATGGCCATTATGTGAAAGGTGTTCTCACATGTACTCACACACACACACTTGAATGTATGAATGTAGTCAATGAATGAAAATGGGTGGATTGTAGGGTGGACACTTTCATGAGTAAATATGAAGCCTCTAGACCAACCCTTCTAGTCCAAAGTATTAAGAGGGGATTTTGGGGTGAACACTATTTGTTTGTTGAAATGAAGTGTTTAGTAGCAACCTCACTATTCCCGATGAGCTTTCCAAAGATAGGTTGGAGGTTTGATACCCTTCATGAGTTGAAATGGGGTGTTTAATAGTTATTTCTTAACCTATAGTCAATGAATGTTTAAGACTCCATGGGGGAGTTATGCTTAGCACCGAGAGTATTTGAAGAAGGGGTGGGTACTCTTCGTGAGTAGAGATGTTGTATCCAATGTACCTCTTGAGATGGGTTCTCTTTGTCAGTAGAGAATCAGTTACTTAGTATCAATCTCCTTATCCCTTAACTATGCGTCCGCGTAGGTGTAGCTATTGGAAAATCCATGTAAATGCTAAATAATATGACCCTATCTTAGGCAAGTAGGGATCCCTCATCCGGTAAGGGTAGTACCGGGATTCTATGTCAAGCTCTCATTATCTATGTCTGTTAAATCTAGCCCCCATAAATGTATGTAAATAAACTAAGTCTTCTTAAGGGCGTACCACTTAAGTTATGTGATTTTATGTTTATTGTTAAGAAAGCATGTTGATGTTATGACTTGTATGATGAAAGCTTAGTATATTATGAATGTGATTTGCCTATTCTAAGGTTATTCCTAAGGATCACTAAGTGGGAGTGGTAGTATGGGATACTACTTTCACATTGCACCAAGTGTAAATTGGGGATTTTCTAGGAGGTTGGTTCTTATGAGGAGTTCCTAAGTATATGTATGTTTCTACAGTGTCTTCGATATTGAATGGTGACTTTTATAAATGAAATGAAGTATGCTTATCCCTAGTAGTCTTAAAGATCTCTTAAGTAGGTATTAAAAAGATCGTACGGGCAATTTCCTTATATCTTACTTAGGGAGGCCTTAGAATAACTTAGGATAGGAGTAGTTCATGTTCCATTTTTGGGTTTACTGTAAGTATGAACTTATGGTAAGAAAAATTGAAGTTTTACCTTATGTGATAAAAGATGATATTATATGATGTTTTATAACTTAATTCAATAAGATTTTTATCAAAATAGCATGACTTGTATGTTTCCACTAAATTTTCCCTTTTTGAATGATTTTGCATAATTCCATACTTACTACAATGTTTTTACTAACCCCATACTTTTCTACACTCTATAAGTATAGGTTGAGGCAAGTTGAAGGTTAGAAGGTAAGCTTAAGAATCGACTCTCAGACTAAGTATGTCCTCATATGTTCGAGTGTGTGGTTTATGATTCTTTAATTCTTCTTTAAGACTCGTATTAGACTATTTATGTATTTCTTTCAATGTAAAAGGACATGTCCTATGATATTTAAGGTGTGTTTTTAAGATTGTCTTGTGACGACGAGACTTATACCTTAGGTTTTATAAAAGATGTTTCTTATTATTCTATTCTTGTGAAAAGTTTTAATTTCGTACTAATTTTTATATTTTATGTAACGAATGATAGCTAAAAGGCTTGTGCAAGACCTCTGAGAGGTCAAGCATGCCTTGTTCCGACCTAAGGGTTGCCCTAACTTCTAGGTTGTACTTGCGGGTCGTGACAACCTTTAAGGCAAATTGTGATCAATCTTTTGTTGAATTAGAATTGTGAGTTGATGTTCATCCACTTTAATGGTGGAGATTCTTATTTTCTACTGATGCGAATGCAAATTCAATGAAGTTAAGGAGATCGTGTCTTAAAATATAATATACATGTGATCCCAATGATACACCGTTGATCTAGTATAAAATGTTAATTTGTTGTGATTGGAAATATATACTCACTAAATACTCTTGAATTAATGATGATGATTATGAAATGTGAAAGTTATATAATGTAAATTTTGAATATATTGAATTTTTAGGCTTAGGTACCCTATTCTTGTATAAATGAATGTAAAGGTGAATGTATAACACTTTGAAAATCCAAGACATATTCTAGAGCCTAACATAAGTGTCATGAGGTGTAGACACTGTTTTATGGTATATTTCAATGAATATAAGTCATTTAGGAAATCTAGAATCCAAAACGTCCTAGAACGTCCATGACGTCCGGAAACTAGTTCAAGGAGGTGCTAGCATGCCTTAGCTTATTTGACTTGATTTTAGGAGTCGAAAAATGATGTAAATTGGTGGAAGGGTGTCTAAAACGTATTAGAGTTAATTCATAGTTGAGACTTCCGGTCAAGACTCCCTAAGTAAAAAAAAGGGGCCCTTGAGGAGGACCCTTGCATTTTGGGGACAAAGGACTGCCCAAACCAATGTGCACAGACGAGTGCCATCGACGGGGCGTGTGCCAATCGATGGGGAGTCGATGGCCACCGTTTATGGTAACTTAGACAAATTATTGAAGGCCCTATTTTTCACAGTATCTAAACTTACCAAAGGATGTGTAGCATGGAAGGGGGAGTTGTCATCGATTGACCCATGATCCGTCGATCGTGGTGTCGTCTGTGGTGACTGATTTTCACTGCACGTTTTCATTTAGGTTAATTAATTAATTGGATTAGTTAGGAAGTTAATTAGGGGTTAGGGGAGCTATATTTAAGTTAGTTAATACCCTATATACATCCCTAACCTAATTTGCCTAACCAAATCCCTCATAACTCAAAAACCCAAAACTCTCTTCCTTCTCTCTTCTTTCTCTCTTTAGTGAAAAACTCCATTGAAGAACAAGATAGGGGAGGGTCTAAGGGCTTCAAAGAGTCAAGTTTCTCCATAAATATTCATCAATTAGTAATGTATGGGATTCCTTTTACCTTGGATACCTCTTTCCCCAAAGGGTTCCATCAAATTGATTTCAAAAGTTAGGTTTTCAAGTGTGTTTTCATCCAATGCGAATTTGATATTGTGAATTGATTTGTTTATGATTTATTTTGGATATTATGAATAGATTAACATGTATTCTAACTTAATTATGATATATCTTGATTAATTGGTCTAGTTTGTACATGATGACCCTTACCCCCTTAACCCTAGGTTATGATATTGATATGAATTGTATAATGTTGGTTCAATTGACTTGGTTATTGGTTGAATTACTACTATATGATGTTCTTGTATCAACCATGAATTAATTAGTTTGAATTCTAGTCCAATCATACTAGTTCTTTAGTAATTGAATTAGATTATGACTTTGATCTATGTGTCTTGTCTTAAGCTATGAACTAGTATTGAATTGTGATGTAGTGATTCTTTTAGCCTTGTTATCATGTTGGTCATTTAATTATTATGATGTTAAATACTTAATGAGATGAGTTAAGGGTTGATGGTAATACCTTGATGATTGATTATGAAGGAGACTTGGTAAGTGTTGTGATCTAAACTCTTTACTTCAATTGTGGTTTCTTGAGATTAAGTGATTATGTTGCGTTGAAATATATCTTATATTAGGATTGATAGGGTTGGTATTATGTTGAATTGAAATGTCTTGACTATGGTTTGTGAGGTGTTGGCTAAGATGTAAATGATATAAGGATGGTAATAACTTACCAATGTGGCTTATTATGAAGTGATATGTAATTGTGCTAAACTCACTTATATGAATTGTAATGAAAGGATTATACTCATGCAGTTCTTATTGAGATATGATGATGATGATTATACAAGGGTTAGACCCTATGACCTACACTAAGTTATGATGATTAATAAAGACATTTAAGACATTTCAAAAGGGACTCTAGCTTAGCAACGAGTGACCTAGAGTTAGGAGTGTCCCTTCCCACATAGGGAAGGTAGGATCACCAATGTACTCTTGAGATTGGAGAATATAATGCATGTAGCATAAAGAGGGTCCCACATTATCTCCTAGTTCTTGAACTATGTTTCCCCCATAGGAATACTAGCTAGTAGATCCACGTAGTTGCTATGTTCATGTTTTGGTACTACCTTGGCAAGTAGTCCGCCTTATTTCGGTGCAGGGTTTCATGACACCGGATTCAACATTAGCTCGTTTGGTCTATGTCGGTTAAGGCAAGATGTGAAGAAAAGGTAAAATGAATTAAAGGATTGAACTCTAACTAAGATAACCTAAGGGGTTTTGCTTAGTCTAGCAAGGATTATGTGGCTCTACCTAAACATTGCACTAGTTAGCCTTGAGGGAAGTCTTAGGAGGATGATTCTTATGTATATATGTAATTATACTTATACATGATATGTATATGATGAACTTGCACATTGTTCATACTATATGATGACTAGTTTCACTTATGAATATGTGGTGGTCTACATTGGTAATGTATGATGATATGCACTCTTAAATGGCATGCTAGGTGAAGTAGGATGTTAGTCATGATTCTTGTTGGGTTACTTGGTTGAGTAATGTTATAAGACTTTGATTGGTCATTGCACTTGTTGCATTGATAGTGGTTCATGGGTAATTGTCTTTCTTTGGTTATGTTGAAATTTACTGTTATTCATGCTTGTTGAGGTTATAACTTGATAATTAGGGTGGTCTTGATTATATATGCAACTATGTCGATATGTTCATTAATTTGACTATGCTTTGTATTGTTGGTCTTGTGATGTACATGACTATGACTTAAGGAATATGCCTTTTTGATTGGTATGGTCTTCTTGAATGTGCATAAGGTTTTCAAAGGGTAAAATAGTATGTTTTCATAAAAGGTCCCTTTTTAGCATGATTTGATAATATGTGTCCATATGGTCTCATACATAATACAAGTGGTGTACTAACCACATTTCTTCCTTTCACCCAACATTTTAGATTCCGGTTGTTGAAGGGCTTTTGAAGACGACTTTGAAGATGACTTGGAATTCTTAATCATCAAAGTTGGGCAGGTCCTCACTTTCCGAGGGCAATGCTAATATCAAGCTATGAAATTGTTTTTAGTATTAATACTGTTATGTTTCTTTACTTTTATTTGAGTACTAAACATTGTATGACCTATATGTGGTCTTATTTTACTGATGTATGGGCTAGATCCTATTTGATATAATCTTGTTAGATGATTATGAGATGACAAAACTATTTTCAGACTATGTTATAATCTATTTATCTATGTGCAATAAAAGTAGAAGACTAAGTAATCTTCCTATACAAAGGATCTATGTATACTCGAAATATATCTATTACATGTATGTAGAGGTCTATGTAAACCTCAATGCATAAGTAATGAAAAGTTTTAAATTTCTGCTAAATTTGACTTATGAATGTAATGATGTAAGCTAAGAGGCTAGTCTTAGTCCTCAAAGAATACGACAATGTCAGTTACGTGTAGGGGGTATTACCTAATATGACAGAACGTGTATCTTGAATCGATAAGCTAGAGCATACTCTTTTAGAATAATGAATGTATCTTGACTTAATGTCTTATCAAGAATTGGTAGACATAATGTTGATAGCCTCTTTATGAATGAATGAAAGTGTTTGATTGGTAGACCTAGTGTTGGTAGACTCTCTCTAATAGATGAATGATGAATTAGTCCAGGCTAAACCTTGTGTTGGTAGACATGATTGTGGTAGCCTTTTATGAGGAATATAGGTGCTAATGTGAATGTGAAACCTTGGACCGATAGACCTAATAGTGGTGGCACTTCTTTGAGTGTGAATGTAAAACCTTAAAGCGGTAGACCTAATTGTGGTGGATCATCGTATAAAGATCAATGAGTTATGTTATATACCTTTAATTTGTAGACCTAACGGTGGTGGCCTTTCATGTGTATGTGCTTTTGGTCGGTAGGACTAATGTTGATGGCCTTCTCAAGCACACCAATAGAGTGTTAATGAAACTTCTTTATGGGAATATAGGCTATGCACCAGGTGGATATGGTTAGATGGAGGTTCTCCCCACGTTAGGCTGAATAACAATTCACATATTTGATATCACATAACTACGTCCCCACATTGGTCCTACCTATGGGTCAACCTAAGCTAGATGAACCGGTATCCCTTAGGCAACGACACCACCTCTGTACAGTGTGGTGATCGAACATTGGCTTCCATGAACTCGCTCTCATGGTCTATGTCGGTTAAACTTTTATTTCCATCATGTGGGATATGCACTCTAGTTACTTGATAGGTACTACAAAGTGTAGATAGTCCTATGGGATGTTATAAATATATTGCACGAGTAGGCTTTGAAAGTTATTTAGTTAGTTCCCTAAGTCTTAATTACTATTATGTAAAGTCCTCTAAATGGTAAATGTCCTCTTTGTTGAAGTTAATGAGGATGAAGACTTAATGTCTATGAATGAAAATGATACAAATGAGGTGATTGAATAATGATGACTTCTGAATGCTAAAATGTAAGGATTCATGTTGTACTTAAATTGTATCATGAGTTTCTCCCTTATCATGGCTTATTGTATATGACAGTGCTTTGTTATGGTGACTTCCAAAGATTACTTGGTGTGAGTAGTATTATTGGATGCTATTTGCATGTTGCACACGTATGACTTAGAGGTTGACTTAGGTAATGATACCAATGTTCCAAGTTGACTTACATAATTTTATGTGTCTTAAATTCTTTATGTTATTGATGTTTTTGTATTATATATGCGTAATAAACAACACAACTTCCAATGGAAGTGTCCTACAATCCCGTAATAGTATAGTAACCCAACAAAGGGTTGGAGTTGTTTCCACAGGGAGTGGTTGTGAGAATGAATAGAATAATAAAATTAAGTTCTACCTATTCATAGTTAAATACATTAACGAATACAAATATATCAAATCTAAAGGGGTGATGCAAGCGTCAAATATCAATGAGGGGTTTTGTCAGAGGTAAGTGAAAATAGCGATAATATAAAAAAGTACTACTATGGGAAGCACGATCTTGGGTTGTGATAGACTAAACTATTGGTACATTCTTTTAATGATAATCTTGATGAACATTTGTGACTAGGCTAGACTATAATGGGGGTCAGCTCTCTCTCGATGTTATACCTCAAAAATCTAAATGACCTAGGCTAGAGCCATACCTAATGAATAATGTTTAAAATGGTGTTTCCAAACCTAAACAAATGTAATAAACTTTATCTGGAAGAACTAAAGCCTAAACGTCAAGAAATGACCATGACGTCCGGAGACTAGTGAAGTGATCTAGTGTGCCTTTATGTCTTGGAAGGGGTTTGAAGAGTCATAAGAAGGTTAAACTTTCTAAAAATGCTTAGAGTACACATTTGTACATGTTTAGGGTCAAAACATATGGGTACGACTTTCCAAGGACCACCCTAAGGGCCCTCGAGGAGGACCCAATTAATTGACCCCAAAAGCTTTCCAAACAGCAAGCACTTGACGAGTGTAATTGATGTCCGTCAATGGTGTTCGTGAATCCACACTTAGAAATATGGAGTATTGTATCCATTTCAGAACTTAATGAAAAAATTTATAGAGTTCCAGGAAGGTCCTTTCTTGCATTGACGGACCGTCAATCAGAGACGTCAATTGAGTCTGCACACTGGTGCAAGACACGAGCAAGCCAATGATGGTTTGGTAAATTTCACCCTTGGACTATTTAAATAAAGGGTGGGTTTAATTTAGTTATTTTAGGTATATTAAGGGATTTTAACACATAAAATAAGTCTTTTCACTTCATAATCCCAAAACCCCAAAGACCCTCACTTCTTTCTAGATTTCATTCTCAACTCAAGACACCATTAATGAAGAAGATCATGTTTTTTCTAGGGCTTAAAGAACAAGGATTTACCTCACAAATCTCTAAGCATGTATAAGTTACGGAGACTCCGTACTCTTGGGAGTCCTTTCCCTAAGAGGTTCTTCAAAAATAAATTTCAATGTTCTTCCAAATTCGAGATTTCACTCTATTTCGTTGGTCACCCTTCAAACTTGATTAATATGGTCTTTATTTGATTAATAGTGATAGATTTTGAATTTTTATGAGTGAATTGATGTATTACCCTAGGCTCTGACCTAATTACCTGAAAAACTCATTAATGTCCCTCTTCTCCTAACCTTTACTCTTGAATTATGTTGATTAATGATTAGAGGTGTGTAATTGAATGTGTACCTGCATAATTTTCTATTTTATTATTATGATGATTTAATTTTCGTGTAAATATCATTCATTCGGTGGTGAGGTCTTGAATGGGTTTCTTGGAGGCCAGTGGTAAGACCTTCATGGTCATGAACATTTTATTGTTATAATGTTGGTCTATTGATGAATTTATGAATGTATGATAATTCTATGAATATTATTGTTTTGAGATGATGATAGGGGTATTATTGTGACGGGTTAAAGTTGATTCCCATGTGCATCTTATTACTATATTATGAGGTAATGTTCTCACATGATGTTGGGTTATGATGAAAGGACTTTCTCAACTATGAGCTATGAACATGTTATATGAGGGGTTTAAACTACTAAGACCTATGTTATGAATTAATTTTAAGTACTACTTAAATATACTTCAAAAAGTGAATTTAGCTTAGCACCGAGAGATGTTGACAATGAGAGGTATCCCTTCCTTAAAGGAAGTTAAGGTCACCAAATGTTCTCATATGGTGGAAACTACAATTCGAATTATCATATAGAAGTTTCTAGTAACAATATCCTAGTTCCTTTAATATGTGCCCCCATAGGAACCTTAGCTAGTGGATCCACCTAGATGTTATTATTATGTATATGCCATACCTTTGCAAGTACGATTCCCTCCTTTCGATGTGAGGGGCTGAAACGAAATTCCATTTTTAGCTCACATTGCCTAATATTTGTTATGGCGAAGTTTCCCCAAAAGTAAATTAAATGAATGAAAGTAAGAAGATGAACAGTGACTAGGACTACTTGATAAGTGTTCCTTAGTGTAGGTAAGTGTATGGGTCTTTACCTATACATTACACAGGTGGACCTTGGGTTGGTTCCTTATGTATATATTTTATGAATGAAATGTATAGTGTTGGTCTTATATGAGGTTGATCTTATATGATGTTGGTTTAACTTGATGTACATGATGTTGTTCTAAATTGTTGTGTATGATGTTGACTACACTTGTTATGATCATGTATGAGTTAAAAGACAATGCTTATGGTCTCTTTGCTAGTTTTCTTTGTTTAGGAGGGGTTATGGGGCTTCACTTATGCATTGCACTAGTAGACTTGGTTTGGGGATATGGGTAAGGTAGTATGATGTGTTGATGAAATGAACTCTGAACATGAATGGTTGATTATGTCTATATTATAAGGTTATACCATATCATGTTACATGAATATGTCTTAATGTTGTTGTGATATGGACTTGTATATGTTCTATGAATGTGAATGAAGGCTTTTAAAGTTAACTTAACATGCTTCTAAACAAAATGTCCCTTCGTGCATGATTTCAGATGATTTGTTTGTATATATTTCCATAATTAGTATATGTGGTTTGTACTAACCCATATGTCTTCTATTTTCTACACAAAGTTGTAACACTTCGAAAGTCTAAGACGTGTTCTAGAGCCTAACATAGGTGGAAAAAGGTTTGGACCGTGTTTTAAGGTCTATTTTAATGTATACAAGTCATTTAGGAAGTTTAGGAATCATAACATCAACAAGACGTCCATGTCGTCCGAAAACTAGTTCAATGAGGTGCTAGTATGTCTTAGCCTATTTGACTAAGTTTTAAAAGTCAAAAATTTATGAATTATGGTACAAGGGTGTCTAACACGTATTATAGTTGATTTGTAGTCGAAACATCGGGCATGAATCCCCAAGGACTAACCAAGGTCCCTTGAGGAGGACCCTTGCGATTTGGCAAGAAGCTGCCAAAAGGCAGTGTGCACAAACAAGTGCAATCAACGGACCATGTTCTAAACGATGGGGCGTTGATTGGATCCGTCGATGACACTTCAAATATTTGGCCAAAGCCTGTTTTTACAAGTCTCTGAACTCAACGACGGATCAACATGACAATTGGTCCCTTGGCCGTCGTTTGACAAACGGGGCGTCGATCGGGGAGTCATTCATGAGTGAACTGTTTCACTGCATATTTTAAGTTTATTGAGTTTAATTAATTAAGTGGTTAGTTAATTAATTAGCGGTTAAGGGTGGTCTAATTAAGTTATTTAACAACCTATATAAATACCCTAAGTTAATTAAACTAACCTAATCACTCATAATTCCCAAATCCATACTCTTTTCCTTCTCTCTTCTTTCTCTATCCCAAGTTGAAGAACACCATAGAAGACAAGGTCAAGGTGCGTTCTACGGATTCAATCACCAAAGTTTCTCCATCAATCTTTATCAAACATAAGGTATTGGATTTCTTTCACCTCTGGACTTGTTTCCCCAAAGGGTTCCATCAAATTGATTTCAAAAGTATGAAATTCAAGTGCTTCATTTCCAAACTCGAAATTGATCTTGTGAATTGCTTTGTTATGATTTCTTTTCGATATTATAAATAGATGAAAATGTATTATAACTGAATTATGTTATTTACTGATGGATTCGTCTAGTTTTTTGAAGATGACCTATTCCCCGTAACCCTATGTTGTGATCTTTATATGAATCGTGTAATGTTGGTTCAATTGATTTGGTTATTGGTTGAATTACTACTAGATGATGTTATTGAGTTATCGTCCTATCATGCTAGTTCTTGATTAATTGATCTAGATTATAATTTGACCTAAGTCTCTTGTCTTAAGTTATCAATTAGTAGTGGATTGTGATGTAGTGGTTTAATTTACTTCATTATAATGTTGATTACTATTATGTGATCGTATTAAGCCCTTATTGAGTTGAGTTAAGTGTTGATGGTTAGACCTTGATGATGGATTATGAATGAGACTTGGTAAGTCTTGTGCTCTCAACTCTTTACTTCAATTGTGGTTGCTTGAGATTAAATGATGATTTTGCATTGAAGTATATCTTATATTAGGATTGATAGGGTTGGTATGATGTTGAATTGAAATGTCTTGACTATGGTTTGTGAGGTGTTGGCTAAGATGTAAATGATATAAGGATGGTGATAACTTACCAAAGTGCCTTATCATGATGTGAATGTGTAAATGTGCTAACTTCACTTCTATGAATTGTAATGAAAGGACTATACTCATGCAATTCTTATTGAGCTATGATGCTGCTGATTATAAAAGGGATAGACCCTATGACCTACATTAAGCTATGATGATTAATAAAGACATTAAAGACATTTCAAAAAGGGAATCTATCTTAGCACGAGTCAACTAGAGTGAGGAGTGTCCCTTCCCACATAGGGAAGGTAGGATCACTAATGTACTATTGATATTGGAGACTATAATGCATCTAGCATAAAGAGCGTCACAACTATATCTCCTAGTTCTTGAATTGTGTTGCCCCGATAGAAATACTAGCTAGTTGATCCACGTAGTTGCTATGTTCATGTTTTGGGATTACCTTGGCAAGTAGTCCGCCTTCCTTCGGTGTAGTGTTCCATGACACCGGACTCAACATTATCTCATGTGTTCTATGTCTGTTAAGGAAAAATGTTCCCAAAAGGTAAAATTAACTAAAGGAATGAACTCTAACTAGGATGACCTAGGGTGTTTAGCTTAATCTAGGTAGGGGTATGGGACTCTACCTAAACATTGCACTAGGGGGTGCTCCCCAGATGTGACAAACAAGGTATCAGAGCATGAGGTTGAATATATTTGAGTCGATGTCTCTCTCAACCACGTCTATGTATATTCTTACTCATAATTGTGAAGTACGCCACACTTATGGATAGGAACCTATGTGATGCTAAGAAAAATCTAACTTTTTTGGAAGTCCAATATCGTGCCTCTAAAGTTTTGACTCTACATTGTTTTATCATCTAATCCTTTTATTGTGACTGTAGGCAATCAATAATCAAAGAATCGAGGCACGAAGACTTGATGATGATATTACCAACACGGGAGATCCTCCCTGAGACAATTAAGTCCCTCCTCTTGAAGAAAATGTTAATGATTACCAAGCTCTGGTCAATCCTCCTCCTTTGACGGATGGTGACATAAGGATTGCCATTCTCTATATGGCCCAAGCTATTACTACAAAAGCACAAGTCATCACTATATGGCCCAAGCTAATCTGGAGGTTGTACCCCAAGCAAACCAACATGTTTGGTACTATGGCCTCCCGTTTGAGGGATTTAATTAGGATGAATCCCTCTACTTTCTATGGGTCCAACATTGAAGAAGACCCCCAAGATTTCATTGATGAAATCTACAAGATCCTTTATGTAGTGGGGTTGACTACTAGTGAGAAGGCCGAGTTAGCCACTTACCCACTCAAAGATGTGGCCCAAACTTGGTATATCCAATGGAGGGACAATTGGCCTTTGAGAGGTGGACCGGTGACTTAGAAGATTTTCAAGAAGGATTTTCTTGATAGATTCTTTCATAGGGAGAAGAGGGAAGCTAAAGTGGTGGAGTTCATCAACCTTCTTCAAGGAGGTATGTGTGTGCTTTAATACTCCTTGAAATTCACTAAATTATCAAAATATGCTAATTCTTTTATTTTCGATCCTAGGGATGAAATGAACCGCTTTGTGATGGGAGTGTCGGATGACATGCATGAAGAATGTCATTCGGCTATGCTACATGACAATATGAACATTTCTCGTCTCATGGTTCATGCACAACAAGTAGAAGAGGGAAGGGCTAAGATAAATAGTAGATATGCCATAAGGGCTAGATCTTTTGATAGTAGTTCTTCAAAGGGTAGGCTTGATATCCAAGACAAGACTAGGTTTAAGAAGAGGTTTTCTAATCAAGTTCCATCCAAGTTGCCTAAGGCTAGGGATGATAGGGTGTCTAACCCTAAGCCTCAAAAAGAAAGGGGTACTAGTTCACCAACCAAGAAGCCAACTTGTGTAATGTGTGGATAGAAGCACTATGGTGATTGCCTTAAGGGAACATATAATTTGTTTTGGTTGTGGTAAAAGTGGGCACAAAGCTCGAGATTGCCAAAATGTGAACGGGCAAGACAAAGGGAGTGGGCAAATAAGTGGTTCTAATGATGCTCCGAAGAAGAATCGCTTTTATGCTCTCGCTCTAGAGGTAAGCAAGAGACTTCCCCCTATGTGGTGACCGGTATGTTGAAATTCATCTCCATTTATGGATATGCTTTTCTTGATCCCGGTGCTACCTTTTCATTTGTTACTCCTCTAGTATCTAAAAAGTTTGACATTTGCCCTATATCTTGAATGAATCTTTTATGATGTCTACCCCGGTGGGTGAGTCGGTTGTTGCAAAGAGGGTGTATAGAAATTGTCCTAAAATGTTGCCCAATAGAGTTTCGTATGTTGAACTAGTAGAACTTGATATGCTTGATTTTGATGTCATTTAGGGTATGGATTGGTTGCGTTCTTGCTTTGCCTCTATAGATTGTAGAACAAGGGTGGTGAAGTTTAATTTTCCTAATGAACCCGTTTTAGAGTATAAGGGGGAAAATTATATTCCTAGAGGTTGTATCATTTCTTCTTTGAAATCTTGTAGGATGATCTCTAAAGGGTGTTTATAGCATATAGTAAGAGTCCAAGATTTAGACTCTGAAATTCCTCTCATAGAGTCGGTCCTTGTAGTGAGGGATTTTTTGAAGGTTTTTCCTAATGATCTTCCTGGTATTCCTCCAGAATGGGAAAATGATTTTAGTATCAACTTGTTACTGGATACATATCCCATTTCAATTCCACCTTATCGGATGGCTTCAGCCGAATTGAAAGAGTTGAAGGTTCAACTCAAAGATTTACTAGAGAAACACTTCATCAGACCTTGTATTTCTCCATGGGGTGCTCCGGTTTTGTTTGTGAAGAAGAAGATGAGTTCCTTAGAATGTGCATCGATTATCGCCAACTCAATAAAGTCTTTATTAAAAATATGTATCCTCTCACTCGGATTGCCGACTTGTTTGATCAAATCCAAGGGGCAATCTACTTTTCTTAGACTGACTTGAGATAGGGGTATAACATACTTAGGGTGAGAGGTGAGGATATATCAAAAACGGCATTTCGGACGAGATATGGTCACTATTACTTCTTAGTAATGTCATTTGGTCTTACTAATGCCCAGGTGGAATTTATGCATCTCATGAATAGTGTGTTTTGAAGTTACCTAGATTCAGTTGTGATTGTCTTCATTGACGACATCTTTGTATATTCAAAAAATGAGGGTGATCACATGAACCATTTGAGGGTGGTGTTACAAGTGCTTAAAGAGAACCAATTATTTGCCAAGTATATCAAATGTGAGTTTTGGTTGAGGTCGGTGGCGTTTCTTGTTCATATCATCTCTACTGAGGGAGTTGAGGTTGATCCAAGGAAAACTGTGGCGGTGAAAAATTGGCCTAGACCAATGACTCCAACCAACATTAGGAGTTTCTTGGGTCTAGCGGGTTATTATCGGATGTTTGTGGATGGTTTTGTGCCCATTGCATCTCCATTGACTACTTTGACCCAAAAGAGTAAGAAATATGAGTTGTTAGAGGCATGTGAGAAAAGCTTCTAGATCTTGGAAGATAGGCTTACTTCCGCTACGGTGTTAACTTTATCGGAGGGTACAAAGGGCTTCATTGTATGTTGTGATTCAATTCGAGTGGGTTTAGGGTGTGTGCTTATGCGACATGGTAAAGTAGTAGCCTATGTTTCTAGACAACAGAAGGTGTATGAGAGGAACTATCCAACTCATGATCTTTATTTAGCGGCCGTGGTATTCACCTTGAAAATATGGAGGCATTACTTGTATGGAGGTTGGAATTGTTGAAAGATTGAGATTATTGTTCTCTATCACCCCATCAAGGACAATATAGTTGCGGATTCTCTAAGTCGTATGACCATGAGTAGTGTGTCTCATGTAGAGGAATCCAAGAAAGACCTAGTGAAAGATGCTCATAAGTTGGCTAGATTGGGTGTTAGGTTTGAAAATTCTCCAAATGGTTGTTTTATGGTTCATCATAACTCCGAGTCATCAATGGTGGTTGAGGTGAAGTCCAAACAACACCTTGATCAACCATTGATAGAGTTGAAGGAATCGGTTCTTAGCAAGCTTAATGAGTCATTCTCCTTGGGGGTGGGTGTCTTGACGTATCAAGGGAGATTGTGTGTTCCCAATGTAGATGATTTGAGGAACTAGATTCTTGAGGAAGCTAATGGGTCCCGTTACTCCATTCATCTAGGTTAGATAAAGATGTACCATGACCTTAGAAAAGTGTTTTGGTGGGAAGGTTTGAAGAAGGACATAGCAGTATTTGTAGGAAAGTGTCCAAATTGCAAACAAGTGAAAGCTGAACACCAAACGCCAGGTGGTTTACTTCAAGAAATCCAAGTTCCTACTTGGAAGTGGGAAAAAATCAATATTGATTTTCTGATAGGTTTGCCTCAGACACAAAAGCAATATGACTCTATATGGGTGGTTGTGGATAGGTTGACAAAATCCGCTCATTTTATACCCATCAAGTCTACCTATTCGGTGGAGGATTATGCAAACATCTTCGTAGATGAGATTGTGTGTGTCCATGTATTTCGTTATCCATCATATTGGATAGGGGTGCACAATTCACATCTAGGTTTTGGAGTTCATTCCAAGAAGGGTTTGGTACCAAGGTTAAGTAAAGCACCACTTTTCATCCCCAAACGGATGGCCAAGCGGAGCATATAATTCAAAACCTTGAGGATATGCTTAGATCTTATATCATTGATTTCAAGGAAAATTGGGATCAACATTTGCCTTTGGTGGAGTTTTTGTTACAACAATAGCTATCATTCATCCTTATCCATGGCTCCTTATGAAACTTTGTATTGTAGGAGGTGTAGGTCTCACATTGAGTGGTTTGAAGTGGGTGATTCTTCACTTTTGGGTCCCGATCTGATTATAAGTCTTTGGACAAGGTTCATATCATAAGGAACCGGTTGCAAACAGCCTATAGTAGGAAAAAGTCTTATGTTGATCATAGGAGAAGGGATTTAGAGTTTGAAGAAAGTGATAAGGTGTATTTAAAAATTTCGCCTATGAAAGGGGTGGTTATATTTGGTAAGAAAGGGAAGTTGAGTCCTTTTTATGTGGCTCCCTATGAAAACTTGCAAAAGACTGGTAAAGTGGAATATGAGTTAAAGTTGCCTAGCGAATTGGCTTCGGTTCATTCGGTGTTCCATGTTTCTATGCTTAAGAAGTGTATCGGTGATCCCGAGTCTATTCTTCCTATTGAGGGTCTTGGTGTGAAGGATAACCTCTCTTATGAGGAGGTCCCAGTAGAAATCCTTGATCCTCAACTGAAGAGGTTGAGGAACAAAGACGTGGCCTCCGTAAAAGTATTCTGGAGAAACCACGTAGTTCTGGGAGCCACATGGGAGGCCGAGGCCGATATGAAGTCCTATTATCCTCATCTCTTTCCTAATGAAGGTTTGTTGTTCTTACTTATGATAAATATAATGACTAGATTGGAATTTGTTATCGTTTTTGGTGAAGTTTTACAAAATGTGCATTTTTTGGTGTCATTACAGTGAAGTTACAGTGAATTGTGCATATTGACTTGAAAATTTGCAATTCTTCTTGTTTTGAGTTATGTTGTGCATTTTGATATGGTTAGTCATTAAGAAATGATATTGAGCATGTTGGCAAGTTGAAATTTGGCATAATTGACTCATATATGGTATGTTGAGCTCATGTTGTTGTTGTGAGAAGGAAATTCCTCATAATGTGAATTTGAGCCTTATGTGTGGTAATTAAAGTTTTTGAATTGCTATGTGAATATGTCATGATTGATGTTGTAACTCATGTTTTCATGTATTGTTGATTGGTCGGGCTGCTAGTCTTGAGTCTATACTTTCCTTTCAAAAGATTTTAGTGTCATTCGAGGACGAATGTTCCTAACGGGGGGATAATATAACATTTCGAAAGTCTAAGATGTGTTCTAGAGACTAACATAGTTGGCAAAATGTTTAGACACTGTTTTAAGGTCTATTTTTATGTATATAAGTCATTTTGGAAGCTTAGGAATCAAAACGTCAAACAACGTCCATGAAGATTTAATATCATTGAGGATTTTTACTCATATTCCCTTTTTCAGGAGCCTGCTAACTCAAACATCAAGGGTTAACACCTCAAGAATCATCATTCCTCTAAGTCAAACACCTGCTAACTCAAACATCAAGGGTTAACACCTCAAGAATCATCATTCCTCTAAGTCAAACACCTGTAAATCCATAACAACAAAGATAGGTCATACTACCCAACCACATGAGGTCTCAACTATATCATGAATACCAAGGGTTATGAAAACTTTAGGGGCAACATAGAGGAGACTTAGACATAAGGCCTCTTTCTATTCTTTAAATGATAGGGCAAGGTAACTTCTATGTCATTTAAACCCACATTCACATCTTTAATGGAACCTTCCAACCAACCATGCCCAATTACAATCTAAGCACTCTTTTCATATGATCAAACTTGAAAGACAACTAACCACTTTAAAGTAGGTCACCATAAATTCTAAGTCAACCTTAGGGCAAAACATAATTCCAACTTACGGAACAAAAACCCTTTCTTCCATTTTCCCCACTCTCAGAATAGATTTATAAGGGAACTATTCAACTAATCATGTGGGTTTTCCCTTTCTAGCATACTCCACAATCACCTAACAAGGTAAGTACACTACCTTCACTTCTAGGGTGAAGCCTATACCAAAGGACTCCAATCCATACAAGGAAACTATGAAGCACTTGTCAAATACCAAGGAAACAATGAAATATTTACATATATACAAGGGAAACATTTGAATCATTACACCTATATAAAGGCAACATGCATCTTTAGCTATTTAACACACTTTTTCAAAGCATTTCAAGCCTAAACCATTTTATTAGACTATCATACAAAAAATATATTGCAACTTATCATTCCAAAAGGAAACTCATTTTAACAATAAAGACCCTTAGCAAGTTATAACCATACCAAGAAATCAATCCTCACATAACATATCATTTCACATATTTCACATATATGGACATAAATGGCATCACATCAACACATGCCAAATACACCTTCACACATACTCATCAAAACATAAAACGAAGATAAGCATCAAAACTCACCTTTTTCTCCCTCAAGCATAGAGATACAATCTCATCTAAGCAATCACATCTAAAAGACCAACGGACAAGAAACATAAAAGAGAGATCATATAGAGTTAAGTTATATGGAACGACATGAGAATGATGAAGGAGGGAAACTCTATCGTCCTATAGCTTCTCGCTCATAGATGTGTCGCGACTCACCACCGAAGAACGAGACTCTACTAGACGTGAAAATATGAGACTTTGGACCCTAAAACCACTTTTCTAACCTCGTGCTATGATACCACGTTTGTCATACCGGGGAGCACCCCATAGAAGTAACATGGTGTACTTGACCTCTCATAGGTCTTATACAATCCCATAGTTATCATTCATCGCATTGTCATAGTTAAATTTAGTGAAAAAATTTAAAACTTTCAATCCACATCATATACTAGAACATAACTTCCATTATATATATAAAATATCATATTTACATAGTTAGACTCTAAGTCTCTTTTGTCATCTTAGACTCAACATCCTTAGAGTATAATAGCAACACATACCTTAAAATATAAAATATTACTAAGCTATTACATAACTTGAATAAAAAATGACATAGAAAACCTTTAACTTAAGGATTCCTTTACTTGAGCTTGGGAAACACATATAAAGCCCTTCACCTTAGAGACATCCTTTAAGCATCCATAACCTACACTTTGTGTAAAAAGGTGAAGAAGAACGGTGTTAGTACAAGAATGCAATAAGTATGGCAACCATGCAAAAAATATGCATTTAAAGGGGACATTTTACTTTGAAACCATGCATCATTCCTTTTGTAAAACTTCATAAAACTTTGATACCATAAGAATCATACAATTCACATACTTCATTTAGGCATACACAATAGTCACAACATCTAATAAAGGCATACATTGCATTTAAGACACATTTAGCATCACTTTACAGTAACTACTTTACCTTTACAGTAAGTTTATTCTTCATTCACACTAAACTCATTGTTTTACTTTAACTCCTTAACTTGCTAAGTATCCCTCTAGTGATACTAGGTGCAATGTGTAGATAATGTCCCATTACACTATCCACACTTAAGCATCACCTTAAGGCCACAAGGTCATCATGCATAAAACCTTCATTAATAATCAAACATATATACATATACATAGAGGCTTAGCATATCATGACAATATAAGTTTCACATATAACTAAACGGAATACATGAACCTCATAAAGACTTATTCCAAGATATCATGTACGACAACTCCACCAACAACATAAGACGTAGTAGTCAACAATACATACTTGTACTTCACTTCATAAGATATCATAAGACGTTACTCATAATCCCAATCTAAGCATACTAGTGCAATGTACATGTGAAGTGACATAACCTCACACATACTTAGTAAACTCATAGAAGAACACAAGCATATCATTTACTTCATACATCAACAAGACAGTATAGACAACTTTATACATGCGAACTAAGACATTCATCATATAGTCAATAAGACAACTATTATGCATATAAAGTAAGACTTCATCATATAGACACTATAAGACTCATACAATGCATATTATCATGCTAGTAAGTCAATGTCATAATGTCATGCATATAAGACATATACATAGTTATATATATATATAGAACACATTCCTAGAACTCCCTTCAAGATCTACTTGAGCAATGCATAGGTAAAGTCCTATACACTAACCTACACTAAGCAACTTCCCTTAGGTTATCCTAGTTACAGATCATTACTTTACTTTCATTGACCATTTTACTTTAAGGAAACTATAGTCTTAACCGACAATAAGACCCTGTAAACCACACATGGAAGTTGGTCTCATCCCCTCACACCAAAAGAGGGTATCTTACTTTCCAAGGTAAGACATGAATATCATTCTAGCATTTTAGGTGGATCCACTAGCTAGGTCCTATGGGGCAACATAGTTATGGAATGTTAGAGGCAAATATGGAAACCCTCTTTGTACCTATTGAGAAATTGAGGTTATCCACCTAGTGAGGACTATGGTGAACAAGCTTTCTCACATTGGGAAGGGTACCCCTAATCTTCAAGTTCACTCGGGGCTAAGCTAAGTTCCCTTTATTGAATGTCATTACTAACTTTACTTCATAAAAGTAGATTTAGGAGGTCTAGCTTCTCATATGCTTAGATCATAGGTTATACATGAGAATGTCCTTTCATCAACAAAAATCAGGTGAGAAAACCTTTCACATGGACATAGCATATTCAAGCAATATCTAGTTTTGATTACAATTTAGAAAACCTTTCAAAAGACTCCCTCTTTACCAGATTATCATACATGCATCATGGACAATACTTTCATGTCTTCGTATGTGCACATATATGTGAGCAAACCTTTCACATAAATGCTCTTGACCAACATATTTTCATACTTCACTTCATGCATGCATAAGTGTATATGCGTAACTATATGAGCAATCTTTTCATATAAACACATTTAGACACTATGCATAGTCATACTTCATCATATATATACTTGGCATCATATCATACAAGACATGTTCATAGCTTAAGCATGCATTCATCTTCATGTACATATAAAATAAACCTAGGACTATACTATAAGGCTCATATGTGCATTTCATAGACAAAGGTACATACCATTGCCAACACTAGTACACCTATCAATTCATCCTAGTTAAGATACATAAAATATTTCATGGACACATACTTTTCATGCATAGTAGTAGACATGAGTGCATATGAGAATCATCCTTTCATTGGATATCCTGAACCTATACTACTTAAGCGAGTGTATGTTCATTGGTAAACATGATCACATAATAGCTATAAATATCACATAGAGGCAGCCACCTTCTTAATACCATAATGCACATTCAAGTAAAGACCACACATCACATACTAGCATAGGAGACAAGACAACTTCAACACTTGAATTCAAGGCTCCTAACATTGGCTAATACTACACATTTATATAGGGTA